>BJBW01000566.1:0-65909 GCA_004320125.1 Scolopax mira
TCCCTGGAAGTGTTCAAGGCCAGGCTGGATGGGGCTTTGAGTAACCTGCTCTAGTGGGAGGTGTCCCTGCCCATGGCAGGGGGGTTGGAACTCAATGATCTTTAAGGTCCCTTCCAACTCAAACGATTCTATGATTCTATGATTCTACTTTCTACTATTAAACTCCGCCACCCCTCTCCCGTGGTTTTGTCCTCAAGATCCTCAGTTCATCCTAATTTCCCAATCCTCCAATACATTTATAAAGCTTGCTAACTCATCATAAAACTTCATTAGCAAACTTGTTTTTATTTGTGACATGATGAGTAATGGCAAATCAGAAAACATTAGTCTTTAGACTGACACTTGAGAAGCTCCTGTGTCAACTAGTTTTGCTCCTGTCAAAAGTTTTGCTCCTGATAAAACCAACCACTGACATCTCTCCTTTGATTACTTTCTTATATGGCCTAAGATTTCTGTAATAATTACCATCTTTCCTACTTTAACGCATACACACCCAAACAGCACTGCACCTGTTGCTTTACTGAATTCCAGACAGACACACCAACCACATTCCTGCTGAGCAGAAGATAATTTATTTTATTACACAAAAAATATCCTATTAATTTGGCCTGACCTACCTTGGTAAATCTATTTTCCTATGATCCTATTTACATTTAATCTCATTTCCTAAGTATTTTCTTCAAAAGATGTTCTAAAGCCTTGAATAAAAGTAAGATTATCTGAGACAATAGTTGGCGGTGTAGTTTTTGTCTTGAAGCTGGGCACTACATTCAGTATTCTCCAGTCATACAGAACCACTCTGACTCAATAGCTCTATTAAAGATTTTTGCTAGTGGACCTGTCATTTCAGTTGTTATTTCAGAACTGTCATACAGTTCTTTTGGAATTTGAGAAGGTAAGATCATTTGATTCCTCCAGTTTGGGCACATCGTGAGTTTTGAGTTCTGCTTCCACCTTACAGGGGTAATTTCCATTTCTATACCTTTATTCATGTCAATCATTCTTCCTGACAAGCATTTATCCCCATGTTAACCACAATCATAAGAGATAAACATAGTCTTAGTTCAAGAAACCCCTTTCAGCATGGAGACCAGGAAGAAACAGCATAAGGGTAAATCATGAATAGGAATCAGATATTATGTGGAATCAAATGGCTCAAATGATTACACTCACATCTCTGATGATTTGCTTGGCGAGTTAGGGAATAACTGAACCTTATGGCAATAACCTCAATGAATAGAGCAACAGGAAATTATTTTGAAGAATACTAATTGTCTTCATTTTATTGTTGCAATCATACCTCAGTCTGAGTACTGGTAAAACCCAAATATATTTCTTCTAGTGTTCTTACATAAAATATCACATTCTCCTGTTCCAAAGAGGCACACAAAGCTTGACTTATCCGAGGACATGCAGAAAGATTTTGGCAGAGCCAGAAATTTTAACACAGCCTTTGAACCCAATTTAAAAATAATCCTTCCTTCCTATTCTAAATCCCATATTTCAGTACAGAGTTACACACTCCTAATATCACGAATTCCTGGTAAAAGCTAAGACCACATTTAATGGAAATTACAGAGAAGGCAAAAGACCCGAGTGTATTATTTAAACACAATATTATTTTAAGGCATCAATATGATTCAGCCATAAGTAAGGACATCCAATTCTAGCCTGTAACCGGACAAACATTTCCAGAGATCAAGGAGGACTAATGCCAGGGTACAGGGCACTGGCAAAACCTCATGTGGACTCCTACAGATTATCAGAAAAAATTAACTCAAATTGGATCAGATACAAAGAAGGGCTTCTGAGTTATCTAGAATGGAGACTATTTAACAGAGAAGAATTTTCAAAGAGCACAAATGAGGACATGAGTTCCACCCAGGACACATACAGATATGCAGATGGACACATAAAGGCCACCTATAGCTAGGAAGAACTATGTGTCTTCCTTAGACAATCAATAGCTTGGAGATAAAAAGAACCACATGAATTAGAGGCCAATGCTTGTCTATAAAATGTATGTGTTGTAAGTAGACATATATGGGCCAAAGTAGTCAATGTACGGACCAACCTTCAAAACAGAGGAAGCTTTAAAGTAAGTATAAATCTATGAAAGTAATTTTATAACATTATACTGAGAAAGTGATCAGATCTGATAAGCCTTCTAGTCTTAGAAATTCATGTGCTGTGATAATCAAAACAGCAGTAGCAAAATTTTCATGCATGACATTGCACATGTGGTTTTGTATTGATTTATGCAACTTGGCAAAGTAAGATATCCATATTGAGATGGAAGGTGCAATTTTCTGTACAAAGTTTTTGTGGCTAGATAAACTGTATGCTTATCTGTTGGAACTGGAATGGGGACCAGCATTTAGGTATTAAGCAACCATGCAAATCTGGTGTATTTTAACTAAGTTTTTACACTGTTCCAAGTTATTTTTTGACAGATCAGTCAGGAAAAAAAAACCCACCCAAGATGGGCCAAACTTTGCTACCACGTAACTAATACAAAGGCAATCAACAAAAGTCCAAAGAAAGTTGAATATAGATAACATGATAAACTTTTAGGTTGTGACTTAGAACACTCATTACTAACAAATTTGAATTAAAATAGAACTAGTAACTAAGGGGGGAGTGTCTGGGTTAAATGAAGCTGCCATCTTGATTAAGTGGAGTATCTTTATGAAGCAATGGCAGATGCCACCTGTTACTTGCCTTGTGTGATTTATTCCAAACAGAAGACTTGTATGAAGAATCTAGTGATTACAACACTCTGTGACAGATTTTAGCAGAAACATTAGTGATTTGTAGACAGACATGCAGTCCCATAAACAGTAGCAGACATAAACAAAGTATGAGTTGGGCAATGCTGATCACACATAAGGTTTGAATTCAGTTCAGTTTGCTGCATAAAGAGGTAATTTAACGTGGTAAAACACTGGTGTAATCCTGCATCTCATAAATCGCTTGCCTGAAAGGTCAGGACAAGAGTCTCTACTCTTATAATAGAGCATATTGTATCATATTAGAAGATGATCTAATATAGTATTATTTAAAAAAAAAAATCCCCCTCATTAAGTGCATAAAGCTGAGAATTGCAGATTTACAATAAGCCCCGACTTTTCAGGAGAGGTGTCTGCCCTCAGCTCTCTTGCATTGCTGCTGCTTGAGATAGTGAGTGAAGGGAGTTTTGATTTACTCTGTGAATACTGTGAAACGGAAACCCAAAACTGAATCCAGCTGTAAAGGAACAGAGCGAAACTCAAAAATGTGCCTAGTAACGCTGAATCTTCAGTGTTTGGTTCTACTTTCAGAGTGTTTTGCCTGTCTTGAAGGGCTAAAGTAGATTTGGGATGTATACAAGATGTGATTTAGCTCTTTCATGGCTAAGCTGGCTATTTTTTTTCCAGGGATCAAGGAGAAAGTTCTCTTCTTATTCCTCAGTGGTAGACTGGGAGGATATTAGAAACAGGACAGACTTGTATTTCCATTTTCTTTGCAGTGGACAAAGAGAATCACAGCTAAGGCTGCTCGTAAAGGCTTTCCCTCTAAGATATCTCAGTTAGAACAGCCAGATTAATATATTTCGGATGTATTTCTTTGCTTTAGCACTGGAAAACATACATAAAATTGACGTAATTGGTACTTAAGTCCAGTTAATGGCTTATTTGAATTGCCAAAGTATCCAAAGCAATTGGAGTGTAGTATTGAATCCGGACTTTGCAGTTTTACTTTAATAGCAACATTCTGAGGAGGCTCTCCTATATATAAACTATATTCATTTTTAACCTTAAGTCTGTCTTAAAGTATTTTGGGGAAAATTTATGATTTTCAATTGGATTTTGAGATTTTAAAAAAATAAAAAACCCCAAATAAAACTAAATTTCTCATATAAAGCTTTTTTTTTTCCTACAGTGACGTAATATAGTCCGTATTTTAAATAGTTAATACATTCACAAGGCACTTCTATTTTTCCAAGTTATTATTTTAATTTTTTCACCCCTTTACACCAAGTGCAGTAGCAAGTAGCTATTTTTTCTGGAGTCTACAATTTAATGTTGAAAAAAATATAAAGTGCTGGATTATGAAATCTTGAGGGCTCAGATATAAAATGGAAAATCAGTTCTCATATGCATAATTAAAGAGATGGTCAAAAATATCCCTTAATAGACGGTTTATTTAAAAAGTTACTTAAGCTATGTATTTTATCTTAAAGACTGAAATTTTTAAAGGACAGTGCACATTGGTCTTTAATAAGTTTATAGCAACTGGGCAAACTGCAGAGGCAGGTCAAGATGCAGGAAATCTGCAGCACAGCCTGGATGATGAACCCTGAAAACATCTTGTGAGCCGTCTGCTTACATAATGTATTGCCATGCAAGGGTCATTTGTAAATTAAAAGCATGAAAATGCTGATGCTCCTCAAAACTGTATTAGCAGAATCACAAGACAGCATGTGGCCCGATTAATCTTATGAACTTGGCATTAACATATTACTAGATTACAATGCAGATTACACTTTTATTAGCATATCAACATCCAATGTAGAGTCAAATGTGCCCTGAAGCGCCTTTGAGTGTAATTTTCTTCTACAAATAAAAATAAAGGTTTCAGAGCAATGGCCAATAGCATCTTCAGGCTTAACAAGAAATAATATGGTTATATTATTATCAGTTGCCACTGATGCCACATGGCTGCTTCAAAATTCTATCTCCAGTTTCAGATTAAGTTTATCATAACAAAGTTTAAAAAGTGAATATATATACAAGGATTCGTTTTCTATACAATCCCCTCTCAAGACATATGTAATTCAACACTTACCCTGTACATACGTGTTGCTACCTTAACATGCAGTAAGTCAGAAGGCATGAATTTATTTCTCTGTGATGGTGGTATGTAGTTAAACATGAAGGAAAGCAGGCCAATATAAACCTTAATGACTTAAACGATCATCATGTTCTAAAATAAACAAACCATAAAAGCATCTTGCCTGCCATGGTTGAATTGTGCGATTTCTAATGTTGCTTATGGGATGAGTACTGCCTAATACTACTTCCTGACTACTGTGGCTGTAAATGAAATTCAGAAAATGGGTAACAGTAACAGATCAAAGACTGATGAGCAACAAAATTTATGAGTCTGGGATCTCACATCACGCTTGATAGAATCTTGATACACGTTCTCAATATGTCTCAATACATAGATACAACAGATCCTTCTTGCTCCATTAATTCTGGTAAAATGATTTTCACTGTTTTCTGATTCAAAGAGACAGCACAACGTATGCGCTTTGGGACTGAAAAGTCAGCATTCAGACAGACTTTGAGCACAGACCCACTTGACCATTTTCCAGGCCCACAGCTACAAAAGGCCCCAAGATCTACCCAACAAATATTCAGTAGGTCTGACAATGAACTTGCCAAACACACATTTTGCTTTGCATGCACATACTAACTGTGATGCAGTGGATTTCTTGTGTTGGGAATAATCATGCTCAGTGTTTCCAGAAACATTTAGACAACCCCACTAGCCATGAGATAAATTTACCAGTGTCAGAGGGTCTGACACAACGTAGAGCTGGAAAGTTTCATCTTGTCCTTACTCCAGTGTAACACTAGATGCCCATTTATATGGCATTTCCATCTAGAGCTGATACCAACTACAGATAAACAGTTTTTTGGGTCCTGGCTCCTTGTGCATACCTAAAAACTACAAAAACTGAATTGCATCAGTCTAATTCCTTTCACCTTTCATGACCTGATTTTCATAGAAGGGAAACATGGAATGACCCGGGTCCAGGACTTCATAGTGCATAATTGCAACACAACCGATAGATGTTTCATTTTTCATTTCATGAAAAAGCTTCATGTAATTCAGCTGTAAACTGATTACACAGCTCACCATCTTACAAACTCAATAGAAAAAGTAAAGATTAAAGGTACTCTTTACGAGGGATAAGCTTCAAAAAATCCAGACTGATCTGAAAATCAATTCAAATATTTGGAAGGTAATTCAGAATGCCAACAAGTTGGTTTCCTGCTTTCTAAGTATCTTAGGGTGCTCTGCTTACAAAATATGTAACACAGATGCTCCTGCCTTTTGTCTTCATGATTTACTGTGCCAGATTCTAAGCATCTGTGATTGCTCTATCAAAGGCATTTCTGAGTATACAGGACATTTTGCTGAAACAGACCCAGTGTCATCAGACCAGATGCCTTGACAAGGTCCCTTCTAACCTAAATTATTCTATAAGTCTGTGTCTGCTTACCTACTGATATTTCTGGATGTCTGGAATAGCCCAAACTCATCAAAGAGATGGCTACAAGTAAATAAGAATTATAAAAGGGACTATCAGGAGTTTCACTGCTCCTCTCTAGAGGCCTGGATATATGGTACAAATCTGTACATAGTTGGTACAGAAAATTTTTTTTCCTGGCAGAGAAAAATATTCAGAAAAAAATTTCCACTTGCCTTTCTATTAACTACAAGTACTCCGCTAAGAAACTCTCTCTTGTTCTGACTGTGTTCAAGCCAGATGATTTTAATGGTGTCAAAACCAAGTAAGAATTCTACTAAATATTTTTTCTTTTCCTTCAAAAATGGGATCTTTGTCTACCTGGGTTGGTAATGCATTTAAATACATGCAATGCAAAGACACAGATCAGGCAGAAAGAAATAAATTGACTTCCTTTTGGCACTGACGTCAGAATAAAAACTGGACTTGAAAATAAGTAACAGCATGACTGCCTAGACTCCTTTGTGGCTCAAATATTATAAATGAACTAATGCATCATTTTAAGTACACACCATTAAAATGGTAGAGTGTAGGAAGAGCCTGATTTCTACAAAATAAACATTTTAAATAAAGCACCCAAAGGTTTTGCCATGTCCTGGAGTTCCACATTGACTCTCATGAGATGGAAGAGGCAGGTATCAGCTGCAGCAGTCCTATGCTGCTATTTTCAGACTGAGTAGGCAAGAAATAACTCCTCTACTACAATCACAGCAAATAAACAAGGCCTAATAACTAACCATTGCTGCTTTAGCCAAGTCAAGGAGTTTCTGTTCATAAAGCAGTTTGTGTATATTTTTTCCATCCTATTATGCCCCTTTAGTTCATAATAGAACAGACAGAAAGCATCCTACTCTTTGCTTTGTTACTTGCTAATAGGACAGGTGTTGACTGTGGTATTACATAAGTTTATGAAACATTGTAAATTAATTTATTTTTGAGTTCTCATCTTTTTGTTACACATCTGCTGACATTCAACCCCAAAATAAAATTCTGTGCTAAAAATTCAGTTTCTACTTGCCTGACATAAAAATACAAATATATTTGATGTGAAAATACCATTTACACAACAGGTCTTCAAACAATTAACTGTTTTCCAAGCAACAGAAAAAATAATCTCTGTGAAAACACACTGCAGCCTTACCGTATCAACAAATATTGTGAATGTCTGCAAAGTGAGGTGTTTAGCAAACAAAAAGGACAAGGGATGAGGACTAAGTACAGCTGGAAGATGAGATATATCCACCTGACTTTAGAAATAGCCTTTTAACTGCCAACTGTATAATGAGAGTAAATATCAGGTGAACATGAATTCATTGACAGCTGCTGAGAGAAAAATGGTTGGTGTGAAAACAAACCAGTACTACAAAATTGCCATGGTAGGCTGCTTTTCTTAGTAACTTCTTCTAACCACACTCAGCTTTTCTGCAAATTAAGAAGTCTCTTCAGAAAGATGGTCTGTTTCTTTGCTAGAAGTAGCCTACAGAAGAGCTGGCTGAATGCAAGGGTCGCTTGCAGTTCTGATTTGTTCATCTGAGATCTGTTTGACATAATTGTGTATGAGAGTAATCACTAGATGCCTAAAATGGTGCTGCATCTATTTGAATGGAGCAAAAAGGAAGAACCTTCATAAATCATAGTGAGGCATAGTATTGATAGTCAAGAATTCTCTGTTTCTGGAGTCAATACTCATATTCGGATGAAGATTGAGCATCGAATAGAAGAACTGCAGCAAGTGCAAGCCACCCATACATTAAAAATGAACAGCTAAAGGCTGAGGGACAAGTTTGGCTCAAACACTTTTTTATGTGAATGGCAGACTGTGATACGGAATGCTGCTTCTAGCTTTGCCTCTGACAGTCTTTGTGAAACGTCATTCTTTTTAAAGAATTTCCCAGAAATGCAGCCTTTTATACTGCTACATCAACTTAACTTTTGGAACCTGGTTCATCTATCACACTTTTAACCTTATTATCATGTGTAACTAAATAACGACAGGAAAAATGCATTTTCTGAAAA
Organism: Scolopax mira; assembly: GCA_004320125.1. Taxonomy (NCBI): domain Eukaryota; kingdom Metazoa; phylum Chordata; class Aves; order Charadriiformes; family Scolopacidae; genus Scolopax; species Scolopax mira. The sequence goes on from BJBW01000566.1 coordinate 8,318, forward strand.
TTAACATCTTCAGCTGCAGGACCACTGAAAGGACTAAAGTACAGTGGCTCTTTGCTTTCCTTATGGCTGCGCTGTTATTTACTTGGGAACAACTCATCTTTCTCACTCCTCATTAAGTGATTTGCCACCTGAAAATGCCACAAGAATATGATTTTGTACTGTTATTGTTCCACATCAACATGAAAATGCCATTTCCTCTAGCATTCTACATGTTGCCCAGAAATAAAAAAAGATTTAGAGGCCTGGTTCAGTATGGAGTATCAGTATTCACATGCACATTTCTGGCAGAACTTGCTGCAAAATTATAGGTTGGTTTAATGCTATGGAATAGAAAAATGGCAGCTGCTGCTGCTACAATAAAGGGTAGCAAAAATTCCAGCTGTGGATCTGCAATCCCTCTCTCGGTGTAATTCAAAAAGTGATATTTCCTGTAACTAAATGCAATGTGCAACTTTGGCTTGTTTCTCTCTAATCCCATGTTTTCAGCTACTTAACTTTCTTCAGGACTGAAAAAAATAGATGCTTAATGCACCACTCCCACAAACAAAAGTATCTATGGAATAATTAATGAAAGCCATGTAATTTCTTTTTTCCTATTTGTGAATCAACCCGTAATTTCAATCTCTTCTGATTTCTGTATAAACATTTATTTTTAGCTTCAGAGATGAAAAGCTGACAGGCTTCGTAGAGACATTCAAAAGAAATAAGACACAGGAAAAATTTCCTAGCTATTAGATATAAGCATAAAAATGCCATCTGTATATAAACTCCAAGACACATACAGGAAGAAAAAAAATGCAGCTGACATATTTAAATGTCTGTATATCACTGGTAAATTAGCTACTGCAGGAAATTTTCCAGTATTAGCAATAAAAGATATGACACTGTCTTGTAGTGGAGCTGACTAGATGGTGAAGGAAACATAATATTGTCCCTTTCCATTAGATTTGCAAAGGCAGAATGTAATAACAGAATGTCTTGTTGCATTATGTTACGGACTATAATTCTGAGAGCTGCAACTTCAAATTTGGGCCACCCTGAAGCTTCTGTGGACCTCTGACACCTGTTTCTCCAAAGCTTTTTATGTCACATGGAAAAAGAGGAACTTACAGTATCACAGCAAGCCACAACAGGTGACAGGTCTCAAGTTCCTGTAAGTTCCCATCTCCACTTCTGCAATACTAGAAGGGTGACTGCCAGGCACATTGTTGTGACAAGGTGCGTGGGTACTGGGTCAAAGAGGACAAGGATCCTGGTAACTTTTCCTCCCACAGCATATCTCTGATGCTGTATCACCAAGAATTATAGTCCATGTGGTACCAACTATTTATTTCTCAGGTCAAATGGATACTTGTGGGTGTTGTGCTGTGAAGGAAATTTGTCAGCATGTGAGGTACTGTCATGCGAGGATTTTCAATGTTTTTCTTCTACTGTATTCTACCTTGGTTTCACAGATATTTTCTTTCTCTGGTTTTCCTTCCAGGACATTTATTTTCCTTAACTGTTCCCTTTTGGTGCATGTTTGTTCCTTGATACAACTGTTTCCTAGCTCATGCCAAACTGAGGAACCCAGGAGTGCTCATTAGCCCCAGCAGCCAGGTGCATCCTCTGACTTCATCCTGACCCTCAGGTGAAACTGAGAACAATCATCCCTAAGCCCAGCAATTTGGTTTCCTGGCAGATCCAAGTTAACCAACATACTCAAAAAGCTAGCACGTATAGCACTGTCCACCTGTTTTGCAATGGAGTTCCTACAGGAGGGACTGAAGACACACTGGCCTTCCAGGACAGCATCAGGATGTCAGCGGGATGACATGGCCCACAGGCTGTTATCAGTTCATAGCCATTTGGCTCATCTTAAAATTTGGTGTCTATTCAGTTGTCTCCTGCAATAAAGCTGGTATGCTGCAAATTCCTTACATCTTGAGACTTGTAACAAGCAGAATTAAGCCTCCTAAAGGATCCCACCACAGGCTTCCTAATTTGCTTCTCAAAAAGTTATGTTGAGTTATGAGACAGCAATGTGAAGAGCCAAATGGCTTGCTTTTTAAAGATCACCCATGCAGACATTGCCTGATCTAAAAGGAGTAAGAACAAAGAGTGAAGATAACCCACATTGCATTACTTCCACGATAACCTGCAATGATGGTGTTATTAGAGAAAGTCATAGGACTAAGTTAACCTCCTTAATTTTGAAAGCTGGTATATACACATTGTATCATTGAAATGTCAGCAACTAGATACCAGTAAGACTTCACCCAAAAAGTCTCAAATTCCCTTTTTCAAATTCTCTCTTCAAAGCTTGATAAAAAGCCACAGCTCAAAATCAACAAATGGAAAAGACTCAAAGGAGGCACTTATTTCCTAGGGATGAAAACCTGAGAAGATTTATTGTGCAGTGCGCATGTACACACACACCTACAGAGCTTTAGATTACAGCTTGCATAGAGGAGCAGAGGTATGAAATACCTGACATCAGTACTCCAGCACTTTATTGCCTTCACTTCAGATACATCCTCAAATGATATAAAAATAGACAAGCATTACTTTCTGACATGACTAAGGATCTTTAGTTTTGATCTACATACAACTGCATTAATAATAGATTAAGGGTTGCTATCAAAGCACGTTCACATGCTTCTGAAGGAAGAATCTACGAAGTACAGCTGTCAAATCACTCTCACTAGCTAAAGCAAGGGCAAACTAACCCTATCTGAACTTCTAGGACATTTGCTGGTGTAGTCAACCTTCATTTAACATTTTATTCCTGAGCAATGACTTGCATGCACATGACATGAACTAGTATTCTCCTTCTTACTGACCTTGGACAGACAAGAAAAGACTTTTTCTTTAAAGGCGACTGTATCATAGTAGGACATAATGCCATAAAACTACAGCCTGCAGAGAGTAGAAAGAACCATGGCATTAACATTTAGTTACTTGATACTGAAGAAGTAGCATGTGACATAGTTTTATTTAGTATCTCAGTCCAATTTCTCACGGATTACTCAATGTTGAGTGGATGATGCCACTTCAAAATGTGTAAACTTGGAGTAAACATTTAACTGTTTCTTGCTTTCTTAAACTATACTACCTTTAAATATGCAACCTACTCTGTTTGGCCTAGTGTTTTAAAAATATTCGGTTTGGTTTACTATCTGACAGTAAATTCTCTGACAATATCTGACAGCAGACACCCCATCACTCTCCTCAGAAAGGCAAAGCCATCCTGCCACAGCCCCCTGTAACATCCTCAAAGGGGACGTTTCTTGACACCAAATAGAAACCAAGCACACAGAAGTTAATAGAATGACAACAAATGGCTAATATGCATAGAGGTCCCTTTTGTCACAAGCAGACAAGATCTGCATGAATATTTATGGTGAAGATCCCAACAGGAAAATCCTTGATCACAGGTACTGTGGAGGCTAATGAGATACAAGGAAGATGAAGACAGGCCAATTTAGCTTTGAACTACTGGTGACTGATCAGCAATCATGAACCAGGACAGTAACCTTTTCTGCTGTGTTTTCATTCCTGGTCAGTGACTCCAGTATATATGGATTTCTTCACTCTCAGATAATGGAAAACAGAGCAGTTTATCATTCACAGCAAATTCACAGGTACCAAAATAACATGAAGTGAATTTTTATTGGGTTTTAAAACTTTTTGAACCACTGCACTTCCTGAATCACATTAAAAGACCTTTTTGAGAAAGAGAACCAATTGACTATGAAAGTCTAGATTTTCCATGATTAGTTGAATGCAAGAGATACATTATGAAAATCCTACACTATAAATTTAGCCTAGATTTTCGTTAAACACTGACTCTGGCAGGACATAGCAGAGAAAAACTATGCTCCCAAGAATGTCCAAAACAGAAAAAAAGAGCCAGCATTAAAAAGAGAGAAACATGTGACCAAAACATTAACCTGTTGTCAGTATTTTTAACTCACCAGGCAATAACATAGTGATTGGAAACACTGACAAAAGATTAAGTGATGTGGAAAACAGCACTGCTCAGATGAACCTGTTTACAACAAAATATGAAAACAGTGACAAATTCAATAGATATTAATAGGATAAGCGCTAGGACCACAGTAGGCATTTCTTGTGTTGCTAAAAAACAGTGTGAGTTAAAAGGAAAAGAAAAGTAAGCTTTAATATTTGGATCCTGTATTAAGGATGTGCATTCCTCTGTAAATAATCAGAATGGCAGTTACATGCAGAGCCCATAGCTTGAAAGTGAAAGATGTGATTAACCAAGAGCAGCATATCTTGGAGTGCTTGCAGTGGACAGTAACCTTTTATTTATCACCGAGGTTAATTTCCCTTTCTAAGGGTCACTAACGATCTTATTTGCTTGACTTACTGTTGATCTTCTTTAATCATAGCAAAAAACCTTTATAAGTAATGCCTGTCTGAATGTAGTTAATTTAATCATATGACCTTTTCCATCTTATTTTCACCTTATGGCTATCTGACTTCTAATCAGACAGCCAATGATTAGACTTTAACTGTTATTTTATCTATGAATTTCTGAAAATAATGAGATGCTAAATTATTATATTATTCTGTTTTACTGTTTTCATACTTTTGTCCAAGGAACCTACTACTGCAATATCTGTGTTTTAAATAATGATTTTTTTTTTTTTGGTCAAAAGAATAATCCGCATGCACAAGAGTTCAAGCAGTAAAACTCTGATGCTGATTACTCCTACTGTGGGAAAGGAGGCAGCTCTGCAGCCACTGAATTGTCAAAGCAGCTAGTGTCAGAGAAAACACTTTACACCTCCCCTGGTGCTTTTGAAAGGGCTACTCATAAGAGAACATGTGTTTCTGCAAGTATATGTGGCTAATCCTGCCCTTAGTGGTGATATCTCTATCATTGATTTTCAGGTACTAATATTCCAACAACACAAATTTTCAGGCAGTGCTGGTTTTCTATTTAGAAACACAAAGATCAAATTTTCACAAACCCAAGTGGTGATAAAGGAAGCATAATGTATTTTGCTTCTCTGATTACCAGACTTCCAATAGTCCTCATACCACTGCTTTGCAGCAATTAATAGCAATCAAAATTTAATTAGTATGGAGAATTAGTATGGAGAAGGTTTAAGAATGTTCATCAGCAAGTTGGTGGCAGAAACCAGACCTCCTGATTCTCATGCTCTTTCCATAACATATTTGGAAGCTAATTTAAAAAGTTATTGCTATTATTAGATTTTCATGCCAGGAAGAAGACTACACGAATTAAGTGAACACCAGGATTTCTGAAAGGATGACTTCAAAAAACTGCAAAGTTATAGTCCATTCTGGTGTGAAAGGTTTTGCAGAAGTATTAAAATTACAAAACCTCTATCAATTGTGGGGAAATTATAGCCCTATGAAGACAGACTTCCACTGAACAGCCAAGTTTTTTATCTGCCACCACAGCTGCAATCACTCACCAGTTAACTTCTCTTAGAATTGCATGGCATCAATCATGGAAGCATCACTGCTTTAATCAGCTATTATTGGGATCTGAGAGAAGGCAACAATGTTTGTGGTGACCTTGCTGGTACTACATGTACAACTGGACCACAGACAATTTTCGGAAGTCAGTATGCAAGACAAAATAAATGTTCCTTATGAAGCTAAATCTACAGTCTACCCATGTATGCCCTGCAGCATTACATATTTATATAAAACAGAGCAAACCAGCTAATTTCTTACACAAGACAGGACAGTGATTTATTAGTCCTTTGTTGTGCTGTGAGAAAATCTGGAGGTTTTCGAATTTTTCATGTAGTTAGGTATGGCAGCATCCTAGTAATTTTGTTCAGTTAAGAGTAGCATCTGACCCTATGGAAAACACATTCCTCTACTCATCAGGCAGATGCATCCCTATTCTTTAACCTTTAATTAGTACTTAGCAGCATTATGCATGCTGAGGGCAAGATTAGCCATGAATGCTTCCAGGAGCACTGTATACTTACTAGTAACCTCTGCACGTAGAAAGTATGTATTTCACACAGAACCAGCAAGTGGAAAAATATGTAGCAGAAATGGTTGGACAGCATATAATTAAACTCACTTTGCATATTAGGTGAGCAACTAAAGTAGAAGCCATAACTCTCTGTCTCTGTCCCAAGGTTGCTGCAGGCAGAACTACAGAGTATACTTGCAATTCCAGGTATATGCTGCATATGACCAGTGAAAAATAGTCTCTTTGTTACGGCAGGGCTGAGATCCAAATGCAGGACCACATTCTGCAAAGTGCTGAAGTCAATGGGAATTGAGGGCTTTCAGCACTTAAATGAATTCACACAGCAAGGTATCAGAATGGTCCTTGTTTTAGATATTTTAAGCAATCAAATTTAAGTGGTTATGCTGAGTTTGTTTTACTCATTTCATGTTGGCTTTATCATGCCAAGATTTTAAAGCAGTGAAGCTTTCCACTGTCTAGTCAAATTACCAGATGTAAACATGACATTTTCTTTTAAAGATATGATTTTAGGGAGCATGCTGATTTCATTACATTATACCGTAGGGGAAAAATATATTTGTAATCTTAAAAATCTCATCTAATAGAAAGCAGTAGGTTGTACTGAATCTTTCTGTGTTTTTTTCATAGGTATGTCAGCATTTTGTAAATCTGAAAACATCATCATGGTCTTGCATTCACTAACTTAAGCTATGAATATTTTTTGTGAACAATACTTTCTACTTCTCGACTCCATGCAATTGAAAAGTCAACTAATAATGATGCTTAGAAATTAATTTATTTCAGGTATACTGTAACAACCATAATCATCTATAAATCCTTTTGGCCTATTTGCATTTACTGAATTTGCCTTAATTATACTGCTGCCTAATTATGAAGCTCAGTCTAGAGGGGAACTCGCAAGATGCAATGATGCAGAAAGCAGAGGACAGTTTATTCCACTTCATGGATTTACAACTTTCTACTACTGCAAATCAGTTGGAACAGACTCTATTTGTGAGGTCATTAACATGTAAACAGTGTCACACTGAAAACGCATGGCAATGACCTACCATGCTAATGAAAAGTGATATTGAGTTTACTAATTCAGATAAGGGTACACGGATTGCCTTTTCTCTAACGCAAAAAGGCCTGTCACAGAAATAAATGCATAGTCCTTGCTGCAATTAATTTGTTTCTTGTACTTTTAAAGCTTTACTTGTAGATTTAATTAAAGCTTTCATGCAGCACACACTTTCAGGAAGTATCTATATCTAATGGCTTTTTCTCCTAAATTAAAGAAAAGAGTGAAGGTTATGATTCAAAGAACAACAGGCAATCATAAAATGAAAAGCTATTCTTAATACAGTAAGCATTACCTTGTTTTGACATAAGTAAATACACAGTACTGTGGGAGTTTAAGTATACTTCTTATGATCAATGTCATATTGCAACTTCCACACATGGACCTGTTGGAATGGGTCCAGCGGAGAGCCACAAGGATGATAAGAGGGATGGAGCACCTCTCCTATGAGGACAGGCTGAGAGACCTGGGGTTGTTCAGCCTGGAGAAGGGAAGGCTCCAGGGAGACCTTATAACAGCCTGTCAATATCTGAAGGGAGCCTACAGAAGAGCTGGAGAGGGACTGCTTACAAGGAAGTGTAGCGACAGGACAAGGGGCAATGGTTTTAAATTGGAAGAGGGGAGATTTAGATAAGACATCAGAAAGAAATTCTTTAGTGTGAGGGTGGTGAGGCACTGGAGCAGGTTGCCCAGGGAAATTGTGGATGCCCCATCCCTGGAAGTGTTCAAGGCCAGGCTGGATGGGGCTTTGAGCAACCTGCTCTAGTGGGAGGTGTCCCTGCCCATGGCAGGGGGGGTGGAACTCGATGATGTTTAAGGTCCCTTCCAACCCAAACCATTCTATGATTCTATGACATTATTTTCAATCACTTAAGATAAGCTTTTTGTTGTTTTTTGAACATAAAATATTGCATGCTAAGTTTCAACCTGGAGGTGAATATTTTTAAAGCCTTCCCAAATTAATTTGACATAAGACAAAATGAGCAAATAAAAACAGTTTGCTGGAAACAATCCTCAATGCAAAAAAAATTTCATGTAGACATGTAACTCAGTCTTTCCTTAATTTTACTGTGTTCTATCTAAGCAATAGCTCTTTAGTAAATATAAATAATAAAAAAAAAATACACAAAAAAGTTGCACAATAACAGAAGGATATTCTGACATTCTAAGATTTGCCTCCCCTTCTACAGGTTCTGCGGAGAGAGATGGTGGGACATGGAGCAAGAACAAATGTGTAGGCAGCCTGCATTAAGTCTCAGGAGACAAAGCAGAGCATAGAAAATGAAAAGGCAGCAATTTTAAGGAAATATTTTTGAGGACAGGACAAACAATACAGTATCTCAGGGGAAAGGAAAAGGGGCTAAAGGAAAGGAAGAGTAAGTAAAAGGAGGAGCAGAGGAACAGACGAAAAAGGCAATGGTCAGTAGGATAAGAAGGCAGGCTTAAGAGCTGGGCACACACATTGGTGTTGAAAAAGAAGCTGGAAGGAAGACAACAGCAGGATCTAAGGAGTAAGTTGGATAAAACCCTTCAAGGACAGAGAACTGGACAAGACACTTCCATGAACAAGCAGTACTCCTGCCTCAAAATAGCTTTACAGTGCTTTGGGTTTCAACAAAAGTCAGCCAAAACTGCAATAACCTATTCAGCACAAAAACCACCCATTCTTGCTGGCAGCCTGTATCAGGACTCAACATGCAACCAACACACACCTTGTTCTCCTTGATATTTATTTTTCTTAAGCATACAGTAGGGAATCCCTATGGTTTACTGAGAGCCTTATGTGTTTCTCTTCTTTCTGTAGTTTAAAACATCTTCTGTAATCTTAATATGGTGAATATTAAAATGCAGACATGACTCTTCCCTATTCTGTAAGCAGAAAGTTAAGTTCTATGCCAGTAACACTTGGATCTTATAGTTAAAGATCGGGGCCTTATTCTATGATGTATCATAAACGTGACAATCTTACCTTTAAAATCTCAGGAAATAAAAAACATTCAGTATTTCATCTGCTTTGAAAATACACTGTAAGTCATGAACCTAGCCCCGTTGAAGTGACCTGGAAATGACATGGACAATTGCCCAATAGGACCATAAACTGCAAAATACATTCTGTTATACCTGAAGCATAATCCAATAGACATCTTCAAACAAACTAAGACATATCTAGCCTCCCTAAACCATCACTTGCTGCAGCCAATACACATGCATTATTATACCCAAGATGAACATGTTGGCCAAATCCATACTAGAAGACCTACTTTTGGCTACTGATATCACCATGCAGGAGGAAATCACATGATCACTTTGCAATGGGAGATTCAGAGTGGTGCAATTGCTCTAAAACAGCTGATCCTCTCGTTGCTGTATAACTGTGCAATGTGCAGGTTAGCCAGTGCTTTGCTTTGCCTTTCCTTCAGACAAGCCAGAGATGCCTCTGGTAGCTCTAACTTGTGTCTTTATGACCAGAGGAATTAGGGAATGAGAAAGAAGGAGAGAAGCTAACTCCCTCTGCACGTGAACTGAGTATAATTTAGATACCCCTATAGATTTGGTTAAATGTCTTATCGAGGGATCTCAGATCAGATGCAAAAATGGTCCTGAGTTTCAATGCTAGGAAAAAAAAAAAAAGTGCTTCTTTATGTTCACCACCTCAGTGCTCACAGGAGCAGGTAGTTCATGGTGCAAGCCCTATAAAACTCTGCTCTGCTCCAACTTTTACCTCTTTTTATTTGGATCACTGCTGCTGTCTGGATGGCACAGTAACTAACAGAACTATGCAAGGCTTTTCTGACAGTCCTACAGATTTCCTTCATACACTAAAAGCTACAGACTAATAATAATAGTAGTAGTGATAATAAAACCTTTCTTGCACACTTGTAAATGAAATAAAGCCACGATTCTAATGTGTATGATAAGTCTTGTACAATATTTTCTTTTGCAACAGGATGTCTGGGACTGATGAAATTCCAGGCTTTGCTGGATTTGTAAGCAAACAACACAGTCTATTCCTCTGCTTCTTTGCTTGATTAGTTTTTGTGAGGCTCAATTTCACAGCGGATGCTGTGAAATCTTCCTGGCTACATTTTTCATGTGAGCTATTGCCCTGAAATTAGGAAGGACCCTAATTAGACAGAATCTTTGCACAGACTCTTAACAAGTGGAGACACAGGGCCACAGTATCCAGGAGTGCCAGAAAAAAGCAACTGAGAGATGGTTCCCTTATCCTCTCATGCCAAAGTTAGGTAATTCATTGCAGAAAAAATGATGACCAAGAAAAATGTCAGGAAGAAAATTTGGAAATGAATGATGATTTTGGTCAGCTAGACAGTACAGACACCAAATGGCCCCTATTCTCTCCAGGGATCTGGAAGTGTAGACTTTAAGGGTGTTCAAGGAATTCTGTAAATAAGAAAGGAAATGAAAAGGAGAAGAAGGAAAAGGAACCAAGATTAGAATGTTTTCATTGTGAAATCAAGAGTGAACACTTACAGATGCTACCTTAAGGTGGATTATTATTAACCTGGCCTGCAGATAGGCTCAACAAAGGTTTCTCAGCATCTCTCATGGGATTCAGGGGTCAGAGAAAAGATTACAGATAAGAAGCTCAAACAAAAACATAATTAGTGAATAGAAGTTATTGCAATACTAATGACTACAACACCTCAGTGCCCTCATTACAGCTGTTTTTATCTGTATCACAGAAGTAATTAAGCCTATGGTTTACTGGAGTAAAAAAAAGTTTTAGGCTAGATTCACCATATGATTTCTCCTACCCATTTTTTTTAAGCATTTTTCTGCTGCTTGTCTTCCTTGAGTCCAAGAGAGATACAATCCAACATTCACCTTTTTTCTTGTACTCCTACCTTTTGCAGACATCTTCTGTTGATCAGTTCATTAAGCCATTTTGAAAACTAACACTTCGGTATTTTTGGAAAAAAAACAGGCCTTTAGCAACAGAAATTACGACGAGAGTTTTGGTCTTAATATGCAATGTAGCTTCTTTACAGTTAACACATCTATAGTCCACAAAGTGTAATGACAGGTTTGGGGTTTAGAGAAAGTAAATTCCCAATGGCATTACCCCTCTTCTACAATATATACTAATACAAAAATAAGGAAAAACTCTCCTTTCTATTTGGATATTTAAAATTAAAGAATCTGATGTCAGTTTTGAGATATCTGTATATGCAGAAATATAATTTCAGAGTAAAAAACACATGAATTGCACCTTTTTCCTTAAAGTCTTTAAAACAGTAAATGAAAATTATTCACCTTATACCATCTTTGAAAGACTAATTCAACAATCAAGGTAAATAATGGCAAAATCTCAGTGCCTAGAATGACTACTGTTGACAGCAAACATGACTGAATTAAGAATCAAATTTTTTAGGAAGCTAAAACCAATGTCAACAGGCTAAATATATGTCAGTGTTATATATAATAAAGCCAGGCTTTTTGGCTTATCCTACAAGAGTATATGGAATCCACAATTTTTTAAAGCAATCTCAGTATTCAATTCAAATCCCCGTTTAGAAAAGCAAGACAAAGCTTTTCATAGAATTATAGAATTACTTAGGTTGGAAGAGACTTTTCAGATCATCTAGTCCAACCATCAACCTAACACTGACGAAACTAAACCATATCTCTAAGCTCGTCTTTTAAACACTTCTGGGATGGTGACTCAAACACTTCCCTGGGCAGCCTGTTCCAGTGCTTAGTAACCCTCTCCATGTCAAATTGTTTCCTAATATCCAATCTAAACCTCCTCTGATGCAGCTTGAGGCCATTTCGTCTTCTCCTATTGCCTGTTATTTGGGAGAAGAGACAGACCTCTATCTCTCTACAAGCTCCTTTCTGTAAGTTCTAGAGAGTGATAAAGTCTCCTCTCAGCCTCCTTCCTCTAAGCTAAGTAATCCCAGTTCCCTCAGTTGCTCCTGACAAGACTTATTCTCCAGACCCCTCACAGGCTTCATTGTCCTTCTCTGGACCTGCTCCAGCACCTCAATGTCTTTTTTGTATTAAGGGAGCCCAAAACTGGACACAGTGCTCGAGGTGGGGCCTCATCAGTGCCAAGTACAGGGGGATGATCACCTCCTGAGTTGTACTCAGGACTCTGTTCCTGATACAGGCCAGGATGCTGTTGGCCTTCTTGATCACCTGGGCACACTGCTGGATGACGTTTAGCTGACAGTCAACCAACACCCCCAGGTCCTTTTCTGCCCGGCAGCTTTCTAGCCACTCTTCCCCAAGCCTGTAGCGCTGCCTGGGGTTGTTGTGACCCAAGTGCAGGACCTGGCACTTGGCCTTGTTGAACCTCATAACACGGCCCTTGGCCTATGGATCCAGCCTGTCCAGATCCCTCTGTAGAGCCTTTCTACCCTCAAGCAGGTTGACACTCTCACCCAACTTGGTGTCATCTACAAATTTACTGAAGGTGCAGTCAATCCCCTTGTCCAGATCACTGATAATGTTAAAGAGGACTGTACCCAATTCTGAGCCCTGGGGAACACCACTCATGACCATTCGCAAACCAGATTTAACTCCATTCACCACCACTCTTGGGCCCAGACGTCCCGCTAGTTTTTTAACCAGCAAAGAGCACTGCCATACAAGCCATGGGACAACCACTTTCTCCAGGAGAATGTTGTGGGAAACTATATCAAAGATCTTACTAAAGTCCAGGCAAACAACTTCCATAGCCTTTCCCTCATCCACACAGTGGCTCACTTTGTTATAGAATGAGATTAGGTTTGTCAAGCAGGACTTGCCCCTCATGAACCCATGATGGCTGGGCCTGACCACCTGGGTGTCCTTCATGCTCTGGAAAATGGCACTCAGGATGATCTCTTCCATGACCTTCCCAGGCACCGAGGTCAGACTGACAGGCCTGTAGTCCCCTGAATTATCCTTCTGTCCCTTTTTGTGGATTGGCATCACATTTGCTAGATGCCAGTCAGCTGGTGCCTCCCCAGTTTGCCAGGACTGCTGGTAAATGATAGAAAGTGTCTTGGTGAACACTTCAGCCAGCTCCCTCAGTACCCTAGGGTGGATCCCATCTGGTCCCATAGACCAGATGTATGGGACCATGGGACATTGTGTATGTCCAGGTGTTGGAGCAGGTCCCTCACCTTTTCCCTTTGGATGGGGTTTCATTCTACTCTCATCCCTATCTGCTAGCTCAGGGGTCTGGGTACTTGGGGAACAACAGACAACAGACTCTGCTACTGAAGACTGAGGCAAAGAAGGCATTAAGTACCTCAGCTTTCTCCTCATCCTTTGTCACTATGTTACCTTTATTAACATGGAAAAAACCAAGATGTCTCTAGACTCCACAAGCATTTATTTTTCCTACAATTACATTGATTCCTACGCTAAATGTCTGGTACCTTCACAAAACAAGCAGTATAAACTGCAAATACCCCTTTAAGTACAGAAAAATCTCCAAACTCCAGCTCATCTGCAAATTTACTGCTTGACACTGAGGGAGCAAGGACAGTAACTGAGTGTGATTGTATGACCAGCACAGCAATCAATCACTTGTGATACATCACATCACTGTCTCTGTAGTACCCATTTATTCTGAAAAACCCAAACTGGCACCATATTACAGATTACAGTTTCTCACTCAACACATATGGACTAATTCACTTTTGAGAAGTCTAGGTAACTTCAGAAATTTCTTCGGGTTTCCTAAGTGTAGGTACTGGAAAAGTAACTTGAAGTGAGTATCGAAACATGCCCAGAAAAGATGAACTAAAGCAGAGATATTATGCCACATGAATGATCTGATCTCTGTTGCAACTCAAGAAAGCTATTTCATATGGTCAGATCACTGCTCTGGGGGTGTCACATGCTTCAGAAAGAGCTAATAAAATAAAAACAAAAGGATTTACTTACTGGTGGTCTGAGTACTAAGGATTACTTAAAGTTTTTCTACAGAGAAATGGGAATATACGCCTTGGCTATAAAGCAATACAATTAGATCCAAAGAATCAGAAGATAAAAGGAATCAGTGTAAGAAATAATGACTTCAGACAGGTATTTAAAAATAATGTGGCATTTTAATTAAAAATTTAATTAAAAATAAAATTCTGATTCTGAGATTGCTTAGTATCTTTGCATGAAAGCTAGATATTGTACCTCTGTACTCAAAGCATATGGAACAGAACCCACAAATGTATTTTTCAGCAATGGTGATTTAGTAAAACACCCGCCTTGCTATTTTGGGCACTGCATATTATCCAAAGATTTCAATATTCTAGTCTTTGCCAAATGCAACAAAACTCATGAGACACTCCCAAATCATGTAAGCTTAGCTTACAAAACAGTTACAGAAATCTGTGTTTATTTTGGGTTACATGATTCTAAGCTATAGGTCTATGTAACTACATATATGTAAAGATTCAGAGGAGATCACAAGTGTAGTTTAACAGATTCGCTATATCAAACAATTCAAACACATTCATGTTTTCCTCTTCAGTGCCCTTTTCCATCTGCAAGACGCTAACTGATGAACTTATTCTAGTTTCAGGGGCAGCTGCAGTTGAGAACACAGCATTGCTTCTGACCTCTCTTACTATTTTCAAATTACAACAGAAGTTTTAAACGTGATGACTGCATATTTCCTGGAATTATCCAGAAATCACTGTTAAGAGTTTCAACACCACTGTTTTCCTGGAAATTTTACGACTCTGATTATTACAAATCTGATAACCCTGAGCTTTCTGCCGTAAGTACAAGATCAATTGCAACGGGATTGGAGAAATGAGCCACAAATGAAGTCTCTATACAGATTACCAGAAACCAACAAATTTTCTAGCAAAGCAAGAGACACAGAAATAAGCAAACTTATCTCTGAACAGACTCACAGGCTCCTAAGCTCAAGTTAGGTACATATGAAAAGTGTACTTCAACTGGGACACAAACTATTAAATTGTCATGAAAAAGAACACATGTTTTTATTCATATGTATTTAAAAAAGTTAAATGTTGAATTTTGTCCTGTTTGAGTCATATATACAGTACCAAGCAATAGGACCTCTACACCTATATAGTCCATTTTAGTAATGTTTCAACATTGTATTAGGCTTCTGGACTGAGATTTCCATACAGAGGACATACCTGTAAAGCACATCTGTCCTAAGCCATCTAACTAGATAATCAGTGCTCAGACAGACAATATCAGATTTCATACTACTAAGAGTTCAACATGATTACTATTTTATAAGAATACTAGGCAATAATTGTCTAAATTGTCTCCTCTTTCCCTACTTCACATTTCACAAGTTGAAACGACTTGTGAAAAGGCACAAAAATAGAATAACATTACGCACCTAACTGCTGTACAGAACTGTTGTTGCTTAATTTCAATAATAATCATAACATACCATTTTGATATCAAGTTGAAACTGAGGGACAACTTCAAAAGCTACCTTCACAACTTTGTATTTTAACTGTGCGCTCATCCCACTCATAGCAATGTAATGGAGCCTTTTCTTGAAAGCAATTTATAACAGCTACAATATGCAACTATTTGCCCCAGAATTTGGAGTAAACCAAATTCCCCAAAGTCTCTATCAGGCACCAGTGTCTCAAGTAAACGCAGATGCTCCAGGCACTCATTTTGTTTGTCTAATACTTGAATTTGCATTAATCTAGCTATGTTAGCTCCTGACTAATGATCTCCAAGGGCAGAATCTTTATCAAATGAAAATCTCAACTAGGAAAGCTAGTGGCCACCAGTCAGCACTGTGGCACTTGCTGTCAATTGAACAACAGCCTTGTCTAGCTCATTTAACCATAATTACACAACAAACTACTAATGGGGTTTTCCTTCTCTGGCCAACGTTGCAGGGGTTTGGGCCAACAGAAGATGCGTCAGGAGAAAGCAGTCATGCCAGCGCTGGCTGCCATGCTGAGAACACCAGTTATTACAAGTGTCACCAACAACAGTGTCTCCATTCTTCTCTTTGCCCACCTGGAATTGACTGCAAAGTCAAAAGACTTGCTGCAGAGCTAATAAGCGCTATTAAATTTGCTCTAATCTTAAGAACAAAAGAACTCATAAAGGACTAACTACAGGGCAGACAAAAAAAATCTGCTGCCTGACTAAGGTGAAAGGTAAAAAATGCACCAGTTCTCAGGAAAGCAAGAGTGGGAGGAAAGGCACTGCCAGAGGCACTTAAGCCCATTAAAACAAAGTCTAATTCTCAATAGCAGTACTCAACTTCTTTTCTGTAACGTCTCTTGACTGGCTAACTAGTAAACACAAGATAAAATGGAAATAATTCTCTGCCAAATATGCACAGCTGTAGGTCCACCTCTGATGATTCATCAGCAGCTCTAGGCATCTGCCAATTTTTTCTTTTTTAATTTTAATTTAGGATGGATCTAGAAGTGGCAGAGACTGCAGACTACCAGGGAAAAGGAGCCCACAGCACATAAGGAAAGCAGTACACAAGACAATGGTAACTATTTCAGTGCATAGATGCTCGCTTGGATGTTACAGCTTGCATTCACAATGACTAATCAGTAAATTTGAATATGATACTCAGTATAGAAGTGGTAAATTAGCAATGGCAGAGTACTTCAAATTATGTTTCTCAAAATACGGAACATTTTATAATCCATACTAACTTCTTCAGCTAAAAATAAAACTCTAATGAATTCTGCATTCATCTAAGATTGCCACCAATTTCAGTGCTGTTGCGTAGTCCGTAAACAGGTGGAGAATTTGGTCCAAAATATTCCCTCCTACTGGGGGCTGATCTTGTCTCATTTTTAGGGCTCGTTTACTTCCCTTTTTTCACCAGACAGGGAGCAAAATAATACAAGGTCAAGAGCACACAATTTCTTTTGGAAGAGTTAATGTACCCAAACTACAAAGCTACTGAATTTGTATCACACTTACAAAAAGACAAATCTTTTCTTGCAGCCACTGTGAGAGTATTCCACATAATCACGAGAAGCCCTATTATATCCAGTATTAACAGTCTCTATGATTACAAAACTGGGGACAAATCCTGTTTGTAAATCTTATAGAAATATTTCAATTCACATATTTTCTATTGTCAGAAGAAAAAGAGAAAAAAATATACAATCCAATTTCTTCAAATAATGAAACAGCATTTCATTTAATGTTCCATTTGTTTAAATTTTGTTTTTTGACTTACCCTTGAGACATGAATTATATTAAAGTATTAATTTAAATATATTTACTTACTATGGCAACAATGTACTATATTACTTACTCTATTATACTCCTTTGACATTTTAAAAACAACATTTAATTGGTCCCAAACTGAATTTTTCTGAAGGCCTATTTCATGGAAAATATGGTCTTTTCATCTTGGGAACAGAAACAAATTTGAAATACTGTATCTGTGGAAAAGATAATTTTTTCTGACCTTCACATAAATACAGTGCTTTAAAGAAGTTTTTTTAAAAATTGCACTATGTGTAAAGTGTCAAATTGTGTAATACAAAATCTAAATTACTACGTAAATGAGCAGACCCAATATATTCAGAAGTCTTAGGGAATTTCAACTAAGAAGCTGAATTTTTAGTTGCTTTAATTAATTTGAAGCATGGTTCTGATAACCAAGTTTTCCAGTTAGAAAACATTTACTAATTCTTACATAAATTCTACAAATGAATGTCTGATGTTTTTTCAAAATATTAATTGAAAATATGTTTATTTAAAAAGTTTGAAGAGCAACTAAAAAGGAACATGAGAAACTTGATATTGTTTTAAAATAAAAACATTACTGAAATGTGTTCCTTTCAAGAGCATGCTACAACCATATGGACCTGAAAAATAGTATTATAGTCTGTCTCCAGCAAGTAACACTCCATCCTCTAATTATATGAAAATATCTCCTAGTTTCCCATGACTTTTAAAATTAAGCTTTAAATAAGACAGGTATTTACTGGACAGCTGATTTTTGCTGCTGGCCAACAAGATTAAACAAATTTACATGCATCTCGTTTCATGACTAAGCAAGACCCTTAATATTTTGCTAATCCAAAACCTATCACGTACTCCTTGTACCTGGAAAGCGAGAAAAGGCAAAAAGCCTCAGAAAGGGATTTGCTAAGTTCACAGAAGAACCCTTCTCATTCATCATCTCCTGACAGCAGGGAACAGAACAAAGGCTTTGGGTAAATAAGGAATCATATAATGGTATTACTAAGGACTGTATCAAAATGAAAAGTTATTAATTACTGAAAGTTATATTTCATCTTGCCCTCATTTTTTAGTGCTCTCTCCTTTGAAATCCACTCCAGTAATGGCAACTCATGACGTTTATGCATGATAATTTTTCATGAAAAACTATTAATATGTACCCAGCAACATACAGAAATGCTTGTACATGTCTAACCAATGCTATGTTTTCAACCAAACAAATAAGAAATCACTATATAAACCCTAAAAATAGACACGAAAATTTCTCATAAACATTGTAGTGATATTTCTACCTACTAATTTTCAATTAAGAAAATTCGTTACATAACGATATTCAATGGTTCCTAATGCACTGTATAAGGCATAATAAACTCCTATAAATCTAAATATTTCATTACATTATTGGCCATGTTGTTTTTAACTTGGTAAAACTTTTACAAAGTTTGTTTTTATAACGGAACTTTCAATATTAGCATTCACTACTTGCATGGAACAACATGGCAGAAAGTGTGTCTCCGATGACAAAGAAGTTACTTACAGGTAATAAGTGTAGGAGTGATAGCTTCTTCTGCCATGATGGTGGAAGGATTAGGCAGTGGTGGAAAAGATGAAATGGAAGGAAAGAAAAGCCAAATATTAATGTATGAAAAATCAAGATGAAACTGAGACCAGAACTGGTGACATAAATGAAAGGTAGCAAGAATGCTTATCTGAGCATATCATGCAATGTGTCTGAAACAGAGAGATGACATATCCAACCTCCATAAAAAATAAGCAATACAACATATAATGCATCTCCAACTGTTTAATCAAACCACTTACTTAAATTACACCTACTATCTCAGTAATATTAGATATTTAATGTATATACCTCTGTATACACAGAAACACTCCCAAGTAAAGTTATAAACCACCTCCAATACTTCTGCATTAGGAATAAAGATATGGAATTTCAGAACATTTATTAAATAGCTTCTCTTCTAATTATAGTACTGTGCAATCTGGATATCTCTTTCTTAAAGAAATCAGTTTTGCCATTGACAGGACGAGAACTTGTTTCCAAAGGGGAAAAATCAACGGCCACAAGCTTTTTTTATATATCTCAGCTTTTTTAACAACCAGTTAAATTCTGAAGAAAAAACTACTCCCGGCCATGCAAATAAAAAAGGCTATCCTTGCTGGCTAAAATTATTTTGGTGGTATTTTTCCATGTGGCAGAGAAAATAAGATAAAATAGAACTGATCCTGTATACCTGTTATTTCTGCCCTTGTGAATGTCACAAAGAACAAGCTGTACACCTAGCCACCAGAGTCTTGAGAAATACAGACCTAGTCAGTCTTTCCTGCACCACCTCTTCCACAGACAGATTCTCCATCAAGACATGCTTGGCATGAGCACAAAGTATGAAGCCCTTCCAGCTACGCTCTTCTGCTTCACATCCCTCGCTCCCTCAGTTATGAGCCCACTACAAGCACGACTGCAACTCTCCAAAAGGGGCAAGTTCCAACCTAAATTAATTTCATGTATTGACTGCAATTAAAAAGAGGCTGGAGATCTTAAAACACCTCTGAGCACACCGTCAAGTAGCATTCACATGTTGTGAGATAAAAGACTGAAAGGAACCATGTAGGCATTTGTAATTTTTACAGCGCATGCATACGGCTTTTGGACTACAGAAGAAACATGTAACCAGGCCTTGCAAAGGCCTATAACTAACGCTAACTTGCCTCTAGCTACACACTTCAGGCATCCCTTTGAAAACTGGGCTTTCATCAAATTTTCTCTCTCATCTTCTTTGTGTGAAGATGCCGTTAGAAATATTTTCCAGTTTTTATTCCCGTTTTACTGATGCAAACAGTATTGTTCAAACACAAGATGCTAGATACTGAATATTTAATCACGTGGCATGTCTGCAAAAATGCACACCTCTTAAAGTTGAGTTTTAAAAGATATGCAAGAATAGAGCATGGAAAAAGCTGCAAACAGCTATACGCTTCTTCCACCAGCACATACCCCATTGCCTTCATGAAGGAACACTGAATCAGGTCCTATCAAAGCAGATCAACCTACCTCTTATAATATAAGGGGTTGTTTTCTGGTTCACTCATAATTGTATCTCCCCCTGCCCTTCTTTTGAGAAATACTCATTCTCTCACTTTCATTTAGAATCCCATGACACTGCCAACCCTGTTTCTTGCCATATGTTGCCGTGAAAGAAATTTAATGTAATTAGTACAACTGTTCTCATACTTCCAAAAGATGTATAATAATTTGAGAAACAACAATAAATACAATTAATCAGTGAAGCACTGCTGGTACTTATATGTAGAATTCTGCCAAATATGTTATAGAGATAAATTATTCCTTATGAAAAAATGCTGAAAATCCAGGAGCTTTAATTTGTATAAACGTCCCATTAAAAATTTGTATAAAATGAGAAAAATTGAAAGTCTCAAGCTCCAGTTATTTTTATGTTGTTACAGTTGTAAGATTTTTCATATGAAAGTCCTTGAAAAAGAGCACTGTGTTTTTTGACTCTCGAGAATACCAGACACTGAAAAAAACAGATTAAATAAAAATTAAAAACCTACAGAAACAGAAAGTTTTAGATTTGCAAGTTCTCAGGCCTCATGCAAAAGTACCATTCATAATTGAAATGATTTACCTTTTTTAAAGAAATCTGGATAAGTTCCATTTTACTTCCTACATAATGTATACAAACTATACTCTCTCTCTATGTATGAAAAGTCCTTTTCTGGTAGAGAGAGTGACCCAAAGATTTTGGCCACCCACGGCCACATTTTCTTCTGTGCAGGGCTCTTCAACCATGTCCCACTAGACAGCTTATTTTATATCAATGAACTGTTTCTGTGCATAGTGATAATATAAAGTACTTTTATATCCTTCAGGACTGAAGACATAAATAAATTTCATAAATATCACTTGTAGAATACAGCCCCTCTATAAAATTTATCAAAACCAACATAGCTTGCCGCAGGAGGATTCTCCCAATAGAAGGAAAAACTTCTGGAACTATGTAATTGCCATAGCGATTTCTTTCATCATCTCTCTTTTGTAGCTGGCCTAGAGGGAAAAACAAGGTTCAGGAGTAGCACTGGGAGAAGACTGGAGCTTTCCTTCAGCCCTATTATCTCCAATTTCTATCCTAACTGTTTGAAATTATTGGCAAAGGTGTATATTGAGTAGCCTGATTTACTGTCAGGGAATGGGAGCAAGGCATTCCCAGACCACCTTCACCGAGCGCATAAGCCTCCCTTACCCATTGCCAAGAACCAGCGTCTCTGACTTAAACAGATGCCACAATTACACACATTAGAAACTACTGGAAGGCTCAGGCACAGAGACAGCTGAAAACAGAAACTGAAGACAGGCAAAAGAAAATAACCTTTTTATGGAGAAAAGCTCCATTCTACAACTGACATAGAATGTAGCCGATGTAATTAATTTTTAATAACCGCTTCCTTGCTACGCTCCCACTTGCAGCAGCAAGATGGTAGCCCCAAAAAAACTAGCTGCCCCAAAGATATATGTGCTTTCAAGCAAATCTTGGACCAATATATTTAATTTCTCAACCTTTGCATATTTTTTAAACCAAAAAGCTGAAACAGAAAAAAAAAAAAGAGAGAATAGTAAATAAAGTAACATTCTGCTTTTTCCAAGTCTTGATTTAATTGCTATTGCTTTTCCATATGTTGTGGGAACAGTTTTCTCATTTTCGCTCCTCTACCTTAAGTTGACCAAAAGGTGAACTTGCTGTATTTTTTATTTCTTTTTTTTTTTTTTTTTTTTTACCAGGTCCTATATAGATATATCAAAGACTGGCAGAGATCAAGCGCCTTGCCTGAGATTTAATATTCAGGATCAGATTCAAAATCCACTTTATTGTGGAGCAATATTGTGGAAACACATGTATTGGTTTCCACTGACTTTGTATTAACTTTTATGTGAGAGATTCAGAGCAGAAATGAGAGGAAAACCTACTGACATTATTCTGACTGCACAGAGAAGAATCATATTATTGATATGACCATACTGGTATTAGGAATAGCTTGAAGGTTGCTAGTCTACATTACATATCTTTAAGCAGGAATGTGGTTGAATGGACAAAGAAAAGATAGAAAAGAACACATAAAGACGTCTGAACAATCGAGTGGGGAGAAAAACAGTCTTGCCCTGACCCAGGTAACAGACATACAAATCTGGTTTACTTTAGTCAAGAGTAAGTGTCCAGACAGAAAACATTTTAGTGTCCATGATGTTCCTACTGTCATTAGTGACTCATCTCATACACTCAATAGTCAGACCACCTAATCTCTCATTGATCCAGTTTACAATATAACTATTTCAGAAGATGGTTATATAATGAAATTAATGATGCCTAATGACTATTGATACTTGCAGAACTTTTCTACCTACTGCTTTGGCAGGGATCATATCCAAGTGTGTTTTTTTGCCACTGAAAACTTTGCTTTGAGTGTTGGTCTTTTCTACTTGGCTACTAAATTAAAAATCAAAGAGGTTGATCTGTGAAAATCTGTAGTGCCTGGCACCGACCAAGCAAAGAACGGTTACTGGCTGAACTGAGGAATTAAGGAATATGTTGGATAAAGACATGGTTACCACCTACAGAAAAACCGCTTTCCAAATCTCTTAACAATGAAGGAAATGGTTTGAAATAAAGTTAATTAAGCACTATGAAGCCCCAGAGATAGAGTAAATCTAATCTACTGGTGAGATCTGGAGATGAAGTCTACAAGGACCCATTTCTGTGAAAGAATAACAGAAAGTATGTGCCTTGGGATGTGCCATGGGGCAGTGGAATGCAAATGGGATATTGCTGTAGCCAACTCCAAAGAAGACAGTTTCAGAGCACGTAGACTCAGAGCAGTGAAACCCAGCCCAGAGTCTGCACGTAATAGTGCAGGGAGGAAAGGGGTTCTCTGGGGAAAGGTGCCACTGAATTACAAGGTGCTATTTTATTTTTCACTCAGATCTTTGCTCCAGTAAAGCTCCCGATAAAGTAAATGAAATAAAATGATCAAGTGCAGTAGTCAAATGACACGCTAGCTTGATAAGATTGTTTCACAAAGTAGCACCTAAAGTATCATAAAACTGCAAAAAACACTACAGTTATACTAAGCTTGCAGAATGATTTATACATTTTCTTCGGATGCATAATGTATACACAGTAACTGAACCAAGGTGAAACCATAGGGGCTCTCAGCAGCCTAGTGAATTAATGCACCAATAACAATCTATTGAATAATCAGTTCATCTTTTGCTTAAGTCATGAGTGTAATTCTATTCAAGACCTTCTATGCTACAGCATCTGCTTCAGAGGTCTGGGACACAATATACCTACCTCCTGAAACTCTCATTAAAGCCTAGTCACATCCTGCTACACAGATGAACCATTCTTACTTTTTAATATTCACTTCAACTCATTTCACAGTTTGTTTTCTTCAAGGCTGCAGGATCATTCTGTGATATGTTTAAGTTATTGGTATCATTCTTTCTGTACTACACAATGAAATTGTAGGCATTTGGTAACAGGGTTCCTGGACTTGTATTTTCAATAGTTTCATCTCTGTCACAAGCAGATTTATTCCAAACCCCAAAGAATCTCACATAATGCACTTTTCTTCTAACAACAGAATTACTATGAATAATAATTACTGTGCTGTGGTAGATATAAGGAATCAAGTATCCTTCTGCATTAACATGCAAACACTTAGGATTCGAGCCTTCCTGCCTCTAACAATTAGATTATCAAAGAGCTTTTCCCTAGAGAATGAAGCAAGTGCTGGTACAGCATGCATTTAGCCAGAGACCCTGACACCTTATTTACTTTGAAACTATTTGGATCGTTTTGCAATGCTCTCCCTTCAAGATTAAGAACTTGTCTCCCTTGGGAGAATATATTCTACCTTTGTCACAAAGGAGAGGCTCAGAACTGGAAGAGAAAGAGTGATGAATGCCGGTCAGGAGACGTGTGAAGAGGGATTGGCCAGACAACGCGAGAAGCCTTCCTCCTTGCATGCCAAGTGCTGTGTCTGGCCCTAGGGAGGAGTTTGGGAGTTCAACTGTTAAAATTGAAGGTATGAATGATGCAAAAAATCGGACGTGGGAAGAAAAAAAGCGCTGCAAAGTCAGAACAGATTTTAACTCTGCTGCACTGTACTTTATTGAGAAGATTTGTTACCGGGTCAATTTCATTGCCCCAGCCAGGCTTACCCTGGGGCTTAAGTCTCAATCTCTTCTGCACGGCAGCTTTTGACTGCTTTACCTACCTCTTGTCATGACCTAGCCTTCAGTTCTGGCCACACAGCTCCCTGTTCTCTGCATAGAGCCCTGCTAACTTATGGCCCTGCTCTGTCTTCAAGGAGAAGGAATGGCAGCTGCTTCTGTTGCCTGCCCTGAGGCACTGTCAGGCAGCTGCCTCCTTAGCTGTACACCTCCAGTCTTCAAATTCTGGAAGAATTTCAGGCAGCTCAGGGGATTGGACTACCTCAGACCTGCCAAACTAGTTAACATACAATTAAATCACATTGTGTTAGAGTGAGCAAAATCAGACCAAAATTGCTTGCAAAGGAAGAAGAGGGGACAATACGGGGTGAATGGCAAGGAGGTGAGGGGTTATGGGACAGTAAGAAGACTATGGCAGATGTGGAAGCAGAATTCATGATTCTGACCCTTTATACAGCTCATATTTTCCCAACCCCACCTCTATGCATCACCCAGAGTACAAACTAAAGCCTTAATTCTATTTGCTAATGAATTTGCCCCGATTTAGACTTTTCTTCTATCATCACATGGATTTTTCTCTTGCCCATGCCACCTCCCTAGGTATGACAGATTTTTCCCTTTATTATTTTTTCCTTCTACAGTGTTTATAAAGAGGCAACCAGGTTTAAAAGCCTTACACTTCTAATGTTGTAGCAGTTTTCAAATTATTTTCAAATCAGTCTCAATGCGTGTGTGTGTTGAACCATTGTAACATTTTCATTTGTTTTCAGGGAACAAAGTTTATGCATAACAATATAGACCCCATTCTTAGCACAAATTACCTTAGCTCTGGTTCCTGTTTGACTGCGAATTTCTTTTACATTCAAGAATGAAATTACATCTAACTTTCAGCTGATCTGTTGAATAGAGATACTGTTCTATTATTAGAGTCCATCATGCAGTACTAATGCATAAAGTGCTAGAATCATTAACCTCGAATTGTTTTTCTTCTATAACAAAGCCACAAACATTAATTCATAGAAAATGCTGTGGGATGAAAAAGATATTGCAGTTTTACAAAAAACAACAAAGCTTTTGGGGTGGGAAGGAGCAGTTCCTAAACTCTGTGGCAAAGGGCGCGAAGGTGGATGGATACTTTTGACAATATCAAACTGAGAACTGCTGTAGGAGATGTTGTGATATGAATATGTACATAAAAAGCATCTACTGATTGCTCACCTTTTCTTCATTACCAGCACGACCCCCAGAAATATAATGACGAACAGCAAGATGCCTGCAATGACTCCAGCAATTTTAACAGTATGGTCTGTTTGCTTCTCAGGTTCTGGGTCCGGTTTTCGGGTGGCAGCCCCTACAGAATCAGTAAAAGGGAAAGAGGAGAGAGAAAAAGAATAAGGATGTTATGCTTTCAGTGTTTATACATTTAACCTACCGATGTCATTAGTCTTATCCAGGGCCAACAGATATCAATGCTCGACATTTTAAGAAAAAATCCTGCTTTCATATGCATTGACAGCAGCATGATTCCTCATACTGGTCCATGACATTTTGCTAGACCACAGCACAGGTGGGATATCACAGTCAGCCCTGACCCTTTTATAAGAGCCTCTTCACAGATTCACAAATTTCTACATTTTCATTATCTGTGCCGGCTCCCTTTTCTTTCTGCCATTTAGAAACTTCCTAACAACACAATAACTATCCGAAGCCTTTATCCAAATTTGATTTGCTGGAACATTTTCCTCAATTATTTTTCGTAAATGAAGCTGTAATTCCGTAACATATTAGCTTAAACACCTGGAAAAGTGAGATAAGCTCATTTACCATGCATTTTACCCACAATTGTTTTTTACACAATAGACTTCTTTTTTTTTTTTTGCCTTTGGAAATCTAAATCTAGGTCACATCTGGTAGGCAAAAAGACTCCTTCTAAGCAATTTATTCACAAAGTGGGAAGCAGCTGATGATCACACCACTGGCACCCACATTTAATATCTGTTTAAATGAGATAACCAGTGCCTTACAGCAGCTACTGTCTTAGCTCTTCCAGCTTCTCCATTTAAAAAAAAATAACATCGTTTGTACTGTTTACTGTATAATGTGATGGAACGTCAAATCCATGTCTGCTGAAATATCCATTTCCTCTACTAAATGAGTTCAGGATGAAAAATGTTAAGGAAGCAACATTAAATTCACTAAACTGATTTCATTTTTTTTTATGGACTTCTATTTTTTTTTAATCAAAAGGTGACAGTATTCATCATTTAAGGCACCATGCCATAAAGTGGACACAGGGATTTATGGATCACCTTCCTGCTATGGCTTTTTTGGAATTAAATTTTACCAATTATATTTCACAAGTTTCTTCACTTTCTTTATTCAAAAAGAAAGCAAATTGGTGATCAATTTACATGCAGAGATATTTTCTGAAAAGTACAATAGGAACATTTCCAATGTCCTTCTCAGGATATTCTAAGATGGTGAGTGCTTCTAAGCACCCACAGTTACACTTTTGGCCTACATCTTCAAAACTCCTCACCACCAAGAAGGCCAGGAAAACCTTCTCTGGCATTCATATGCTAAGAGAGCCAGGTTCTTTGGAAAATTCTGGCCATGGTATGCTGTGTGAGTGCTAAGTCAAAGCAGGTGATCTGCTGCCTATCTCTGTGCCAAGTCTCACCTGAATATTAGTTAGATAGCAATATGCTGCAATTCTGAATTAGTAAAATTCTTACTCCATATGAGTAAAGATAATAGAATCTGGCTCTGTATTTTCTTCAATGCAGATGTATAAAACGCTGTTATAAACAGTTCTATTTTTACTTTCTTGGCTATTATATATATTTAATAATTTAAATAATATTAATAGTTTTGTTAAACTCTACATTGCTCTCATCTGCACAGCAGTCAAAAGTGTAGCAGATAGACATCTAGAGAATCTTTGTGCAAAAGGCAGCTGTTAGTTGAACCTGGCAAACAGAAAGCAGTGAATCAAGTATGATGCAAATGGTAAGACATGATAAGGACTTCACAGTCCTCTCTTAAATCTAAAACCCAAGCAAAGAAGAGTGCAAAGTCAACAACAAACAATATCTTTCCAGACGTAGTTTTTAATACTAGTTCCTTCCAAAGTCTATTCTTCATTATCTCCTTCAGGCTACATCATTCTACTGGAATACTCATTGGTAACGCCTGCTTAAAATCAAATTTTGCCTTATGGCTTCATTCCTTTAGTTAAGGCTCCCAGTGCTAGTTTTGGAATCATGAATGCTAAGCATTAAAAGTAAATGAAGGCAGCCTTGCTACATTTTCACATACAACTCTCAACTATACAATGTGTTTTATCTCAATCTCATGTCTCTCTTTGACAGCACAGAGTTCTCACTTCAACACAACTAGCCAGACTTACACTATGCAGAGAAGATAATATTAAAATCTTATTCAGAGCACACACATTTCCTGCATATCGTGAAGCACAACTTCCAAGAAATGCCTTTAATGACATAAAGCCATGTGTCGCTCTTGGGAGACATGGACAAGCTGGGGAATCCATCACTATTGCAAAATTTCCAAGGGAAGCCTACATGAGGATAGATGCTGAGCCTAATATGAGGGCACTGAAACTCCCATATTGCATCATCTATTCATTATCCAATTGAGGGATCATCTTGAATGGTCTAAGAAAAGTGTGTGCAGTGCCACCCCGAGTTAAAAATAGAATAAAGCTTGCCATCACGATGGACTCTGCCCGACACATAATAGAGATTGTCTTGAACTGGAAACATGATGTTTGACATGCTTTTTGAAAACTCTTATCATTATTATAAAACCCAAAATATTTCCCTTGATTCTCCTTTAGTTCCATTCAACACTTCATTCATTCCCTGACATTTCCAATGTTGCTCCTTTCTTGGTGTCAGTGGGTTCCAAAATCCACTTGGGTAAAAGAACCAAATTTGCCATCTTTCATCTTCCTTTAGTCTTTTAGTATTAGAAATTCTGGATCAACTTTCTTCATTATATTTAATAGTGTTTATTCCCTTCACGTATCTCAGTTTTTCTACAACAAGGTTTTTTAAAATTGTTGTGTTCTACCCCATTCTTTATTCCCCTTAGCATTCTGTTTGGTTTTATTTTGACATCAGAAGAATACTGAATAGGTCACTGGTGCATTATTTACAATGAAACCTCAATTTTGAACTCTTCACAAGTTATAAGTCATTCAAATTTAGCTCTTCTGAATACTACATAGCATTTATCAAGACTGAAATTTGAGTAGGTACTACCTCTTTATTCAGTTTGCTTTTGTCCTCCTAATCCACATCACCTAGCACCATATGCAAGAGCTGCTGCCTCAATGCCGACTCTTCCATGTATTTAATAAACATACTGTACAGCATATAATATTAAACCCTTAAGTGCATTAGCTATGATAAAAGCAGGCAGTTTATTTCTCTCTGGTTTCTGTCTAATAGATAGATTTTGATCCAGAGTATTATTTGTCTCTCACCTGACTTTTAACCTATAGCCACACAGGGAATCGAAGGGTCAGTGTGGAGGGCAAGGTGAGCTGTGTGTAAGGGGATCCAGGCAGGTAGGGGCAGGAGTTCTGAGATTCATTTTACCACTTGATAAACTGCAATGTCAATTTGCACTTTTGGTTCCACTTGTTAGTTTTCAAGAGATTTGGAAAATTACTATTACAAGTATAAAAAAATGATGTCATGGTTTCTCTTACTCCACTGTTCAGACATATACTAAAAAAAGTTGAATGAAATGTAATCTTTCTTTACAGAAATAGTCATAACTATACACTATTGTATCATGTTATTATAGTCTTAGCATATTATTCTACTTATTACTGTTGTTTCAACCAGTTTGTCTAAAATAGTAGTTTTAATTTCCTTGACCACCCTAGAGCCTTTAAAAATGTATAGCTACAAGACTAGTGGAGTTTTATACCTCCAGTAAAATATTTGTTTTAATGACAGGCTACATATTGTTGCCAACAGCTGAGCTAAGCCCACTGCCTTTTTATTCATAACACTGGACCTAATGACTTATTTGGATTGGGTTGGTTTTTTTGGTTTGGTTTGGTTTTGTTTGGCTTTTTTTTTGTTGTTGTTGTTTTACTTTTAAGCTTTTGGTTCTATCCTTGTATACAGAAACCTGCCTTTAAACCTTGCACAATAAGCTCACTTCTGTTTTCTTACTGAGACTGGAGTTAGAGGAATCAAAGCCAAACTGCCACATGTACCGTGGTCCATCTCTAGGAAGGTAATAGGTCAGTAAAGAGCAATAAGTGCAGGACAGCTCAAGGGAGCTGCTTGGAAAATAAAAGGACAAGGAAATGTTTCCTGCCAGTTTAAAAAGGATTAAGGAGCTGCTCTTGGAACATCCTTACCTGATGAACACAAACTAGAGTGCTTCCTGACAGCGGTGAAAAACACTTACAAATAAACCCCAACGTGCCACAAAACACAGAAAAGTATTTCCACAGCCTTCCTGCATTTAATAAAGTGGAAGACAGTAACATTGTTTCTTTAATTAACCAGACGGTCTCATTTTATTTCTCCCGCTAAAGGCTGACCATAGCTGTTGCATTTATTTAATTTCCTTTTTGCAACTTCAAGTTCTCAAAGGGTAGGTGCTTGGTATGTCACCTGCAATCCTTTCCAACCCTGTTTCATTTACAGGTGTTCCAGCAATGGCTAAATTCACAAAGCTTTGAAGTAATACAACACTTAGTCTAGATCATATTAGACTCCAGTCAAAGTTGAGACTAACTTCTTGTGTCAGTAACCAGCATGTGATTTTTTTTTACACAGGCAGTGTGAATCAACCAGCACAACCCAGCACCTACTTTTAACTTATTTCACAGAGCGAGTCATGAAAACAAAACTGTACACCTGTACCTGTGTGACAGCTGTTCTGTGATTTTTTCTGATCAGTTTCCGTAAAACTGAAAGGGTGCTTAGTCAGCTGCCATCCTCCTAAGCTGGTGCTGCACACCAGCCACCAGAGTAAACCAGTAAGATGAAGCAAGCACTCCCTGCCTCTCCCATGGTCTCAGCCTTCAGATACAAAGAGGGCCTAAGACAGAGCAGTAATTAAGCTTTTTAGCTTAAGTAGCAGAAATCATGCAAAACTGTACAAGGCAGAAGGGAGGCAGAGAGATGTCATGCTTCCTTGGAACAGCCGTCACTAGAGTCCTATTGCCCCTGCCACAAAATAAAAAGACTGAAAAGATCAGAGAACTTGGCTTTAAAGACCCTGCCCATGTTCTCCAAGGACAACACAAATGACAAAGGCTACTGTCATTATTACTCTATTGTTTGCACGACAGTAGGATCTAGAGGCTCTAAATCAGATTGGGAGCCCCACTGTGCAAAGAACAGAGTGAGCACACAGCTAAACAATCTTTGCCACTGGAAGCACACTGTCCAGCTGAGCTAGGCTGTAATAGGCAGGTGTAGCCATCGTAGGTGGAAGGGAGGCAAATACCCCTAAGAAAATGCATTTACAATGCTCAAATAAATGAACACGTCTATCCTTCCTGCTCTTTTACCCAGCTGGTATCTCTCAGCATTTCCAGTTACTTACACAGCAGAAAGAGATTTTGGAGGGACAGAGAAGTGTCTTTGTGGGTGACATTTGTTAGGGTGTTTGATGGAAGGAAGTAACATAAAGTTTCATAAACATAAAGGCAGAAAAAGCAATGGTGCCAAAAGTAAAGAGCTGGCACAAAATGCAGCATGACAAAATAAGAAATCATACAAATTAAGTCTGTGCTACTGGTATGAAAAAAGGTCCTCCACAGAGGTAATCCTTCTTATACATGTCAAATGATCATCAGGAATTCCAATCCTATATCAAATTGCAAAATACATCTGAATAGGGCAGTAGTGCAAAATTTTCAGTTTTCTCCTGAAGCTTCCTCAGCATTTCTATCCCTATTTCCTCATGACTGCAGGAAACTGTACCTTCATTTTTAAGTCTGTAGCAGCATTACTGATGTTACAAGAAGACAAGCCAATCCAAAAAGCTTTTTGAGTTTCAAGTTCATTCCAGATGCCAGGATTTGTGACTGTCTTGGAGAAGACCCAAAACACATACAGATTTGTAGATGAAATGAATTACCATCCTGGCTAGTCTGTTTATACTGTAAGTGACTGGCATTCAGTCCTCATCTGCTAGCCAGCGTGTATTCTGCTAACAAAGTCTTTGTTTTATTACTCCTGGTAGAACTCCAGCTAAAGGAGAAAGTTCTCCCTCCCATTCCTCATTGTTAGCTCTCAAATCAGTGTTCCTAGTTTTCCTTCAAAACTGCTTTTTTTCTCCATATGGTAGAAGTTATGAGGTGGTCTTGGGCAGGGTTTAATTTGTGACAGAAGGTAGTGAAGATCAGTGTTTTTTTTAGTTTTCTCTCTCTACTTCAAGCCTTGAATGTATGAGTTTTGTAAATGCCTCAGAGTAAGGTTTGCTTTACTTCTCTTTTTACAGTATTTTTCCCTTTCTGTTCCTGAATTCTTTTGGAAATGTTCAAGTATTAACTGCTTTTTCCACGGAGCAGGGATTATGTTTTCCTTCTGTTTTGCTGAGCACAGAAGCCATTTAAGTGTTGAAATCAATGTATCCTGATTTTCCCTCCTATGATGTGTTAGCACTCACTAAATCTATTTTTTGAATGTCTGGGAAAAAGGGCAAACAGCATTTATATTTTCACAGAAGAGTATCTTGTCTGTAATTTATGATCATCAGTACAATACATATTGATGTGTACAGATCTTCCTTTCCTAAAAAAAGATTTCTGTACTTCTACAAGACAACCATAATGATTTTGTACACTGTTTATTTGGTGTTTTTTAAAATGCAGGAAAAACCAGCCTTGTTAAAAGATCTATGCTAAGAAGGGACTATCAAAATAAGGCTGCACTGTATAACAATAATTATGAATTATTAATTTTGTTTGTGATATTCTTTACGAAAATGTAAATATGAGCAACAAAGAACTTCATGAAAAGAAATGCAAGGAACTACTTCACTGATGAATATGACTCATTTAACTGACTATCAAATGAACTGTATCTCTCACTGGTGGATGATTCATGTTGATGCATGTGAGCAAAAAGACTTTTTTTGTTAAACATCTGTGTTTCTGATTGTCAGGATTAACAATATTCTTTACAAAGCATGAGTAAAACAAATAAAGTTTTCAGTTTGACTATCTTTTAGTCTCACCACAATTCAATTTTTAATGGGATTTTAATCCAAGATCCTTAAGACTGGATTTTCTGGGACTGTTTTTTGTTTTGTTTTTTGTTTTTTTAAAAAGGACTTCTTAGAAAGTAAGCAAGCAAGCCTTGAGAAACAGCTATTTGCTGAAAGTCCAACAACATCTTATAAAACTGACTTCTGTGAACCAGTTCTAGAGGTATAATGTACAACAATATCTTATCCCTAAAATATTTGATTTTATGGTTCTCTATGTAACCTCAAGCCAACAGCACTCAGGTTAGAAGAGCGACTCCTGAATTAGCTCTAAGGGAATGAAAGCAGTCAGTCCATTCTGATCCTGTCCATACACAATGCATCTCTTAGCAACTCAGTGCCACTTGCTTGCCACTGCTATAGAACTAGGAGGTAATTTATCATTACCCTCACCAAGGACATTTGAATTTCATCTATTGCTGAAGGAGACCTCTGGTTGGCTCTCGTGTTTTCATTACCAGATCTACTCCTGAAAATACACTGAAAAGTGTCAAGAAATATCGGACTTCTCTACAAATTAATTTCAACTACCTTCTACAAAAAGGAAAGGTGTGCATTTGAAGCCTGAGGAGGACTATGCGCTCTTTAGGTGAGGTAACAGTTGGCCCCCACCAGGCAGGGGGGCCAGATGTGAAGTCAGATCAGATAATGTTTCTGGAGCTGACCTACTCAGGGTGAAATTCAGCTATAGAAATAGACGTACAAACACAACTGTTTTAGTTTCTATCCATGAATGCAAGGAACCACATCCAGCATAGGAACTGAGTAACCTGAAGCTATGGGTAAGAAGTAGTGGAGTGAGGTACTGCCTTCTGATCTTGCTGCCACCAAGGACTTAATTAGAGGAACACCAATGAACAGTTCCAAATGGAAAGGCAGTGACAACCTGCTTACTTTGCCATTAGGAGAAATGGGAGAGAAGGATAGTGGCGCATAAAGACAATGTAATATAGGAGTCTCAGTGGTAGGTCTGCACATCCATGCATTTTTGGCCTATGCTGCCACTGGCTCATAGATGAGGCTGATGTTCCTGGTGACTTCTGCTACCAGGCACCCCAGCCTCCCTCCCCATTGTTTTATGAACCCTTGCTTTATGAAGGGTTCTTTCGAAATCCTTCAAAACCAATCACACTCACAGAATTTACTTATCGTTACCCACTACCTACCTAGTTTCTTGGAGGAAAGCATAACACAACTCATTGTACTCAAAGATAAATGGAATTATACATGCAATTATGCATGCAGAAAAATAAAAATATATTTGTGATAAATGTATACATAGCAGGAAAAAAGACATGAAACTTTTTTTCTAAAAGCATTTCCAGAGTCAACACTGTTTTGGGGCAAGGAGGTTGGCCAGAGGAACTGAGAATGAGAATCATCATGAGAAAGGAAAAATAATACTACAGAATTCTAAATCTGTCTTTGTGTCAATACAGTGTAATAATTCTTTTGTTCTCATTTCAGAAGTATTTAGAGTATTGCCAATAAAAAAACCTCACAACCCTGTCTAAACTGAAGCAATGTCAGATGAACTAAGATTCTAGTACAGGGACAAGAATAGACTAGGTCTCTTCTGAACGGTTACCACTGATTTACATTTCATTTTTCATATATTTCCTGTAGGTTTTAGAGGTTACAGAAAAATCTCCATCTGTCCTATTTGATTAAGAAAGACTTAAATAGCTATTTTTTCTCATAATTTTTTTCACATCATTTTTAATTATCAACACATTTACTCATAACCGGAAGTGGCCTAAATTCAATGGCAGCGTACCGAAAACTGCAAAACATAAGCATTTTGCTTCAAAAAGGCTTAATGAATTCTTTGTTTGCTTCTGACCAATGCAATTTACCACTTTTCCTGTTTCCTGCTGTGTTTCTAATGTGAACTCAAAAGATGAAACAGAACCTGAAACATTCCTCTCTTGTCAGCTTGAAATCATGTGAGACAGCATCTTCTACTCACTTTTATGCAAAACTGTTACTCAGCTTTCATTTGCATGGGAGTTTTATATTTACACAAAAACTTTTAAGTGGTCAGCAATAACAGAAAATCAGATGAAGGGAAGGAAATGAAAATTCAAAGTTTTGGGAAAATAAAGACTTGAAAATGCACTCATGTACTTAAATGCCTTTCCCAGAGCTCTAAAATCATTGGGTCTTGGAGTCATGGAATCATGGAAGTGTTGGAGTTGTAAGGGATCTTCAATACATCACCTAGTCCAAGTCAGCAACTCTAGGTAATCCAAAGCAGGATTACCTAGAGCACATCACTCAGGACTGCATCCAGGTGGGTCTTGAAAATCTCCAGAGAAGGGGACTCTGGAGTCTCTGCCGAAACTCCTTGTCACCCGCACCATAAAGAAGTCAAACTCCTATTACTGCAGAAAAGGACATTTTCAATATACTCTATGGAGAAGCAGGTGTTAAAACCCCATCAATAAAGTACAGTCATGGCTTGCATAGTGTTGAGTTGCTGCTCCAAGCAGACAAATGCATAGATATTTATTAAGATTTCAGTTACTTTAAGGAATCTAAACTGAGCGAATTGCTGAAACATTATTTTGCCCAAGGTAGTATGGTCTGTCTTTTGTCTAAAGTCTACAGAATTACTCTCCTCTTTGCTGTGCTACTCTAACCATAACACATTTTAACATTCACTCATACATTAACACAGAGGTAATCCATGTAATACTGTGTTACACATTTGTTAAAGTCTCCAGTGATATGAACACCAGATTTGCAGTTCCTAAGAACTGCAGGTTATTTTACCCAAAACTGATCCCACATCTTCTTTCAAATTAAAATTCAAATTGTTTAGCATTTTATGAATACAGTCAATAACTACAGATGGGAAACATTGAAATTCACATGGTTTTTTTAGTTACTAATTATATCTCTGCGTTTCTCTCTCTTCCCTTGCCTCTCCTTAATTTTTCATTGTGGTACATGCAAAACATGTTCTGCTTTGAATGTAAAAATCAGAAGCATATTTTTTTAATACGGAAATTAAATAACATATTATATGGCATACAACCATGCTCTAAAATCTACCATGTTTTTAAAATGTGCTTTGTTTTACATTTTCTGCTTCTGGTGTTAAAATATTTTGGATTAGATATGATACCAAGGGGTATCACACAGAGGGAAAAAATTCCTTCAGTTTGTTAAGAATTGATCCTGGTCAGTTTATTCATACTTGTATTTTCATGACTGGGTTTTATGTTTCCATTTTCTCTAATGAGATTAAGGAAAGTGCCCCCCCCCCCCGCCCCAGTCCAACCTCAAACAGTCTCATAGATATGCTCATATTAAGATTATACATTCTTGGGCAAATAGATTATTTTTCAAGATAGGTTGAACTGAACAGACTCATCTTTAGTAGCTTAAATAAAATTTTGTTTCACTCTTTTCATTTGACACTGAGACATTTGACACTGACATTTGAAACCATAGTCTTCTCTCAGCTGTGGACCGGAATATTCAAATTTCCAAATCGGTTGCATACTTCATAGATGTAACACAGCTCCTGCAACAACTGACTATTAACTCAACTTTTTAACTCCTCTGAACAGAAGACAAGCAGTCCCTACAGTCCAAAACATACCTAATTAGGCCACTTATCCTTCCTAAAGGGTAGGGAAAGATTGAAACTTTCTTCTAGGTCACAAGATCTTCTCTAGCTGTTCCTATCCCAGGTCTGTAACACCACTGCCTCTGGCGATAGAATGCCACGGTAGATGATGAACCGATACCTCCTTGGCCAACCATAAGCATCAATCAGCAAGCAGTTCATGCCGCAGCAGAACTGCTGGTGTGAGATGCTCTGCACTTTATCCTCCCTACTCTTCTGTCCGTGCAAAGGTCCCGCTGTCTCCAACCCAATCTGTTTAAAGTAGGAGGAGCTGAACAGGAGGAGGTCCTGAACCCCTGATCAGAGCCTCTGGCTTTTCTGTAACAACTCAAACACATTCAAAACTAAGGCTGGTTTTCATTTCCAGAAAACCTTGTAGGAATACTTATAATTATAAAACATGAACTGGAGTATTTAATATTGCTCACATAATCACACTAGTAACTGACTTGTAATCAACTCGGGTTCTCTATTGTCTACAGCTGGAAAGGGCTTGTGTTTATATTAGGGGTTATTTCATCATTTGTGAATTGCTATCAGCATTATTTTTAGGCTCTCTTTGTCTAATAGTTTAACTGCACCTCTTTTTCAGATCCTCCATGAAAAATGTACTTATATTTAAAATCCTAGAAGCATTTGCTGCACTGTCTTAAAAACTGAAAACCTGACATTTGACTCTGTAATGTACTAGGGAAAAAAAAAATGGAGAAAAGGAAACAGTAGCTCCCATGGCACTCCTGTATCCTCTTAACATTTTCTTGTAACTATACTGTTTTATAGATGAAACTGTCACTGCAAAAATGACAAATCTAACACATAAAAGAACAAAAATGGGCAATAAATCACAAGTGACACTCCAGACCATTGAAATTCATTCAGCCAGTGCTGCAGAAAGAAGGAAGATTTCCTCTTGCTTTGCATTCTGCCTAGCTGAGCAAGAGGACCAGAATCATTGAAAAATTGGTCCAACAAACGTTGGGGCCATCATGTAAAAAACAAGCTTGGAATTTCACTTTGAAGGCTCAGACCCATCCTTACTTGGGCTTGCAACAGCATCATAATATGGCTGTGGCATTACACCACATAGGTGCTCGCTCTCCCCCAGATCACTATATGCAACTCCCACTGATGTAAATGCTGTTCAGAAGTATCAAGAGAAGAATACACTCCTAAAATGGTGTATTCAACCTGCAGACAGACATATCTGCACATAGCTTGGTTATTACAGACAGCACTGTAGTTTCAACTAGGAAATCATGGGTTCTCCATTACCCAAATAGCACTTCAAGTTGCAACATGTCAGAATACATCTAAATCAATGCTACCTGGTTCAGGGCAGAGATAGAATGAATGTGAATGCCTGCCCAGCCTGTGTTGCTATACCTCAAATGCATTACACTGTAAAGGAGAAACCACAAACACCAATAAAGAAACCAGCCCAGTTCTTTCCAACAAAGCAAAATAGTAAAAAAATCCTTCTCAAATTCACGCTGTTGGTTTCTGTGTTAATAAATAAACTGTGTTCTCAGTAATGCAATATAAACATGGAGTAAATCCCTTGACCTTAAAAGAAATGGCTGAGAACAGAATCTGACCCAGCCTATTGCAATAAATCTTCCTATGTATTGAATACACGTCTGAAGAAATGTGTATATTTTATTATGCTGTTAACTTCATAAGGGAAGAGAAACCAATTGGGATTATTTTATGACTGCTTTTAGCATGGTTATAAAATATGCTGCTCATCTAGACCTTGAAGGTATGCACCGTAAAAATCATTTAAGCTTTAAGAATGTCACGTTTTAAAACAATTCTTCCCAATTCTTAAGTATCAGTTATTCTACAAAGCTTCTGACAGCTCTTGTTGTAACTGATTTATACGAAGAATTTCATCTGTGAAGAGTGTACAATCCAGAACTCTCCTTCCAGCTGCATGCGTAATTAACAATGGGTGGTGAAAAGGGCGTTCCATGGAAATCAGTCTTAACAATATCCAGTAAAGTAGTGGCTGCCCCACCAAATCACAAATGGAAATATTTTAATGTAAATATAAGTAGCTCAGACATATTTCAACAATTAAGAAAATGCCTGAAAGAATGAACGCTCTAATCATAATTCCAAGCATGCTATTTTATCAGAATGCAGACAGAACAAAATAGATGAGGGCCAAGTGAATACCAAATATGGCCAATTTAAACCTATTACATGAAGCGTCTCTCACAAAATACTGAAGAAAACTGCAAATGCTTTCAGGATTTCTTAATAACATGGATTTGTGGTTCAACTTTAAAGTCAAGATCATATAGTCACTTGTGTATAAGTTTTTTGTTAACCTTCTATATTATTTCAACGATACTGTTAAACTTTGCTTATGAAAACATGGAGACAGGATAATGAGCATTATTATGCTTCATGTATGCGTAGTCTTTTCTCCTGGCCAACAGATATTAGACAGATTTTCTTCCTATCTGTTGGAGGGTAGGGTCAATTGAGACAACTTCAAGTTAGTTACTTTTTGTAGGTTAACACTGCAAGCGTGTAAACACTGTCCCCCAAATTTGCATTCCTTAGTTACTAAGTTATTGAATCAGTGATAATAATGTATTCACTAACAACACTAACTTGCCTGGTTTGGCTTGTAAGAATCAAAATCACACAGTTGCCTTTACAGCATGTTACATTATACTAAACTTAAGGAAAAATATATTGTAGGTATTTAAGTGCATCTGCAGGGGAAAGTTCCCTTTGCTACAGGCTGGAAAGGAGTACTCAAGCAAGGAGTGATTGTCGATATTTAGGGCAAATAGCAGCTAATCCTACAGATAGAAGTCATCTTATTTTTATATGAAAAGGAAGGAGAAAGGAAGGACAAAGAGGAGCTAATAATGTTTATAAACTGCACCAGTAAGGGCCAGAATGAGTTGATTATGAGGGTGGAGGAAATGAATCAAAGTAGAGTTGGCTTGAAAGCTGAGATATCTGATTATCACAATCTTTCTGAAGAGGAAAACCTTTCAAAATTGGTAACAATATTTAGGAATGCAGCCAAGATTTTAAATTTTCATTATGCAAGCAGTATCCACCTCCCACCTGAAAAAAAGAAAATCCCAATCCTGACCTTTCCACTGCCAGTTATGTATCTCCTCAAATGGCAAAAGACATATGTAATTTCTTGATCTCAAGTGCAATTACTTTGGTGCTGAGCAAAGAAGTGAGGAAAAGACACTGAATAGAAAATACAAGGTAACATTACTTTAAAGTTACAACTGTAGGGCTTGTGATATCTGTAGTTCACAGTAGTCCTACAATTTCCACATAAAGAAGTCCTTTTACATGTAAATCCGTCCCAAAGTCTAGGATTCTACAGGAGAAAAATCTGGGGAGAATGTGCATCATTCCCTGCTTCTCCTGTAAGTCTCCTTTAAGAAAATCTTTGGGTAATGGATACTGCAGATACCACTATTGCTATATCCTGAGGTTGAAAATTCTGCCTAAGGAATCCCTACGCAGTATGTATCTGTACAAAAACATGAATTGCTGTTGATGTCATGGGACCAACCATATGGGCTGGGTGAGGTCTTTTCACACCCTGATGCAGTTGTGGCAACTGAGAAAAAAGATGTTTCTTTCCTTTTGATCACACTGTCTTTCAAGCACAAGAAGGGGTTGCAAAAATGATGAGGGGACTTCAAAGAGTTTTTAATACATGTCACAGAGAGACATAAATGCTGCTTGCAGGTATCATTTGATTATTTTTTTTTCACTACGAAAATTAGTTTCTGGTAGAAGACATTAATATTTTTTTTAAGAAAATAATGTCAAAGATCTGACAGGCAACAAGAGACTGACAATGCTATGAGCCAACAGTGA
Organism: Scolopax mira; assembly: GCA_004320125.1. Classification (NCBI taxonomy): domain Eukaryota; kingdom Metazoa; phylum Chordata; class Aves; order Charadriiformes; family Scolopacidae; genus Scolopax; species Scolopax mira. Next base: position 48,600 of record BJBW01000566.1, read on the forward strand.
CAAAGCTCCCAAAGAGATACTTTGCTGGCTGTCCTGTGCTAGCCATATCTCTGTTCTTTCACTATTCACTACTATAGCCATCTCCCTCCCTCTTGCGGAACAGGTCTATCTCCACTGTTTCCTCAAGGTACCCAGTTTTGCATTAAAACAAATCAAAAACAAAATGAAAGAAGAAAAACATTTGATTTTCTATATAGAAAAAGCCTTTTTGAATCCTGTGATGAAGAAATCAAAACTCTTTGGTTCAAGGATGTGGAAGAGATGCTTTTTGTCTCTTCAAAGCTTTATTTATATTCTCAAGTAAAAAAGAGCTGTAAAAATGTATGTGGACAGAGCTTCTGACAAGTAGTATTAACAAGAACAAGCTAGTACTTCTTGGAATTATCTAGATATGTTTTTCTGGTTAGTTCTTATGTTATTACATAATACAAATGTACACGCAACGATTTTGTCTTCGTTGACATGGCAACTTGGACATTATGGATCATTCATCTTTGTTATTGTAACACATACCCTAGAATGAAAAGCTATAGCAGACATGTCACTAACCCTCTTAAACTGAATGTTTTAACTGTCTCTTATTGACTATAGGAGTATCCAGATACTAAGCATCTGAACTCTGCCTTGTCCCTCAGACACCACAGTAGCTACACATACAACCTTCTCAATTAACTACGCCAGTAATCTTGAAAAAGGCAATGATTTTACCATATACTAAATGCTCATGGACTAGATTTAACTTCCTCTGTTATATATTCCATCAAATTCACCATAGATTCTAGAGATTTTAATACTTTTTCTTTCTGTTTGAAAAAAAAAAAAAAAAAAGGCTTCCAAATCCCTTAAAAACCTTTATGCATGTCTCTATTTTCTGACCAATGAATAATTTCATAAAGACTTTCTGGTACATTCTGAACTGGCCTCCAAGCCACACAAAGCCTAATAATTGTCTCATGTAACGAGTTTATTTTGACCATTAGATTTAAAAACATTACAGTCTTTTTCATTCTCATATGTCACATGCTAGCCATCCTGCTAGCATGATTCTAATCTATTCTAATATTCTAGAATTCTGAATTCTAGAGCAGAATATTCTGCTCTAATCCTAGAACTCACTATGATATAAATAAAAAGGAATCAATTTTATGTCTTTATTTTAATTTTTTGCATATTAAAATGTTGCCAGAAAATCTGATCTTCCCACCATTCTGTAGTAAAAAAATTAATAAGCTATTAATAAAAGATCTTTGTCCTAACTTATACATGCAACTCTTGAGCCTATATTATTTAGAAATTCTAGTGTCTTATTCTAACAACACAGAAAAAAATAAACAAGTACACATATATATATATATCTATATTCAAACTGTCATTTAATTTATGGATGGAGCAAGACTAGATCTTTTTACAACATCAGGCTTGAAGGAACATTCCACAGATCACACACAAAATGGGCACATGCAGTGGAGTTGTATGTACAAGGATGTGTGTCTAAGTTTTGGTGCCAAGCACACAATTTAATTTAATGGAGCTGAAGAAAAATTTATAAACAAAAAGAAAGTTTTAACACAGAAAACTGTTTATGAGCAGAGAATGACGAAACTGTCAGGGAAAAGGAGCCAAAGAAAATGAGACAAAATGGGCATGATGACTTGTCTATACTTGAACATCTGACCTGTTAGTTGGTCGTCGCCTGCAGCAGGGGCGATGCGAATGTATGGTGTTGTAAGCTGAGTCACGATTATCGCAGCTAAGGCAAAGGAAGATTTCCAGGTCAGCATGCATGAGGGAAAAAAAAGCCAGACTGAAGCTAGGCCAGCAAGAGGAATCTCGGTCAATAGTTTATTGTCTGAACTTCTTACAAATAAAAACCAAAAAACTCCCACAAGTTCCTTTTCATCTTCAGTTGTTAGTTTGGTTATTCTGCAAATTAATAAGCTTTCATATGTGACTTTCATTCTGGAAGAGGACTCAAAGCACATTATTTACAGATAATGCATTTGAGGAAACTGGACCCTCTTTGGCTCTGCTCGTCACAGCACTGAGCTTTCTAAGTGAAAGGTAACTGTTTATTCAGATTACTCTAGTATTAACTTCTCCAGGAAATTTGAACTAGTTTCACTTTTTGTTTTCCTATTTCATAACAGTATGTTGTTCCTATAATTCTTTTTTTAACATAATTTTTATTTAAAATGTTTGATCTTGCTAACGTTAATTTTTCTTGTACACAATTGGGTCTTTGGTCTAAAAATGCACACATACAGGGAATGAAAGTAAGCACGCTTTTAGCTAGGTACGTACGTAACTGTTTGAGGTCTAAGTTTCAATTTCATGTTTTGTCACTAAGACAAGAAGAAGACGAAAAAACGGAATCATTTGTGTGCCTGAAGTATTCAGACTTTTCTGTTGGAGCTTTAACAATCACTGGCTGGTATAGATAATATTAATAAAATCTCATATTTCTTTGTTTGCCAGCAGTTCTATGATTGTCTATAAATGGTTAAGCACATTATGATACATATATATTAAGGAATATAAAAAAATAAATTAAAAGGTCAGATCCAACATGATGCAGCTGGAGAATGATGCAAAGAAAAAATATTGGAAAATTAAGGACAAAATTATATGAAAGATCACTCATTTACATAGAACAGCCTGGGTGCTATTAGAAATGTGGCAACGAGTGAGGAAAATAGATCATCTACCATCTGCAGACAATTAAACTCAAAACTGCTGCTGCATAATATTTTGAAATATCCCTCTGCAACACTGAAATGCAGTGTTGATAGTAGCTGCTAGAGTACTGTTGCTATTGGATTTAAAATATTATAATATCCTTTTCTCTCTCATAATTAATGAAAGCCTTCCAATATTGCAAAATTAGAACAATAATGTCTCCCTCTTGAGAACTAGAATCCTAGGAGATAACCAAGATGTTTCTATCCAGACAGTGTTTTAAGTCATATCAGGAAATATAGTCTTAATATAAATCACAAAACACCACAAAGTTGATAGCAATAAACTTGGAGGAGTTTTGGAATGTTTTCAACTTCGTCTGCTGAGATTTTACAGGCACTTAGCTTGAAGAAAGAGTAGGATATGAAAGCCATATTTCAAGCAAAATACGACAACCTTTATTACCACCGGTACAAAAGTCTCTTCCTGATTTTTGTTTGTTTGTTTGTTTAATTATCTTGTCAAAAATAAAGGGAGTGGAAACCTGCAGCCTCCATATCTGTATATACACCAAACAGTCACAGAAGTCCTAGAAGCCTTTCTCTACAGAAAACTAATCAGAAGACTCTGCACCACAAGAATATGCTGTCTGACCCTTCTCCAAGCAAAGGTAGTAGCAAAGGTTCCCTTTGGCTTAAGCAGAAGCAGGAGGAGAACTCCTAGCTCTACAAACTCTGATCCTAAATTATTCTGATCCTAAATTACACTTGCAATCATTGCAATCAGGATTTTTATATGATCTCTAAAAGAACACAAACCAGAGTTTTCATTCGTCAAAATGTAATGGTCATGAAACAAGAGCATTTTTTTTTCAGTGTTACAAATTGACGTTGTTTAAAATATTCTTGATGGAATGAGAAAGCATTATCTAGCTACTGACCCTACTCATGCATTTGACCCACTCGAGTTAGGACGTACTTTTCCAGAGTTAGGCTGTACTTTTCTAACAAGGAACTCATCAGTCTTACAGGCTATCCAGTGCTCTTGGCTATGACCCTGTCCTGGTTGCAGCTGGGATACAGTTAATTTCTTTTCTAGTGGCTGATGTGCTTCAGATTTTGTATGAAATGAATGTCATTACTGCACATTATTTTAATTGTTGCCAGGTGATGTTTATCACAGAATCACAGAATCTTCATGGTTGGAAGGGACCTTTGAGATCATCGAGTCCAACCAATGTTGGTCAAGGACTTTTTTCAGCTTCCCATAGAAGCTGAGAGGGATCATAGACAGAAAATCTGGACAATGGAATACTCTATATGCTAGATGTTCAGTATAGGAACGTTCATGTTCATAAAGAAATCTTCAGTAGACCAAAGTTCAGTATATAAATGTTTATGTTCAGTATATAAATTTGAGTTGGCTGGAGGGTGGGAAGCAGTGATCCCTGCTTGGTATGAGCTGAGCAACCAATTCACCAGCAGTGAGAATGACTTGTATTACTTTGTCTTGTATATTCTTTTACCATTATTATTATTACATTGTCTACATTGTCTAGTATGTTCTATAATTACTATTTTTTTTCCTTTTTTTTTTTTTTTTTTGAAGACCACTGTCTTTATCTCAACCCATGATGTTGTGGGTTTTTTTCCTTTCCCCTCCTTTTTTTCATCTTCTCCTTAGTCTTGCAAAGGGTGGAGAGCTGAGCAAGTGGCTGCATGGTCTTAGCTGCTGGCTGGGGTTAAGCCACAACATCCAGTCACAGAGTTTGGATCGTGCCAGTTGAAACTCAGGCTTGACAGTAAGCAGATGCCTTATTCCTGTTCACATCAACTGGTGTGAAAAGTGAAGTACTTACTCAAGTGTTCTGCTGGATATGGGGCAAGAACACTCTATATCTTTATATTACACTTGTTAATTTATTTTTATTTTAACAAAAAATAAAAAAGCGTATTGTGGGTCATGGAATGAACACCGCAAAACTCAGTGATAAAATAGAATCTCAATGATCTTAACAAAGTCTGAAGGGCACCAATGACTTTTAGGTTATCTAGACTTGGGATAATTAAAGGAAATACAGCTAGCAAATGATACAACTATGCTCATATCGGGTTCTTAGCTCTTAGTGGTCCTGAGGGCCAACTTCAAACAGGCTAACTACATGTGCTTTATACAGATAACAAGTTGATTTGGCCAAGCCCAACTGTCTCAGTTTGGAGGATTCCTTGGGTGACCTGGATACCAGGAAGGGCTGCCAATGCACTTGGTGCAATTCCATGGGAATGAAATTGCAGAAGGTTTCTTCAGTCAGGAAATCAAGAAATAAGCCAACAGTTGGCTGCACAGTCATGTTTGTTTTACAGGGTATACTTTATTGCACAGGCCTTTACCCCATAAAATACTTACATGTCTAATTTAAGATAGAATAGTTACAAGGTAGTCAGTGAGATTATTCTTTGGAATCATAATTAGGTATATAACTGACTTGATTAGGGCCTTAAAGCCTATGGTTTCCTACATACAGATTAAATTCTAGAATATTTTTACTAACTCCAATTGTTTACACGAGACTGTATGTATTTTCAGGACTGGATCTTAAGTTAAAAGAAGATTGTACCAGTTTTATATATGAATGGCCTAAAGCACTTCCTTTTAGCTTTAAAAACCACCAAACTTGAACTTTTTAAGATAACAGAAACCTGGAATACAAACATTTCAAAAACTGTATTAGCATACAAAAACTAGATGTTGTACTGGAGAGTGTTTGCAACTTTGTTGGTAAGAAGCACTGTAATAAACAGATGGACAGAAAGAGCACACAGTGGAGTTTAAATAGCTTACTGTCTAGTAGCTATACTGTAGTCACAAAATCCAGGGTAAAACAGTGCATGTCTGTAAGAGATCAGGCCCAGTGGTCAGAGCAGCCTTTGTTTCCAGGGGCACGAGTAGTAAGAAATGTTGTACTAAGCTGTTTGGGGGGCTGTGGACAGTAAGGGAGATGAATGGGAGAGGAAAAGTCTCTGTCTTGTCCCACTGCAGGCATAGTGACTTCTGACCTACAGATCCTAGCATTTTTGCTATTTTTTTTAGTCCATACATGGGAAGTCGAGAAAGAGCACAGAACCTTGCTTTTCTCTCAGGTATCTGTTATATCTATAGGGAAAAAATCTGTACAAACAGGTATGATTAATATCATATTACAATATGATCTCAATTAAAATATGGTGTCTGTTTTATTTTTAAAAAATAATATAGTTGAAAAATATAATACAGAAATTCAATTTATAAGCACGGAAATCAGTGCTTTACAGAAGCCCCCAAGAATGTTTTGCACCAGGGGCTATAAATGCCATTGAGGACATCTCTGGTTTCAAAGTCCTCACAACAACCCCTCACATTATTTTACAGGCTTCACAAAGGTATTAAGAAGAATTCTGAAGGATGTTTTCAAATCAGAAATGTATGGAGATTTGCTTAAAATAAAAGCTGTATTTCTCCCATGTCCATTGCCAAATGGGTTAGCTCAAAGTAGCTTGTTGCTATGGAAGCTATTCCAATCCATAAAGTTACCCTTGCTTCTAAAATGAGAGAGTAAGATTTTTGAGTCAGTCAAGTAATTGAAATAGTTGAACATCCATTAGTGGTTAGGAATACAAATTTTCAAATACTTTAAAATCCATTCTTCTAATCACCTATTATGATTTCTGAGGTAATGTATGAAACTACTGGAAAACATCAACATAGGATTCCAATTGAATCTGGAATTAATATCTCATCTATACTTTATTGGGTTTTAGTTTAGATATTTGAAACTCTTCTATGGTTTAATAAGTAGTCAGTAAATTAGAATTAAAACTACTTCCTTTGGTTTGGAAAAAACGCCAAAACAAACAGGAATCAGTTCAAAGAGTTTCATAAAAACTGTATTTGTCACATTAGGGAGGATCTAACCTTTCAATAGAGACTAACCTTTCTGTTACTCTTAAGTAATGAGATTCTCATCCATCCTATTTAGATTTAGTGGTGGTAGTGGAAGAGGAATTGTGAAGTCTACATGCAATGAAAATCATGGTGGAATTAGTTATGTTAGGGATAGTCACTATGGGACATGCATGATCTCCTGCAAAGAACAGGGATTAAGTTGTTTTTGCTTCATACTCTTACCAGGTGTCCAAATTGCAAGGCAGTTACCTGTTCCTACTCACGGAATTTTCCTTTTCCTCTATTACAGTCTCTAAATAATCATACTATCCCATCGCTTCTTTTTCAGGCTTCTAAGTTGCCATGAGCTAGAGGTACTAAAAAAGTGAGACTACAAATGTCACTACAGACAGATCCTAGCCTCCAAAGTTAAATGTATCAGCAGCATGTTTATCTTTTCCTGTCTGGGGATCAAATCTATTAGCTAGCACTGCCTTAATTATACAAACGTCTCACAAATCCTAGTATCATGTGCTGACAGTCCAATAAATATAGCTGATCTGTACCATGAAAATTAAGAACAAGATTTCTCCCATTTTCTGTTATTAAGGAATTAAAATATGACACTTGCTTACAAGTAAGGGGTAATTCTTCAGTATGGATTTATAAGCAGCTGGTATGCACTTTACATTTGGCAATTTTACAATTCTACTACATATAGAAAAGTCAAAAATATTTATTGTGAGATCATATAAAAACCTACATAATATATTTTAAAAAACTTGTGTTCAAGAAAACAACTAAAAGTGAGTAATATGCTTATTATTAAAAACAAACAAACAAACAAACTTCCTAAATCTCAGCTAGAGACACAAATGAATCCTTTAAAACTCTCTAATAGGTTTAGTGATGCCTTTTAGCAACATAAACACTTCTGGAAGTTTGCAAAGACCACATGAGGAAAAGGTCAGCAGGCTGAAACACAAAATACATGACATAATATGAACATACCTTTTGTGGCTACCCTGACGCAGTCGATTTTGGTTTCCTGTGTCAAATAAAGAGGAAAAAGGTCACATCTTGTGTTTCTAAGCAAAGATAGTCATCCATGATTCTATTCTTATAAGTACTGATAAAACGCCAGAGAATTGTTCCTTTAATGTGCCTCGTTACATATTTAACTGCTTGTTAAGCACCTCCAGTGTGTTTTCATAATATGAACAAACACTGCTTGGCTATGGTACATAAATACTTAAGATTTCTCTAAAAGTAGAAAATATGTGAAAAATATTCACAGGAGTCCAGGCAAGCGTTCAGCTTTTTACTTTGGCAACATAATGACCTTGAGAGATTTTTCTTTTTCTTATAGATAGTATAGTTAGAGGCATCACACTAGACAATTTTAGAAAGAAAAAAATAATCAATGGTGTTTCACATTTCTGCACTGTCAGTGCACTGTGAAAGAGGAACTATTATGGTTTCTGGCAGAAAACATTTCCAGGCTGTCAGTGCAGACAGCCAAAGCTTATCAAGAATTGAAGGGCTCTGGGTAGGTCTGTCCAGGAAATGAAAAACAATTCCAGGAAGAATTAGCCCGATGAAACATGATCTGCAAAGACCTTCTTACACACTTTTCATTTCAGTTGCATCTACCTATTTTTCTTTTACTGTTTGCAAAAAAAAAGTGGTTTCTAATTCAGTCAGGGCAACCAAATAAGAAAATTTGAGTTCAAGACATAACAAACCAAGGTAATGGGACTGGACAGGCCAAGACAGATGTGTTAAAATCCACAATCAAGTTTGGCTTAAATTTAACAAACGAAATCGCAACACTCCTCTTCAAAGAAAGAAAACAAAAATGGAAAAGAAAGCAAGCCAGTCAAACACATGCATTGGACAGCTTTTAGATAAGAAGACAGAATGATAATGCATTACTTTACCTACTCACTATTGACAAAGTGTGCTTTTTTCCCCACCTCTGTCCCGTAACCTTTAATCATTAAGCGATATTGTGTAAGGAAAACTGTTATTTTTTTAAACTCTGCGTGTTAAATTTCATAGTTACTTAATTTTCTCATTAGCAACTGAACTGGGCATCTTACTAGTTGGTGCTAATCATCTATTCACACACAAATACTGTAGAAAACCACACCTATCCTAGGACTTACCCCATTGGCTCTGCTAGCAGCTTGGAAGTAGATGCTGTAGCTCTTATGAGGAAGAAGAGGAGTGTTCCAGAAACCACTGTAGGTTTTGTTATCACCAATAGTAAAAGGCTGAGCAGCTTGTAAACCATTGGCTGGAAACTCCGCAGCAAAATAGTACTGGGAATTCAAAAGCGAGGCATTCTGGAAATGAATGGGCACTGGGTAGCACTTCAGGATTTCAGTTGTCTTTTTGGTTCTCCGTGGGCGTTCTTCTTCAACAACTATTTGATAGACACTAAGAGTGTAGAAAGGAAAAAACCAAAAGAAACACATGGGTTATTTTAAGATTTGGGGAGTCAACTCATTCCGAAAGCATAATAGCATACCAGTATTTATGGAAAAAACCCAAAACTGTTAAAAGCAAAGGACACAGGAAGAATGTGTCATTATGAAAGTCATGTGTAAGAATTTGTGGAATAGATTTATGCTTTCAAAGAAATTAATTTTGGTTTGGAAAAACAAAATAAGCCGTACACACAACAGCTTTTCATGTAGCAAATGCACAGAACAGTTTCTTGTTCGAACTCTTATACAAAAAGCTTGCTTTATTAGTGCTAAAATATAGAATTAAGTATTATTTTGTTCACAGAAGGAAGTATAAAGCTATAGATTCCATCCTCTAACCTTTCTAAATGAAATGAAATGAGTAGTAAGATAAAAATGAAGAAATAAACTACAAAGAGACAGGGAATAGTATTTTCTTAACTGTTGACATTATAACTTTAAAAAAGCACACAGAGGTACTCTACAGCCTTTAAAAACTGGGTTCGAATATTGGCTGTTACTGAGCAAGAATAAAACACTTTTAAATGGAAGTTATTCTCACTCAGCAAAGCACTTCTACACATCTTAGAGATAACCATATTTTAAATGTTTCTGCATTCTGCAAAGCAATTCAGTTTGTATTTGCATTCTTTGCTGTACAAATGCCCTGCAGGGAACAGTCCATTCCTCCCCACCATAAAGGTGCTATGGACCTTCAAGTGGGAACAAAGGCATTGCGATTTCTGCTGTATATGCAAATAGTATAATCATTATACCCTTGCAGTTACTCTAAAAGCCTGAGTCAGTGCTTTCAAATTTGTGAAGTGGGAAGTCCACGTCTCTAAAGAGGACTGGCTTGCAAGTTTATTGCTTCACTGGAGGCCAGTGATTCTTAATCATTACTTGTCTCCTGGAATCTTGAATCCCAGTAAGCAAGTCAGGGTAGGTAACTGATGTTAAAACGGCAATGTGTCCATATTTTTGCTGATCATCTACATCTAATAACAACTTATGATCTTTCAAGTTGATAATTCACAAAAACCAGCAATCTCTTGGTAGGGTATGTTCCTTAAAGATGAAATATCTGCACAGTTTGACAGATTATTCCCACTCCATCATCTGTAGGTATATGATTATGTTTACAGAGGAGTCTGCTTCAAGTACAGGGACACATGGGCTGGACTCTGCAGATCTCAGTCTGGATCCATCAGGGCATACTGTCTCAGTCACATCACTGTATAGCTACGGCTACTCCCCTTATGAAGGCAAATCTGGTTTAGAAATAATAGAGAGGACTCTGTGCAGTCACCAAGCCAGCTCATAGCCAGTGAGCTCCTGCATCTGCTGGGGCTCTGCTAGACTCAAGCTGCCTTGAGTGCTAGTATAGGGGTCTCCAGCTCTTGCACTCTCTGCAGCCCTACTGACTCACTGCACCACCAGACTAACATATTGTTTCTGCACTCAAGCTGCTTTTGCACGTTTAGATAATGCTGTGTGCTTGAATGATGCCCCATCAGTGAAACTGTTCAAGGTCAGGTCAGATCAGATGGGACTTTAAGCTACCTCATCTAGTGAAAGATGTCTCTGCCCACAGCAGGGGCAGTGGGACAGATGATCTTTAAAGGTTCCTTCCAACCCAAACCATTCTATGACTTCATGATTACATGACAGCACAATACTAGGTCTGCAGAGCCTTCAAAGCTGAGTATCACTAAGAGGCATACAAACACAAATTCTCTTAGGCATCTCACTGGTTTTTTTTACCAGATCTACCAATTGTGTGCAGCAGACACAGTTCATTATGTTTTCAAGATCTACACTTCTTAGGCTCACAAAAAATGCCCAGAAAGTTAACACTGAGAACACTTAATATCTCTTCTTCTTTAGACTCTTACCAAAGTGGAGGTTTAGTTTCATGTTAAGACACTTTAAGTGTCTTAAGATACCTATACATGTGTAAACTTCCATTACAATCACTGGAGAGCTACTCGGTATAGACCTGACCAGCAAGAGGGTGTCTACTTTTGGGTCAACTTAATTGCCTTATAGGCACCACTGAATACAATTACTGAATACTCAGGTCACAGGTAGACATCTACGAACGGACACCTATGTTTAGATATTTTAATCAGGTGCTGAAACCCACACAGAAATCAAACTATGTATAAGTAAAATTTGGTAGAGGCAGGAAGAGAAAAAATGTCTTGAGGATCCACTCGAAGACCATTACATTTTGCAGTTCTGTACAACAAAGTCTAGACAACTAGCAGAAAGATTTTCATTAGTTGATTAATTCCATGCTGAGTAGTAAATGAAGGTCAATACATGGCAACCTTTCTTTGATCCTATGAGAATTGATCTGTAAAAAACTAGCCATGAAACATCTAAACTTAATCATTCATTCATTGTCATAACAACCTTGGTTTTTTTCTCTTCCAAATCAATGCTTGACATGATTTTAGCAGTTATTTTTCTAGAACAAAACACAGTTGCTTAGAACTAGGATTCCAAGCTACTTTGAAGACAGAGTGTTGCTTCCTCTAACTATTCATTTACAGTGAATCTACAATGACTACCATTTGCAAACTTAAATAGAGTATTGGAAAAAAGTAGAAGGTGATGTAAAAATCTATTCTAGCAAGGTAGTGAAGCTGGATACACTTACCTAATACCACAGCAAAAATAAGAATCTCCTAGTTTCACTAAAACTCGATGGATAGTAAACTAAATTATTCGGCTGTTGCTGTCAGGAAAGTATTGTTACTTTTTTACTGCAGAGGACTGAATATAAGAAGGACCTCAGACCAGACAAGGTAATATAACCTGTCTCACTACTGGCTGAAATGAGGATTCTTTTGTTTTTCACTCAGTGATTAAAGGTTAAGTTTGTAGATATTTTAGAAACAAATCTGTCATTAAAATGCTCCTCTTCCTCTGGCAAAGTGCATATAGTTATACTATATGCACTATTCCTCGTATAGTACATTTTAAATGCCTGACATCTATTCATCTTCAGATACATTAAAGGAAGAACTAAGTCGACTGGAGCAATTTCAAACTCAAAATGTCTTTTCATCCCTTCTCCATGAGACAGATTAGATTTGCAAGCATCTAAACCTCAAATCTATTTGCTCTTTAATAATTTAAGCACTGAAAGGTCAAGCAGCTCTTTTCTGTTCCCCTTTATCAAAGTCCAAGTGCTAATGAAAAATAACTAAATCCTACCTGCTGCCCAATTTCCACACAGTGCTGTTTCTCTGATGAAATTAACACATTATAAGCACCTGGGTCAATGGAAACATGATGGAACTTTACGAGTGATACGTTTTACGTTTGAACAAATGAGATAATTTTGCTAATGAATTTTACAAAATTATCCCAATTACAAATATAATCCAAAAGCTTCCTCTAATTCTTACTGTTCAAATTGCTTTCTTTAATATATAACATCTGAATTGCCAACACTGAAAAGGGTTCAAGCTCAGTGAACTGAGCTAGCACTGAACCAGGACTCTATTACTCCTCTGAGGTACAAGTCAGATTTCCTGCTTGTTTGAAGTTGCATTATTCCTTTTCCACACCTCTACATTTCAGAGAATAAAGTATCCCTACCTATAATCCAAAAAATAAAACCTCAATAGCAACAGGTGCCGAGAACATATCAGCTATTGGTAGAACTTCAATTTTTCTTTCTGAAGGAAAGAAACATAGTAAGTTTAATTGACGCAAAGTAGTTCTACTATCAAATTCCAATTCCTAGCAAACTGAACACAAAATGTGCTTTTTTCATATAGACTGAAACTTACTGTTGCATCAAGAATGAACACATGGGGATTATTTCTAACTTTTTAACTTAGGATTCCAATATTTCAAATATGCTGATTAAAAAAGGTGTCTGGGAAAAGAAAAAATTGATGTAATTTAAAAAGTATTTTTTATTTTAACAATTCCAAAACAGTTCCAAATTTAAATAATTACGCAGGGATACCAATCTGACCATAATAAGGACTGTAATTTTGGGTAGAAATTATCCATACTAGGTTTCTTAGATATTTACTGAAATTGGGTTGCTTAAATTAAAATGGTCTGTCAATGTCTGCTAAATATACTGATTTTCTTTCAGAGTTGAAAAGACATGAAAAAGGAAAAAAAACGTATCAACACGGTAATCAAAGATGCTAAGAATATTTAGACAAATGAACCAAACAATTCAGAAGAAGATTTAAGCATATATCTATCTATTCTTAAATACACGTAATGATTGGTTTTAGTAACTTGCTGAATCAGGACATTATTCCATATTACTGGAATGCACTAAATAAAATTTTTATTAATCAAAGTCTCTTTGGTTGAGACAAAATAATTTTCCAAGAAGGGCATTTTGGATATAAGCATGAAATTCGGGATTCTTAATACTGCAGTCCTTAACATGTACAATCTAGGTATTTATCAGTTGAAACTTATGAATTTATAATTAGATCTCCACCAAAAGTAATTCCAAATAAAAAACAAAGGGAAAACAAGCTTGATTATTTCATTATTGAAATGTCAGCTCTATTTTTTCTTCCTTAAATAGTCTTGATGCTTAGCTGAACTGAAAGCAGTTCATTAAAGCCATAAAGAATTTATTTAACAATTTAACAAGGACCTGAATCTAGACTAAGAGTATCTGAATTTATTTAGTACTCTTAATACAACTGGTGTATGGGATCCTAGGCAAGGTAATTAAATATTTTGGGCCTCAGTTCTCCAGCTGTAAAGTGAGAATGGGAAAGTTTCTTATTCCCTTTAACCTGCTTTAACTGTTCAAAACTAAAACTTTTTCAAGACCACCTTTTCTATTATCTTTGAAAAAAAAGCAGTATTGTTTTGGGTTTTTTTTCCCTGGGAAATGTACAAAGCCTGCAAAGCTGTTTTCAGCTAACAGTGCTCTGATCAGCTCTGTAAACTGCTGGGTTATTTTTGAAGCCTGCTTATGGTAACATCATAGAGCCTAATTAGAAGATTTCTGCTCATTGTAGTAAGTCTCTTCTTAGTCTCATGCTTTATTATAAACAGATATGACTGGTACTTTCTATAGATCTATTTCTGTGTCTTGACTTGCATGCTTGCTTTGTTTTAATGCCGAACATTCAAACAATAGAATAACTTCTGATTTACATATTGACCATTATTTCAGTTACTTATTCCCATAACCTTACTTTATCTATATGCTACAATCCCTTTACTGCATTCTTCTGCTAAAACACCAAAGTTCCAAAAGATGTCAAAATTAAGAAACCCAAACCCACCTTGTTATCTCAGTTTCATGTCCATAAAGAACTCAATTCCTTAAATCATAACAGTGTACAGGGTGTCCACAATTTCACCAATACTTGTGTAGACACTGAACATTCTTCTATTGCATTGCCATTAAAGTCATAAGCACTTTTTAAAAATATTGGTATTTTGTTCATGTTTTGCAGCCAAAGCTTCATATATCTTTGCTCACCATATATTAAGTAACAAGTTTATTATTTAACACTCTTTCTTCAAAAGGCACTCTCTTTAGACAATTATTTTATATTATCTGCAATAACTTCCCCTTCACCCCTGTCATCAGCTGTTTCTGACCTCTGCTAATACATCTATATGACTAACATTGGAGAGTTTCATCTTTCTTCCTGCCATATATTGCAGTAGATTTTTGTGATCCATCCTGTAACTTAAAATTTTACAGTACTAGAAATTATATGTAAACCATATTTTGAAATGGAAAAGGGAAATTACTCTTTAAAGGACAGGAATGAATAATTTACAGTTAGCAAGTGAATAGAAGAAGGCTACAATAAATTGCCACAAACTCTGCTACTACTGAGCGAGAGTTTGTATATTTATTATAGGATTATAGGTGGCATTAAAAAAAGGTGATAATGCCAATCCCTGATTAATCTGGTGTCTCACCATCACAGCTACCTATGCTTCACCAGTAGGTCAGGAGTTCTACCATCACATAATGTACACCGAACAAAATGTACTTCATGTGCAGTCATTTTCAGTACAGATGACCAAATAACCAGCTGAACAGTAGTGCTGTCACTCTGACTACTTTAGAATTTTGCACATTTTGTCAAAGGGGGAAGCAGACAGTATTCAACTATGAATTGTCTCCATATCACAGCGACACCATTGCTACCTTCAAGATCAGCATTTATAGCCTGACAGAATTGGGTGCAGTGATAATTGTTTTTAGGGAGTGTATGGTTTCTGGACAAGGGCAGTTTGAAAGAACATAAAATGGGTAGTTTATTTGGGAGGGGTGACTTTTCTTGTCCAGGCATTAGAATTTTTTTTGATGAGTGAATTAGCATTGTTACAGGTGGGATAGAGATTAGATCAATGACTCCATAAATTTAGACTTTATGAAGTAGAACTAGGGAGTTTTTGATTAGCAAAAGGACAAATGAGTATGCCTACTAATGATGGAGAAGCCCGTTCAAGGTAGCCCCATCTATTTCAGGAATGTTTTATTTGGGAGATCAGAGATTTTCTGGGCTTTAAGCAAAATACAGCCTTGCTTGCTATAGCTTCTAAAATGTGAAAAAAATGAAGCATCTTAAAATTTTCAGAAATGAAAATATAGAACTTAGAGGGAAGAAAAAAAAAAGAAACAACAAAAACCAGACCAAACAAAACTTCCAAATCGAGGCTGCTGTACCAATGCCAACAACCATGCACGTATTGTTAAAGTAATATACTAAGATCTAACTTATCATGGGGGAAAAAGGTGATGAATTTGGCAATGTTGCAAATCATACTGGCAACATGGAAGCAATTAATATTCTTGCAACTGTTCACATTTAAGTGCTTGACTTACCAGTGTTAAAGGTATATTGCCTTTTCTTTTTGTGAGTGAAGGGAGTCTCAATACTCATAGCATTTTGTTTGCATCTTTACTTGAAGTCAGAGGGTTTTATGCAAACAAAAGTTCCATAATCTTTGGCAGGTCTCTAAGTCTGCAGGGCAGTTGGTGCTTCCAAACTATAGGAAAGGGACTAAGAAAAGAAAATACTTGTGCTAGCAGCTTGTTGCAGCTTGAATGGAATGATTCTATTACCACACCTGGGTTTATTTACTGGCTTTGCAAGTCAAGAGATAAGTCTGGTTAGATTCTCCAAGGCAAGGTCTGTCTTCATTCTCAGGAAACACTATTACTGGCACCTGAAATTTCCAGCCCATGGGAAAAGTCAAACTGGAGAAAGCCACAAATCTTTGAGAATCAGACCTGGAGTGAACACAAGAGGGGCTAATATTATACAGCACCTCCATTGTCATCCAAGGAGCCCTATTTCTCAGATCAATCAAAGCAGAAATACCTAAACAGCTGTAAAGAAGGAGATAAGACAGCTTAGGTTAGCCCCTAGAGATACTGCCAAATATAAACTCTCAGGTGTCATAATAAGCTTTATCTTTGCAGACCGAAGTACATGAGGGAACAGTATCTGGTTTATAATGTAAAATTCCTAAGCCTCTTTGTGACTGTCCAACTCTTTCATATGCATGGTCTCAAAGACTTAAAAGACAGTATTTAAAAAGGGGATTTTCTGGGAAAAATACATTCAAGTAAACCTCTCCTTAGCAGTCCTATGGATTTATATAGGAAATCCCAACAGTTCTCATATATGGGGAGCATTATGTCACTGGAAGTCAAAGATACTTTGTTCTTTTCTCCAAGGACAGTTAGCCAAGTAGGATATGACAATGCATTTAATTCCTTTGAGAAGGAAAACAGTTGCTACATAATATCTTAATTGCAGAAGAGTCAGATGGGCCCTGAAAGGGGTAAAATAATGGCCACCATAAATCCATCATGGATGTTAATGGATTTTTTCCACACACAGAAGAAATGATACATTTGTCTTGTGAGTTTAGACTCTAGGATTTAAGGGAAACATCAGAGCCTGGGCTCCAAAAATTCTTGGAAGAAAATCTGCAAGAAAAGAAAGACAGACAATGATACATGATCCTTTCACTGGCCAGATGGGTGCCACCTAGTCCCGATGACCCAGTGTATTTAACTTTTTGCCTTATTTCCTAATATATGGATTCACTGTTTAGAGAATCTAGGAGTATGTCCAGTAGATCTTCAGCCTTGCAATCACAGGCAATTGTGTACCATTCACGAAATGTCTGTGAAATGTTTCTGCCTTTAGATTCAATTATCGTAATTTCACTGAATTTCACTGAATTTTTTGGAGTTGGA
>BJBW01000566.1:66006-143504 GCA_004320125.1 Scolopax mira
GGAACCTTTTGTGTTCCAACTTGTGCCCATTGCCCCTTGTCCTCTCACTGGCAACCACTGAAAAGAGTTTGGTTCCCTCCTCCTTCAACCCGCCCTTGAGATACTTGTATGCATACATGTAAGTGATGATTCAAAATATAACCTTGTTTTGTTAGTAACTACATCAGAGAGAGAGAGAAAAAAATACCTTTTAAGGATTTCAGTTTGTCATACTTTAATTTTAGAAAGTTAATAAAGAGTGCCAAAACGTAAGTGGTAGTAGACAACCTGTATTCCATTTTACAGCATGCAGCGTGCTGATGGACTGCAGTTTTAACTTTTGTAAAGCCCCTCCTTTGCTAAAATCAATAAATTCAATACATATGCTAACCTACCCTTATTCAAAGCAAGTATTAGTTTACTACTGAAGCAGCATATTAAAATTGGTAAGAACCATCTGATCAAGATATATGTAAGCAGTGTTTAGACATAATGCAAACTGTGGCACAAGAGACACAAGAGATTCGCTGACTGGTAAGGGAATCAGCACTGTTCTCTTAATCCTCCTAAACACCCAAATCTTTGATAAGTATTAATGATGTCACTGTTTTATTTTTCCCTGGGTGCACAGCCAGGACAATGTATTGGTAATTCTCCATACTTAGAAATAACCACATAATTCTACCTTTTTCTTTTTTTTAAATAAAGATAAGTATATATGTCCCTTTGTCATTTTGAAGGGAAAGTTTTTCATTATTATTTCTTTTGTTGAAAAAACCCAAAATGTTCTAAAACATTGCCACAAAAAACCCAATGATCAGAAACATACTTTTCCTGAACGACTTAAAACCTTTCCATGGCACATGCCCTCCATACTTAATATGGACTCATATATTTGTCTGCTTTTTCTTTAAACTCACAAATATCAAGAAAATATATAGATTTTGTACATATTGTGTAGTCCTGCACGGAATAAAGTTACTGCAAAATGAAAATAAAATTAAACCTAATTACAATGGTACTGTTTTACACTGACTTCAAAGTAATTTTCTACAGGTGTAAGCAATAAAAGGCAAGAAAGCATTTGGCTGTATATTCACAAATTCTCCCAGCTATTAACTATGAATTTGCTGTACAAGGAAAAGACATCTTTGATTATAGACCTCCCCTAATGTGGGCTATACTGTATCAATGAGATCTAGTTACTGCATACAGACTGCAAGGGACAAGCTAATGGGAGCACCAGAGATTTAGCAGGGTTTTTTTTTTTTTGTAGGAAAAGAAATGTTGAAATTTAAGAGACTTCAAGAATGTGTTTAAATAGTTTTGGCTTGGACATGCAGATAAGTAACTGAGCAAGTGAAAAGGGAAACAAAAGCTGAGGAAACAAAATCAGAGAAAGAATGAAAAATTTAAGAATACAAAAGAAAACACAGGGTAGGAATGTAGAGAACGAGAGAAGAAAATAAAAGGAAAATAAAAGAAAAGATAATATAATGAGAACAGAATAAGATGTACCGCCACCTTTGACTGATAAACAAGAAGTGAAAGAAAAAGCAGGAGGAGGAAAGATAAAATAAAAATGAAGTCTATCCAATACATACTTTAAACAAAGCATTTTCTAACAACATACAGTCAGCTACTTTTTATAAATTACATGCAATGTTTCTAAAAGGTGTTTGATTTCCAAACTATATTATTCAATCTAACATCTTTTACAAGCTTATTGCATGTAATTTATAAAATACTATATTTCATAATATAGTTATGAAATCGCATCATATATTTTTATAAGATGGGGGGGGGGATTGTTTATCCAAAAATGACTATTCATGCTCATGATGATTTAGTGAGTATTTTTTTAACTGTTCTACCAACTGATACTTGGCTTCTTCCATAAGTAACTCTGTTATGCATAATTGATACTCTTTCTAATAGGTATGCCACCATTATAGGTATGGTGACATACCTATGGATACTCTTTCTAATAGGTATGCCACATAAGACTTTTCTGCTGATACCTCTTTCATATAGTGGGACAAAAACATCCCATTTACATTGATCCAGTACTGGGTTCTTTAACTGCTGTTTGAAACAGAAGACACTTCAAAGCTTTATAAATAGACTAACAGAATACGAGTTTTCCAGTGGGAATCCTGTATATATATTCCACATTGTCTGGGATACCCATCTCCCACCCTCAATACGCTCAGCTCCTTTTAGCATCTCCTAAATATTGTCTGGAAAACAGGCAACACACACTGTGGCTGCTTCCGAGCTACATATGGGCTTGCTGGTATATGAACTCTAGCTCTCTACTGACCAACCAAATGAAATGAACTAACTAGTTCATGCAGTAACATAACCTATCTTCAGCCCAGATGCTAGTCTGTGTCTCTTCTCTGTACCCAGAGATTCCAAAATGTCAAAGAAACTTACTACTTATGTAAAGTAACTTTAAACTATTTAACATGCACTTGAAAATCTCCAAGAGGTTTGATATTAATGAGGAAAGGAAGGAACATACAGTCAGGTGAATGCTATGATACATGAGCCTTGTTTTCTTAGGAAACTAGAATAAAAACAGGTGTAAACTTTAACTTAGTTATGTTCTCAAAAGTTTCATTCTTGGATATGTTGTAACACACACACACAAGCCAAGAGGTACTTCCTTTCTTCATTTTACCAGTGTACAAGTTTTATTTCTACTGCGTACAAGGGCTCAGTCTCTCTAGACATCAGATACTATTGATCTCACTCCACAAGGCTTTATGCTCTTAAAGCCCAAGTAGCAGGATCACTAACGTAAATGGTGCTGGTCTAAAGAGAACTAACCTAAGGCTTCAGATTCTCCAGGGCTTTGAGACTGACTTCACTACAGAGCAGAATAAAATTGGCATAACTCCTACTTCCTTTCTAGTCTGCTCACAACATGGCTTTAAAATGAATAAAAACCAGGGATGGATTGTAAGGACAATAATTCCATAAAATATTTCACAAAACCACTATTCTGACATCTTCTGGTTGACATAATGGAAAAGATGAGTTAAAAAAAGTAATTATCTCTAGAAGGTTAGCTATACATACTGCTGCTTGTTTTGACACTTCTCACCATTGCCAAGTTGTTCACAACCACAGCTAGGTATCTCTTCCTCTTTTCCTTTAGAGAGGAAAATGTTATTTCCATTTATTTTAATTTCAGAAATAGGAATGTAGAGAGCATGATATATTGATTTGCAGAAAGCTACACAGATTGTCCCTACCCAAACCAGAAATAAAACTGTGCTCTCATCTGCACTGAGCCGCAGTGCTGTATCTTCTAGGCCATCCTTCCTACCACAGCAAGTCTATGGCATGCCATAACCAGAAATACACCGCAGATCCTCTCCTGGCCATCTGAAGAGGCTTAGCTCCTCTTCATCTCTACGACAGTGCTCTCCCTTGGGGAAGATGGACCTAGTCATTATCTGGGTGACTTTGTTTACAAACAAATAAAAATTATTTTAAAAAGAGATATGTTTCAGGAGGCTATTTCTGATGATATCAATGAATTAATATCAAGGCAGGAAGGAAAGAAGGGAAGGAAGAAGATGGTGAGAGGGAGGTGGGGGAGAGAGAGGAATGAAGATGAGAGACAGAGCGAGAGAGGCAGAGAGGAAGGAAGACTTCTGTAAAATCCTGCCAAGAACAGGAATTCCAGTTAGACCCACATTATGTGGGAAGCTTTTATAATGAAAACCACTGATCATCAAAGTTATCTAGGTTTAGGAAAAATTTCTCTCTGATCTTGTCTACAGTTATTTATATGATAAGACCGCCTCTATCTTTCAAAATTTGTATTAAAAACGCCTTCTTTCCATCAGAATGCTTTAGAATAAGGAAAAACCCCACAGTATTCAGTGAAGGAAGGCATTTTGGTTTATTCCAGTTTAAAGAACAAACCGTGTAGCAACTTAAATGCTCAGATTTTTACATCTGTCATGCTGTGGAGGTGTTCGTGCTTAGCAAAGCTCAGAGAACAGTGTGTAACTCTTTGTACAAAAAGCATATGACCTCAACTGTTCTTGCTCATAAAATACAATAATGAAAACAGATAATAGCTGGTCTTGCACAGACAATTTTTGTTAGATGCCACATGTTTGATATAATAACACAGTGCTGAATATTTCATTCTTGTAAGTTTAATTTTGCTTTGTCCTGGTTTGATCAAGATAAGATCAGTCCTAAATTGCTTTCGAATATTAGCTGAGTACCATGAATGTATTTTGTATTCTCTCAGCCATAACTCATTACATGGAACTTGCTTGGCATCTATAAGTCACTATGGCTTTTGTGTGTGTACGCATGTGTGGGAGCGTGTGTGTGGCTCAATACCCTGCTGCTAGGCTATTTAGTGATAAAATCTGATATAATAAAATATTAATTACAGCTGAAAGGTTGGGTGAGAAAGATGAACTCAATTACAATCCCATATTGTGAACAAAGGGCAGGGCGAAGAAATCCTTTAGTTATAGAGGTTTGGGATAATAAAAGAACAACTAGAATATTAGACTCAAGCTGAGTGCTTCCTAAAAGGCCACCTGTTATTAATCTTCACATCAGGCACAGAATTTCAAGTAAATTAGGTCAAGATGAAAGATTTTTGCTGCTGATTTTCTTGACTTAACTAATTTAAAGATTTCTTTATCTGAGCATTTTTTTCTTTGATGCTATTGCAATTTCGTAATTAGAAATTTGTAACAAGCACAAGGACACAGCAATTATAATTAAAGGTTAGATATTATACATGCTATACAAAACGATCACTTTATATAGTATAAAAATAGATAAGAACTACCAGTTGGTTCTAAAAGTCTTTGTGTCAGTCGAGGTTGGCGGTTTCTTAGTGCCAGACTGTAGCAGATGTGGTCCTACCACCATAGAAAAGCTAAGGTTTTTTTCAAAAAATACCAGAACTGGAATATAAACTATTTTAAGATTTCTTAATATATACATTTCTGTTCATCTGTTCAATTTACCTGAGTGTAGAGTCAGATGAATTACCAAAGACTTAATGAATGTGAAAGACTGCAAACAAGCACAACTGTGAGCAAAAAGTTAGTTCAAATCAAATAACATGACCTTGAAATCCTACGCATAGTAGTGAATCATAAGAACTGAGCAATCTTATCTATTATTGCAGGCTAACATGTGCCATTATATCACAAAATAAGATTTTAATTGTTTGAAAAACTGTGTTTTCTATTAACAGTGATTTCTATTTCAAGGAATTGTGCTGAAACTATGGCAATATATTTTGGTACCAAGCCAGAAAACATACTTTCAATAAATTTACATTTATGATACTTGGAACAATCCAAAGACCATTTCAAAGCTTCTTAATCAGCTTTATGTTCTTTGCTTAATTTCTTTTTAAAAAGAACACATAAAAAAGACAAGTTCATAAATGCAAGATAAAAATATCTTGGTGCAGCAATAAGCCAATATTACACCATTTAACTCACCAGTTTTCAGGTTGCCAAGGCCCGTTTATAAAACAACGGGAAAGCATGGAAAATGGAGCAAAGTCTTGTTTTTCTTGATTAAAGAAAATAAAAAACGCACAACTGTCTAAAATAATTTAGTCTGAAAAAGAACGAAGCTAGAGGGGATGTGAAGGAAATATACAAAACTGAAATCTATGGCAGAACTGACTGATCCTTTGTCTTCAATCAGTTGCAGAGAAAGAAAATACTGATGCACAATGAGGTACAGATCAACGAGGAGGAAACAAAAGGAAATTCCAGGAGTCTGAACACATGTAAACCAATATGCAACAACCTATGAGATCACACAGCCTACCTTATCAGAATCAGCAGTTGCATTTCTGAAAGCCTATGCCTGACTCTCTGATATTCAAAGAAAGCTTACTACTGCTTCCAAATTGTATGCCTGCTTGTGACTAGTATGGAAAGATTCACAACAACATGACTTTTGATTCCAGCAAAGTCAGGCACCTGAACCATCAGGTTACATTTGGTTCCTTCCTGCTATGTAAGCCAGGGAGCAAAGAAATAACAAACTTGTTTTTCTTATTACAGGATATGACACAATCTTACTACCCAGTCTTTACAAATTACATAGAGAATAGATCTAGCAAGGTCTAAATGACCAGTTTACTTGGATTCCCAAGAAAACAAGAAGGCAGACTCCCACATAAAAGGCAGTTTACTAGTTCTTTAAATCTACATGGGGTGAATGTCTTACTTCATTTCCACTAAATAATTTTGAGGTGCAAGTATTTTTTCAAGTAATACTATACTATGTTATCAGACTACAATGTTCAGAGTTGCTGGATATAATATGATAAAATACTGTACTGGAATTAAAAGGAATGGAGTAACAGAAAATGAGGCAGTGCAAAAGCCTGCCTCAGTCATTTCTACTTCCAATGAAATCCAAGCCCACTTGCAAACCATAGATTTCTTCCCCAATAGCCCTGAGGAAGATCAGTTGCTACACAGGGTATAAGAATAATGAAAAAAATACTTTGAGAAATAATGTGATGTTCTTCAAGAATAGGAAGATTTTCTCAGATCTAAATCCGTACATAAATAGTAAGATATACTGTTGCTCATTCTCCTGTATTCAACTCCCAATTTATGTTTATTATATAAGATGTTGTATCCTAGAGCAGTGGTTTTCATTCTCTGATCTGCCAATTCCTAGGAATGCACAGTTTACAGAAGTCAAGAAAAACAAACATACAGCTTATGGATTTAGAAGCAATGCTTTAGAGTCATGACTTACACTGCAGTATCTTCAAGGATTTACAAATTAAAAAAATAATCACTTCTACTAAGAAAAACTAATGACAAATTATTCTACTTCAGTATTTTCTAGTAAACCACAAACTACTGCAATGCTGTGACTATGCCCTGGAGAGTGTCCGTTGAGGTGTGGACATTCTGCAAATATAACAATGTTCACATGTATAACTATGGCAAGTTGCACAGACCATTTATGAATGGAAAATAACACCCACAGGCAAATTGACCAAGGAGACTGGATACTACATAGAAATGAAGAAGTAGTATTTAGAGCAGGAGATGAGCTAATGGATATATGATGCAATGTTAACACTAAAAGAATGAGATCTTTCTATATTCTACAAAGCTGTGCACTGGAAACTCACTACTGAATTGTAAGGGGAAATTAAGCAAAGAGATGTATTAAAAATGAGTGGCTTATAAGTAGAAGGAGAATGCTTATTTTCTTCTTTTTTCAAGGATGCTCTGCAACCTGCTGGTTTGTGTGCAGCACTGAAAGAAAAATATTTGCTGAAGCAGCTGAATGAATACACAAGCCTATTTCAACAAGTTTTTTGCTTCAAACCTTGAAAATTGTTTACTGCTCATTAAATCACTCTCAGAGGATATGAAATTTTTAATCTATTCAATCACGGGATACAGCATGGAGCATGGAGAGCCCAGCTCAAACAGATCTGCTGTGGTGGTTTAAGATATTGCCTCATTTGTCCATTTTCTCCTTCTGGCAGATGCTCTGCTTTGATGCGAGACTTGGTGGAAAGCAGCACATGCCGGTGCTTCAGCTGCAACTGAACAGCCTAATGTTATTACTTCAGAAACCCAAGGCAGACACATTTTCTCCTGCTGACTCTACTGAGGGAGAGCAGGACCAGAGCAAAAACAACCACAACAAAATTCTCGCCTCTCAATGCTATCGCCTCTTTCCACAACTTAAATGCAGTGGGTCCCAGTCCAGCAATTTGGAAATGGAGATTATTGCCTGTGTTCATTTTTCACCCTTCTTTCTATACACAAAGGCTCTGCAGTGCACTCTCATCAGCAGTGCAGAATGATACAGGCAGATACAGAAAAAACAGTCAGGTTTTGTGGCATTGTCCCCAGTTTCTCAGGAGTCCTGTGGATAAACACAAGGCTGACCTTCTATTCTGTCAGAGAAGGTGTAACTCTTCCTCCTCCCTGCTCTGGGAACGACTCTGGTAGGATTAGGTGGCATAGAAACCTTGGCAGCATGGCATTGTACAGCTCTTACAACAGGAAATCTGGCCGCAGATAAAAGATTTTGCACAGTTCAGGATTAGCACAACTGTTAAATACAGATGAGATTTTGGCCTTGTGCTTCTACAACCCTATGAGACTAATCTTGAAAACAGCTACAGCTGTAGATGTGAGAACACAGTTAATTCATTCGCCCTCGTCCAATTTCCCCATGGTAATTTCTCCCTAAATTCAACATTTTTATAATGCCTCGTACATCTATCCTACCGCTCTCTGAGACAGTTTTAGGCTGAGGCATTTATACTGATCCTGAATAAAGAGTTGCTCCTTTCAGTTGTAGAGCCCAGTAAGTGACTCTAATGTTGCTTTATGTCATTTAATGTAATCCAGTTGAGCAGATTAGCTTTTACTTAGCAATGCTTTAGAGTCATGATGCTTGTTGTAAATGCCAGTGATTTCCTTTCCTACTTAAATGAACAGTGTAACAGAAAGAAAAGTTTTCAATGTTAGTGTTCAACAAAATGAATACTCTTTCTGCACCCAGTATAGGAAATGACAGTGTTTCACTTGGGGCACATCTATAGCTTTTCTTCCTCTTTCCATGTAGCATTCTTCTTTATTCTTTCGTCTAATACTACTTAATATCAAAGCATTCACTTGTTTTCTGGCAATGCATGATCAAAGTGCTTTAATACACACAGAATGGGTCAATCAAGTATTATTTATACTGAGAGTTACGGATTTGCCCAAATTACATTGTCCTGTAACCCACAGTCCTCCTGCCATACATTTGTTTATTAGTAAAAGAATCTTTTTTAACGAAGCCATTTAGCAATTGCTAGTGAATATAAGGTTTGTATAAACTTGCTCAAAAACACAATACCAGAAGAAAAAAGTTCTGTGCTGTAACCTAAATTATGAAAAAAAAAATGCTGGCTCCCTGATGAAGGCAGGGATGTCTCCCACTAGTCCAGGTTACTCAATGATAATTTGATAATTAAGTTCTTCACAATACAGCACAATGAACATGTACTTACATCAATCACGCCACTAGTTTAGCCCTCTTCTGAGCCATTTAAAAATATATAGTTAATTTAAATACTTATGAAAGAAAAGCAAATGAATCTCAAGAAGCACAAAACATATAAAGTACATGACATGGTTAAAGCATAGAAGACTGACATGCAACATTGCCAAGGTTTCAGTACTAACAGGGCTTCCAGTATGACCTGCAAGAATGACTTGAGTATTTATTTAGTCAAATAGGTGAGCAATCACCAAAAGTGACTCCATAATTTTTACTTGGGACAACTCACTTCATGATCCAGCACTCAAGGACAAAAACACCAGTAAGAGTCACAAAAAAAAAAAAGAAAAAAAAAAAGAACTGTGGTGAGATGATAAGCCACAGTGGAAAATCTGATTTCACATTGACTTTACGGATATGGGAAGCACACATGCATAATACACAGTAAGATCAATAGTGAAAGCTCCCAAAGACAGCAATGGGTTATTATGTGTCTGGCAATTCCTAACCACAGTTCTACAAGAATTCAGAGTGGGTCGCTCAGCACTGTGGCTACAAACTAGCCACAGTTACTGTGATACATTGTCAGGAAATGTCTTGAAGATGTCTCCAGAAAGTACATCTCACATAATCCTGCTCAACAACTTACTCTGGGAAATGTAGCTGACTCACATGCTTCCCCCTCGATCCTTCCACAGCACACAGTAAAATGAAAACAAATCCCTGGTATACTTCAGTAAACACAGGGCAACAGCATCTCTTTCTTCATTTTCAAGAGCTCTGGTTGTTCTGCATTTGAACCAGGTCTGTATAAACTGAGTACACTTTTAAAAATCATGCAGTAATTTCCAGCAATGTTCATAACTATTTCATTATGGTTCTTAAACTAAACACTTTTCTCTCTCTCTGAAAGTGCCTAGAAATACACTTGAGCCCCCTACACACTCTGTGGGAGATAGAAACATGTCTCATTACAACTGCAGAGGGCTACTCTGAGGTGAAGGTGGGATTGTACCTCTCATATTATCTCTATGGGATGATCAATGAGCCCATAACCAAGGAACTACCTACACTCAGACAAAAGTAAATTTAGAGACCTGAAAGGCACTTTATTCAGGGCTTTACTGTATAGGTCCTACCTCTCATTAGGATACAAATGTCTGAGCTGTCTCATGAGAGATATGACAGTCATGCCAGCTCTTTCTACAATAACCTAATGACTTGAGCGTGTTCTTAGAAACTGAAGGCCAGAGTTCAATACTTTTTTCGACCTAAGAGGCTTTCACCATCTCCCAGCCATCTGAACAGCGTTACTGTGGTCTCCTGATGAGGTTGGCCTAGCATGCAAGCAGAAATACAAAAAGAATCGAGAACCAGGAGAACACTCCTGAAGGAACCTGTCTAATCAAATGTAGACTCTCTCAATTCTGTCAATTATTTCTGTTTTTATTCAATGACAGTCTAAAATATAACACATTAAAAGTCCTATGAGAAGGGAAAAAGGACTTCAAGCCTCTTGTTTGCCTTGGAGGAGCTGTAGGAACTTACATAAAATCCATCTAAGCTATATGCATTAACAGGAGACTGAACAGAGAAAAAGCAACACCATCCTCCCTGTTTGAAAGGTCCCCAGCAGGGCTTTGGCACCAGCCAGCTACCACTCTCTTCAAAATTTCTAGACATGCATGAGGGCCCATTCCCAACTGGCAATCGATAGTTGGTCACTGTGCCTGGGAGCTCTGCAGTCTGAACATAGACTATTTTTTGCCAGTTGGCCTCAGTACCACAGAAAGGTACAAGGTATACAAAATTCACTAGTAAATATGCATGCTTGAAGTCTGAACTCAAGTAGGCTTGAGCAGGCCTGAGCACCGAGCAGCCATTCCTTGGAAAGGGATCATGGAAAAATGATACTGGTCTGTTCCTTGAATACTCAGAGACCAAGCTGTAATTTTCTTCATTAGACTTTAGAAAAACATGTTTTATCAATTCTGACTGAAACTGGTGGTCCAGAGCAAGCAAAACAGGGTACGAGTGCCAAGAGTTTATGATTCACCAGTCGACTTGCTGCTGGACTTCAGCCTTCACCAGGGCCCCAGTGGTCCATAGGATGTCAGCAGAGAACTAGCTAGACTAGATGAACTGGACTATCCTGCTGTCAGAATGAGAGGTAAGCAAAACAGAAAAACTACCATTAGGAGTTATGCAAAGCTATGGTCTCCACTGCATCCTACTTAAGGCCAGCACGTAGAAGGAAAATTTAAAAAAGAAAAAGAAAAAAGCAAAGTCTCATAACAGCACAGAACATTTTTTCTGAGAAGAAAGTATTGGTGAGTTATTAAACTGAAAAGTAATCTCTTCAGAGATATGGAATAATCTGTTCCCTTTTTTATTCTGAAATTTTTTTACTGTGCTTTATTTATCACAGATTTTTATTAATCACATTGCTAAATGACAGATAGCATTACATGCTGAGTTCTCAGTGACACAAATCACTACTTAAAGAAATAAAAAATCAATGTTCCTTTTACCCAGGGACTATGTGAGAAGTCACAGTAAAAAGACCATGGAAGTTTCTGAACAAGCCAACAGGACATGTGAAGCTGTACCACGCACACCCAGGCAACATGTACCATAATTTCTAACTCAAGACACAGTAAAAGTCCAAGGACAAGTTCTACTGCATAACAAAAAAGAATTAAAGCATTTTTACAGCACAAGCAATTATTGTACTGTTCCCTCAATGAAACTGAAATTGACCCTTCTGCTGTAAATAATTATACTTGTTGCTATAAAGAAGTGACAATTATGGGCATTAATAAAACCCAGTCTCTTCTGAATCACAGACATCCTTAAACAAGTTTACTGGCTGCCTTACAGGTTGTAAAACTATGATTTGGAAATACAGTTTGCAGACAAAAGCTGACCCTACAACATACAGTTCAAGACTTTGTATTTACAGACCCTTAAACAACAGATTGGATGCTTGTGCCAAGCAAATTAAAGAAGGCACAGTAAGGTCCCTTTATGCTCTTTAGACCTTGCTATCTCAGAGTATTTCAAAAGGCTGCATTTTGAAAAGGACATTTCAAAATACTAGTGAGTTAGTAATGCTGCTTGAACATGTATAGTAACATTATTTCAACATAACCATTTCTTTATCATAAATCCACCAAATATCTAGACCGTTTTATCAGTGAGCTCTTGAAAGGCCAAAGTTCGCTTTTCATTTTATTGGGAAGCTTTCCAAATCTCTCCTGGTTAATGCACAGTTTTGATATTTCTCTCCTCAGCTGTGTCTACATGAGATTTTCTTTTTTCTCATTACTGCCTTACCATGTAATGTCACTGGGAACAGAAGGAAATTACAATAGCATGCTAGCATTACATAACGTGCTAGGTAAGAATTGCGAGAGCACAGAGCTAAAAATACAGATATCACAATGCTTTTATTTGCATGAGCCATGTTTTTGTCCACACAGAACACTAACATGTCTCTTATTGTGAAAATCATCACTCTCCCATTTCAAAACTCATTTGTTTACTTATCCTGAATTTATAATCGTACTCGTGATGTCTGCTTCCATAATTCATGCATGGTAATTAATGATGCACTCTTAACATGCAACACAGAAACTCGGACTGAGATACCACCACCTCTTCTTCTCTGAGAAGTGGACTGCAACATTGTGGCCCAGCCCTGTGGCTGCCACGTACTCACAACAGCAATGCAAGTACCCCATGGTCTCCTCAAGGCTACGGAAAATAGCCCTGAAACTTTTGTATTCAGAGCGCTTGAAGCCCTGCTGCTTTTTGAGCCCCAGTGATATCTGCCATGGGTTTCTGAACAGCCTGGCTAGCTTGCTAGCTTTTGCTTGGATTTCTTGATTGACAGCAAAACAATTTAATCTGCTGATCTGCCAACAAGATGAGTGCTTTTGTAAGCACCGTAAGAAACGGCAAGTTTCAAGAATAGAATCTTCGAGGTTGGAAGGGACCTTCAAGATCATCTTGTCTAACCATCTGCCTAACTCTGACAAAAATAAACACCCACACAACAAACAAAATGCAACACCATCACGAAAACATGTCTGTGTTTTCAGTGCGTCAACCTGTCTTTTGAACACCTCCAGAGATGGTGCCTCAGGTCCCTCAGGCAGAGGGCCACGAAGATGATCAGAGGGATGGAGCACCACCCTATAAGGACAGGCTGGGAGACCTGGGGTTGTTCAGCCTGGAGAAGAGAAGGCTCCTGGGAGACCTTATAACGGTCTTTCAATTTCTGAAGGGAGCCTAGAGAAGAGGCAGAGAGGGACTCTTTGTCAGGAAGTGCAGTGACTGGACAAGGAGTAATGGTTTTAAATTGGAAGAGGGGAGATTTAGATTAGACACCAGAAAGAAATTCTTTAGTGTGAGGGTGGTGAGACACTGGAACAGGTTGCCCACGGAAGTCATAGATGCCCCATCTCTGGAAGTGTCCAAGGCCAGGCTGGATGAGGCTTTGAACAACCTGCTCTAGTGGGAGGTGTCCCTGCCCATGGCAGGGGGGTTGGAACTGGATGATCCTGAAGGTCCCTTCCAATCCAAACCATTCTATGATTCCTTCAGATGGAAGTGTCTGAACACTACTGCATGCCCTCATTGATGTGGCATAAGGAGTGCAAACTCCTGCTCCAGTTGAGTATATGCAGTGACAAAGAAAGTCAAGAAGAAAGTGAGTATAGGGAGTGACAAAACAGAAGGGCTGGCCAGACAGCTAGAAGACTGATCCTTATGGCACCAGTCATGCTGAAGGAAATAAATGAGGCCCTAAAACACGTTGTCCTACCTTGCAATATATGTGGCAGGGATGGAAAGGCAATTGTGGCCTCTGGTTCATGTGCAGCACTGTGGTTTCAGTGGGGAACTGTGGCATTACATACGAGTCTTTGTGCTTCAGAGGTGACCACCTCAGTTTAATTTACTCCTTCCTACAGCCAGTAAGTGGGGAGGAATTAGGTGTCCTCTGTCATTTACTTAAGAATCATTGTAGTAGGAGTTGTTGAAACGGCTAAGCCACATACAGAATAAAGCACTCCCTGGACTTGGGCTAACAAAGGTTTCTTTACACCATGCATCTTTCTGTGATTCATGCTGTTCCTATCTGAAGGGACCATGTGCAGGTGGCCTGAATTCCACTTGTGACAATGAAGCCAGTATTTACAGGGTGTCTTTAAGGTTAGGATTAGGCCAATAAGAAATGTAAATCTCTGTGGAATTTAGACAACCTGAACACATCATGAAGTGATGTGATTAAAAGTGTGTTTTGAAATTAGGCACTTCAAGTAAAGAGATGTTTCCTTTATTTTCCCAGTAGAGTTGCTATTTAGGGCACCCAACTGGCATGTTGAAGAAGTTGGACATGCTCATGATAAAGGAGATGCACTGAAAATACACAGACGGCCTTCACTTTAGCACACTCTCAGCTTTCAACTCACATAATTCAAAGTTTCTTTGCTTTTTTTCTGCTTCTTTTCTGCATATTTTCTTTAACTACTTTTAAATTATACTACTTGGCAGTTGCTGCCACTGTCTCTCTCCCTCTCATCCTGTCTGGGCTTTGCAGCCTCAGGTGCTGCAGGACTGATCCTACATACTCAGTGCAGAAGGTGCTTTGGCATCCTAAATGCCAGGCGGTGCATCCACACGGCGCTGCTAGCTGGCACGCTTGGCCCTCCTGTTCTCTCACTATAGGCTGGAAAACTGAGCAAAAAGGGTGGCTGAATAGGCCATTAACTGTTTAGAAATGTTTAATGGAGCAAATCCAACTGAGCCAAACTCTATAATGTAGTATGAAAAAAAGACAGGAGGCAGAGTAAAGCCTGGATGGTCTCATCTTCTTTCTTATCCTGCTTGCTCCTTTCCCCAGGCTACTGCTCCCAGGGTGCTTGCTATAGCCAGGTGGTTCCGGTGTTACCTGGGTGAAAATCTTTGGGATGTTTACTGCTAAGGCTTTTTAAGGAAGTGGCACAGAATAGCAGGAGGAGGGTGGTATGGTGACAGCATTTCGCTGATTACGTAAGCACGATAAAAGAAGTAGAAACATTCAACCTTTCTCACGGCAAGGCTGAATGGAAATCTCTGCGACAAAGAAAACTCGCTTCTCCCCGCTTAAGCTAAAAGCTTGCAGGAAAACTTTTCCAGAGAAGGTCATAAGAACCTTTTATAATGGAATGCAGCAAACAGTCTAAAGCTCTTTCTAACAAAGATGAATATATAAATAACACTAAATATATGCAGTCACCGATCATTACATTATTCTTTCCTGTGTATGAGCCAAACCTTTGCAATAAAATGGCATCCCTTTGTTAGCCTTACAAGCTAACTAAGAAGAAGAAATAGCCCAGCCTTAGGAGAAAATGGCCCTGACCAATCTATGTACCTGCAGACAATTTGGCCCCAGGGTCTTTTAAACTTTAGGCTAACTTGCCCTGAAGAAGTATAAGGCACAATGATACTGCCTTGGAGGAGTGCTGGCATCAATAGAAGCTGAAGAGCCCTCACAGAAAAAAATAATTGCATTCATATGCTTTAATGCCAATTCTCTAAAATCTTACTGACTCTTACATACACATATCTTTGGAAAAAAGAGAATATCCACAATAAGACATATATTACACAATTTCCACAGAGCCATCACCTTAAATTAAAAAAAAAAAAAAGCCTTGCAAATGACAGTAATTCTAAAAATCAAAATAGCTTAGCCAGCTGTTAAAGAATTGCATACATGCATCATTACTGAATGCATTACTGTTCTAAACATATATAATTCCAAAATAATCTCCTTGAAATAAACACACCCACAACCACAAAACATGCTGGACCTAAAATTGAAGACAAAGCAAGCAGTATTTGTTGTATTAAAACTCTGACAAAATCTATTTTAATCATGTCCAGTCTTATGAGTTCTAGAACAACCTGAGATGCCATTTGGCCTTCATGATTAATGTGTGCTTTATCATTGTAAACAGAGCTTTCTGAACATTTCTATAAAGTCTGCTTTTTGAATCAACATTTAAACAATCAGCATTGCCCTTTCTCTCCTTTTATGTTGTGGTGGTTGTGTGTGGATTCTAAATAAGGTATAAGATATCAGGATGTTTCATATTTATCAGAGAAAAATAATTTAATCACAGAAAAAATGCTGGAATTCTTAATGACCACAGGTATTACCTTTGTTGACTTGAACAGTAGAATTTCTGCTCTCCTTATCCATCTCAGGAATTAAAGAATTTTATGTGACATGGCTGATGTGTTGATCAATATAACAACAACAATCATTTACACTGCAAGTTTAGTGCAGTTTCAAAAATCTGCATTAACCAAGCTGGTAGTTGTAGCAGAATCAATAGACAAGGCATCTTGCTTAGTGTTGTGAATAAATGAAGCATGACTAAACTTTTAGCACCCAATGAATACAGATTCAGATGATAAAATCCATGTGCAGAATGTGTTCTGCAAGCTCTGCAATGACAGCGTGCTTGAGAGTGTAATGCACAATAATGTCAAAAGTATTGAGAAATTCTTATTTTAATTTTCACTCTGCTTCACTCAATATTTGCATTGTGAGTCTGCAGTCAGCTTTCACTTTATTTTGAGACCTGATGCAGATAAAAGGGATGAAACTGTTTTCTTATTAATGACCTAATATTTTTGTGTTTAAACAACAATGACTCCAACTGGTATAATTTTAATCCAGATGCTTGGATTCAGAAGGACTATACTAGAGCTTTGTGAGATAAATTAAAACAAACTTCAAATCATTCTGTTTCTAATCTAATCTGCTAAATCAAACAGTTTAATTGAAACTGCTTTAATTGCTTTCTGTTTTTTTCTCAGTCGGTTCAGACTTCTCCCAAGTGTTAACTTTTCTTTTTAAAAAGGTGCCCTATTGACCAACAAGATGGCATTTCCTAAATGCAGACCTACATACATATAATACATAATGCAACAATGAATATGTTGCACGGTAAAAAACCCCAATGATACGAAGCATTGAATATTCTGAAGAAACCCAAAGAATGCTTATTTTCATTCACACATACATGAGTATACCAGATCTGTATTTCCCAAACAAACAGAAATGAAAAAAAACCCTGAACATCATAATGAAAATAATCGATAGCCATTCACTACTGGTGGACGCTCTTCTTACAGTAACAAAAGAATTAACCATTTTTGATGATACATGATTAGCCAAAAGGAAAAACATCCTAAACCTCTGAAAAATCTATATTTCTCCCATCTGTATTTTTATGTATTCAGAGCATTGAGCTCATTACCGGTTCTCATTCAAAATA
This sequence comes from Scolopax mira, assembly GCA_004320125.1. NCBI lineage: Eukaryota > Metazoa > Chordata > Aves > Charadriiformes > Scolopacidae > Scolopax > Scolopax mira. Next base: position 83,376 of record BJBW01000566.1, read on the forward strand.
TCTAAGCATTCCTCTGTTGTCTTCACTGAAAACCAGGTATCTTTTATTCTAATCAATAAAGGACTTGTACAGGAGGTGAAATAAAGCCCTCCAAATTGGACATTCATTAATGGGTACTATATAATACTAAAGAATCTGAGCTACTGGTTTTCACAGTTGATTTTTTTTTTAGTATTTCTGCTATCATGGTCAATTAAATGTAAATACTTTATGAATGTTAAAGTACATATTGTTTAAATTGGCTAACTTACTAAGAGTTTATTATCTTAAATCTGTGAAGTAAACAAGAAGAGTGAATACTAAAGACAGTAGCTCAGCATAAAAATGTGATATGCCCTTGAACTTATAACACTGCAGTAAGCAATTACCTTAAAGAAGCCACCCACACAACAGAACTATGGCTTTGTTCCTTATCTTCAAAGAACAAGCCACTTGCATCTGGATCAAATCCTTTAAACAATACACGAACACTCAACATCAAAGCACTTTCATTTTCTTCAGTTATTTAATTTAATTAGAGCTAATACAGACATGAATTTAGACACTGATTGCTGTATAGAAAATCCCCAGAAAACATGTTAAAGAAATTAATCAATTTGGTTTTAATTTTATAAAGAATTTCCCCCTTAGTACCTGACAGGAGCGCCTCTGCTCTGTGCAGGTTTCAGCAAGACTGTCACAGTGCTGTCAGTTTGATTCAAAGGTGTTTCAAGTTCATATGGTGGCATAGAGGGTGCTAGAATAAGAAAAGAGGCAAAAATAATCATTATTCCTGAATTTCTTCTTTCAAGAGCTGTATCTTTATTTGAATACATAATTTTAAAGGCTTCTTCAAATATAAAGATCATATTATAGTCTAAGATGCTTTCTGTTACAACACAAGTATGAAACAACTGTTAAATAACTTCAGCAAGAAAAAACCAAACAAACCAAAGAAATCCCAGCTCACTGCCGATTTCAAGACAGGAAACAGATACTAGTAGGAGTAAGTTTGCAGAAAGTATTGAGAATCCATGACTAGGAAATAAAAAGTTCTCTCAAGAAAAGCATCTGCAAATACGCAAGCTGAAGTGACCACAGTTTTTGAAACTGAGCCCAGCTCTTTCACTGTGTCAGTGGTATTAGGATGTGCTCTCAGAAATTGCCATTCCTGGTATTTTAACTAGTGCTGTAACTGTCCTATGTCTATTGTCCACCACAGATATCATTTACAGTAATGAAGCAGGATTATCATGAGACCTTATTTTAGGCTTGAAGCCACACTCAATAGCACTTTTGCAAACTTTGTCTTCATTTGGGAATTACAGTTGTGATTAAAACAAACTGCCCCAGTGATTGTCTTTTACTGTTGCTACTTTTTTCAGTAGCATCTAGTCCCATTTTTACCATTATATAGGATGGAAGGCTGCTCAGTAAATTGGTTGTTTAGCAGTCTGTTGTATCCTTATTCTCCAGTAGTTAATAATGACACACAATTAACAGATTTAAAGGTTATAGAAGCAAAAAGTGGTCATTGCAATGATCTCTTCTGACCACAGGAATAATGCAAGGTGGGGAACTCCCCTAAAATAATTCCTTCCTGAAAAAGAAAATACATTTGGTGGGGGAGAAGATTTTTCCTTTAGCAGGTTATTCCAATGGCTAACTATACATCATGTTGAACAAGGAGACCTATTTGGCATCTTAATTTGTTTAGCTTCATCTTCCAGCCACTAGATACTTTGCATACCATACTGACCAAGTTACTCAGACTATATTATGCTCCACATACAGATAGTATAAATCTCTAGGCTCCTCTAGAAAACTAAATACCTCCAACGACGTTAATCTATCTTTTAAGTGTATTTTCTGATCCTTTTCACCTTCCCAGTACCAGATGCATCTACTTGAAAGGTAAATGAACATCTCTCTCCTTTATCCATATTGCCCTACATATGTAAGGACTGCATTAACACTTTTGCCCGTAACTCTTTGGTCTCCTATTAAAACATTAACATCATCTTTGGTGCTTTTCACTGATATTGACCAGTTTTGAAATGCTTCACAAATTAAAAAAAATATTCTTCAGAAACTTCCCTGTAAGTTGGTAGGATTTTATTCTGTTTACAATTCTGGATGAAAAGCACAAACATTTAGACTAACCATTTTAAGTAATTTGGGTACCCACTTTGAGAAGCCTAAAGTACTTTAAAGATTCATACAGAATTTTCACATATTTCAGTTTTGAATATCCAAACCTTGGATTGTTCACATAATGCCCTGTTCTTAAGTTGACCATCCTGAAAGTAAGGGAAACACAGAGTAAGTGCATTTCCAAAAAGCTCTAATTAACTCTGAATGGTCTTGTAATCTTCCTAATGTATGACTCCTAGGTCTCCACTTGCACTCTGTACTAATCTTAGTCTCCCTCCATAAAAATTGTCCTCCTGTCCAGCATATGAGTTGTAGTTCTTCCAATCCCATCTGTTAGTCCTGGCTCTCTTTTTTCTTCTCTACAGATCCCTGAATATTATTATTCTTACACTCTTTTCCTATCTAGGTTAGGACTCTTTCTCCTCCACCCGACCAACATGTAAAGAAGCAGCATATCATTACACAGAGAAAACAGGAGATATTCTTCCTGTTCAAAGTTTTTGCAGCTGCACACCCTGGTCTTCAGCAGCAGAAAGCTCAGATGGACTTGAGATTCTGATGTGAATCATCATGGTAAGGACATCACACTCAGAGGGTGTCCTCTGAGTGTGATCTCAGATTCTCTCAAGCTTCCAAGCTTTGTGTGCAAACTGCAACATTTACAAATTGCCCAAATCTGGGCTTATTTTCAGAGTGATGGCTCAGAGTAATGTCTCTCTTGCTAAATATCTAAATCCCTGTTTGAAATCACTTCAGTAATGTTCAGTCACCAGAATTTTCCATCATGTTAGCAATATTCCTGAAATTGGATAAATTCTTCTTAGTATGAAAGGCAGCATATAAGATTTCAGCCCGCACAGCTGATTGTTCACTGTTACATGCAACAAGAGAACTGTCTTCTAATATAGTGCCCATCAATTTTGATAGCAGGCCCTGTTACGAGCTTTGTTTTTGGGAATATGTATTTAAATATAGATCACTTCTTCCATCAATGCCAATCACATAAGTGTAGAATAAAACATGGCAACTATTTACAGTACAGAATAGTATTACTCAAACACTTAAGACAGGAAATTAAGAGTATTTTATTCAAATGAAAATGCAGTTTAGACTCAGACAAATTGAATGCAATGACTCAATTCAGAATCTGGTCTGCATGCACTGTTGCCACCTCATCTGTTCTAAAAGATAGTGAAACCTTTTATCCATAAATGTTTGGCATTTTCATTTCACATCTCTCCAAAATGGAGAGCATCAAGAGCCTTAAAGCCTTACAGTGAGACAGTGAGATCACAAGCCAATAGCACTTACAAAGAGGGTACCATATTCAAAAGCGAAAATTTCAGTTGTGATTTTTCAATGATACTAAGAAATGTATTCTTGTGATTCACAGTAGCCTATAGGTTACTGTGATTTTGATTCCCAAGCACGCCTGCAGCATCTGTTCAATGAGCTTTAGTTGGTGCCTTCAGTTTAGTTGGTTGCACTGTCAACTTCAGAAAAAAAAAATTTAAGATCCCGCCCTGTTGCCAAACGCCCAAATTCTTCTCCGCTCTCAATAGTCTCCTTCCCTCCTCATTCTAACAAGGGCTGATTCTGCCATCCTAACACATATCAAGTCTTGCTATGTCAGAAGTTGACATCATCATCATGAGCCTCATCATTACTGATCAGTGTTAATTATGTTTAGACTTTCTATAAAGAATAATTTTATAACTTGAAAATTAACAACTTTTTTTTTCTCTCTACCAACACCTATATTGGCAATAATTTCCACCTTTCATTAACTGCCTTTTCCTATAAAAATAAAAACCAAATTGTTCTACTTCTGATTAACACTTGTTGGGATTTTTTTCATTCCAGTGGGGACAGAAATTAAGTGATGGGGAAAAGTACAAAGAATGAGAGTAAAAGAGAACACAAACAGATCAGGTAATTTTCTGTAAATATTGTCAAGGCGTCATAGTTCAACTGTCAGTTTAATCCCCAAGGAGACTGTAGAAAAGTGAAAAGTAAAGGGATTCCAACTGTAACTTTGCAAAACATTTTGTCATCAATTACATAAGCATTTTAGAGTACAATAGTATTGCATCCCATCAGCTAGAGAAATTAAGTGTTCCTCTGCCTCTGGTAGAACTTTAAAATACTGTTGATGGATCTGCAGACGTGACAGAGTCATGCTGCTGTTATCTGAAAACCACTAGTCCTGATGTTTTTGTCTAATAGAGTTTCATACCCACTTCAGTCCACATGCCTGCTAGGAACATATGCAGGCTGGCAGTTAGTTACACTTTCTAAGTGAGTGCTAGACATATAGTATTTCTGCTCTACTCTCAATTGTTCATGGCTCATTAAAGAGATTTTCCAGCACCGTTACTGTACTAATTTAGAATCATGTCAAGGCTGACTAAGCTCTGAATGGAACCCTCATCCTCATGTCCAAAAAAACCTATGCTAAATGTTGCAATAACAGCTGGCACTGACTGCAAGCACATAATTCATAGGGTTTCTTGGGTGATAAGTTATAGTTGTGGATAGGAATTTCAAAGTACGAGATGATATTTAAGCTCTTGGGAGTTTTTCAGATATGTTAATATATGTCACTTTGACATCTTCAGGGATAAAAGTATATTTTGCTTTTTCAATTTATTGCTTCTTAAATCCTAAAGAAGAAGCAAACAATAAAAGAATTATCCATGCCATTATCATAAGCAAACAAAACAATTTTTTAATCACGTACCTGATATTTTGGTGGTGAACTGATTTGTGATAGGAGGTCCAAAGCCTTTAGCTGTGCTGGCTCTTATGGTAAAAGAGTAGGTAGTGCCAGGATACAGTCCAAAAAAGAGATAGTGTGTTTCATTTCCCAGCTTTGAGACTCGTCCACTTTGATTGGATAAATCTATTTCTGGGTCAAAGGAACTGACTGCTTTGTAGGTGATCTGCAAAAGAGTAAGAAAGTTATAAACTGCCTTGAGCAGATGGACAGAGATTGCATCTTTATCCAGTAAACCCTTCTGATGTATGCGCTGTCAGACATTTTATGATAAGCTATCTTACTCTCATATACTCTTCAAATCCTGAATCCCACAAAGGGACACAGAAACTCAGCCATAACTGGTGTGAGTTATTACTTTTATAGATACAGAGACTTAGAGGCAGCTAGATTACAACTCTAAAGGATGGGTTCAGACTTATATTAATTCTTTCAAGATGCTGGCTTTACCAGTGTCATTTTTTGAATTCATCTTACTGTTGGTTTTGATCAGCAACAATAATAAAATCAAAACAACCAGATAAAAACAGATAAGCAAATAACAGAAGACACAGCACCCAGTTCCAACTGACTTGACTAAAATTACACTTTGCTCTGAATAAGATTATCCGTAAATGATTAAGGGCAGCTTAAGGCAAATTTTTCAGAAAGTGGGTAAAGCTTGTATTTTAGTCTAAAGCTTGGCTATTGTAATTGCTAATTTGGAATTTTTCAGGTTATTATATTGTACCTAAGTCAGATTCTCATTTGGAGGAAAGGAGAGATAAAATATTAAGTAATATATGCAGACTGTGTATTGTATCCTCAGTCCCTTCTTTAATTCAAACAGTATTTTTAGTTTTCACTAGAAGTGTTAATATAAGTTCACAGTCAAACTTGATCCAGATTTCTTCTATTAATTACTAATTTCCATGCACTGTAATGAGAATTTAAAAATAAGAAATCCATTAAAAAATTAAAAAGTAAAAATGATTCATCCCTCCTTTTTACTTTTAAAGTTTCATTTGTATGCAAATAATTCCAAGACTTATTATATAAAGTAATAAATGACATTCTTTTTGCTATATTTATTCCATATCATTATAATTAAGAAGGCATGTAAAACAATACATAGAAACATCTAAGTGTTTGCATTATACATTACCTTAAACACTTGCAATTTCCTAAAACCTCTTACTGAAAATTGATTTTTATACGACCCATCTAATATAACATCAATAAAGTGCTGAAAATTAGTAATAAAAACTTTGATACCACCTAGATAAACCCCGACATTATTGCAGTAGATATATGCAGATCCTCTACAACTCCTCACCCATAAATTGAACTGAAAGGACCTTAAAAACTACTGAACTAACTTTTCTAATTATAACAGAAGACAGAAGAAGATTACACTAGCACATATCTGAATTTTTATCAGTAAAGAAATATAGTTACATATTGTGCAAAAGATTCTTCCTTTCTGATGGTAAGTGTTTTATGTCTGTGGGAGGGTGGGTCATAACTTTTTGGGAAATTTTAAAAGACAGGTTAGACAACTGCATTGTAATTACGTTTTATATAAGCTGATCCTCTTTTGCTACAGATATGTAAACTAAATGACCTCTTGCAGCTTCCTTTAACTGTGTTCTCTATACTGGATTTTCCGAAATCTCACTGAAGTTTTGTTCAAAATAATACCAGGCTATTGGAGACTCTGCAGGCTCTGTTAGAGTCTTAGATTTTTTTCTGCAGTGTTATTAGTAGCTAAGTAGTTGACATAATGAAATAAGTTCTTCCATGGATCATGCAGAACACATGAAAAAAAGAAGCATTTTGCCTGATCAAAATGAACTCCCACTGTTTCTGTATTTCAATCCTACTTGTAATGCTGTTAATATTTTTTTCTTTTTTTTAAAACTAATTTCTTATGTCCACCATTGCTAATGCCAGTTCAGCTTTGCATTGATGACCAAAAAAAAAGGATATGAGGATCATTTTGTCACTGGATGTTGACTATTTTTATCAAATTTAGATGAAACCTTGCCCAAAGGACTAACCCCTTTATTCCTGTAACTGTGAACCTGTACTGGTGATAGAGGAGCAAAATGGTATAATTTGTCATTATATCATTTCTTCATCTAAAGGCTTTTTTCTTTACATATTGGTAAAATAATTGGATTTGCACTTAATTTCACAATAGCAATGAATACTTTAAAACTTGAGACTTTAACACACAGTTTTTCCCAGCACATGTATTAAAAGACCGTTTCCTTCAGGCATTAAAAACAAATGCCTGGACCCAGAAAACAGACTAAATGATGAGATTTTTAACAACATAGAAAGTTAGGTACTCAGAATAAGAAATGCTAGACACAGAGGTGAGACTGAGCTTTCTCTCTGGGTGCAGGCATGCAGACTCAGGACTGCACATTAAGTTCATCTGTCTGCTGGAATTCAAGACTCTGGAACGTCTCACTGAAAGGTGTCTGTGGCTGTGGTCTTCAGGCTGCCCCTATGAAAAACAGCTCTCAGCTGAAGAAACTGCTCTGGAAAGAGAAACCTTCCTCCTAAGCCTGACTCAGGCTTACATACTTGCAGTTCTGCCTCACTCAAGCTGCTTATCTTCAACTCTAGACTGAAGTAATTGGCACCCTCGTATACTTCTTTTCCTTCTAGCACTACAATTCTTTCACCCCTGGTTGTGTAGAGCGCAGTGGTGGGTAACAAGTGAATGGAAGGAACCTCCACCCCTTGTTGCAGCTCTGTGCCGAGTCACTGCCTTGCAGGCAGGTTATCATGAACTGGGGAATCCCTCAGGCTGAAATGTCCCCCTGTCCAGGCCTCTCTCTTACTAGGTTAGTGCTCATCTACTAGGCCATCCTCTGAAAGGTGAATGCCATGAGCACCACAGTTTTCATGAACATACCAAATATGGCATATATTTGTATAAGAGCAGCTTTAGTGGCTATGCTTTTTAGATCACAGTTGTTGATGTGCACACAAATGACTCTTTGTCTTAGATTTGGATTACACCAAGCATAGGCAGGCGCTCGACACCTCGCTTCTCAAGCCATGGTGATTGCTGGATGCATTACCTTGACAGCACAACAATCAGCCAGAAAGGTGCCTACTGAGACATTATGGACAGTCTAAATTAACCTATAAAATTCAGGTACCTACATTTCATCTAACGTGTCTGGATCTTATCGTGTCAGCTACTTTAGTTCACTAAAATGTACCTGAAGTATACTTTTATGTTTCACTTGAAGTATACATTTAAAGCAGGTAAAATGTCCTTGGGATTTACTATGTATATTTGTTGGCCTCCAGGTAGTTTACCAGTCAAATTTATTAAAACTTTGTGATACATTTTAGGCTTATAAGCAAATATCAGGGCATAAAAAATACTGACAAACACACTTTGAGCAACTAGGTGTCTATTCAGAGACCTGACTGGACTGAGTTGGCATCTTAAAAAAAGGGATAGTTTGATTGCATCAGTCTGTTGGTATCTTAAAAAACAATTAAATCAGACTTCTGATTTAACTGTTTGCTTTGTACCCTCCATCTCTGCTTTGAGGTGTATTACATAAACAGTATAAAGAGATAGCAGTATTTTGTTTTCATATGAATATTCTCTTCACTGTTAAAACGCTAGGTTCTTTTGATGTTCAGAGACTTGCACAGTCCTGAAGACCTTAGAAAGTCTGGCCAAGCTATTCTTTTTCATCTCTGAATACACCTGCACAATTCCCATTCAGACAATGGAGTTATGCATGTATATACATTTAAGAATGAACTGCATGTATACAGTTGCTATGGTTTCAGCAGGGACAGAGTTGACTTTCTTACTAGCAAATGATATAGTGCTATGTTTTGGATTTGGGATGAAAATACCATTGGTAAAACACTGGTGACTGTGGTGTTACTTAGCAGTCAAGGCCTCTTCTGCTCCTCGTACTGCTCTGCCAGTGAGTAGACCAGGAATGCACAAAAATCTGGGAGGAGACATGGCCAGGACAACTGATCCCAGCTGACCAAAGGGATATTCCATACCATGGGATGTCATGGTCAGTATATAAACATGGAGGAAGAAGAATGAAGGGGGGACTGTCAGAGTGATGGCGTTTTATCTTCCCAAGTAATCATTATGTGTAATGGAGCTCTGTTTTCCTGGAGATGGCTGAACCTGCCTGCCCATTGGAAGTGGCCAATGAATTCCTTGTTTCTTTTGCATGTGTGCGTGGATTTTTCTTTCTTATTAAACTGTCTTTATCTCAACCCACAAGTTTTTCTTCACTTTTACTCATCCAATTATCTCCCTCATCCCAACCTGGGGGTATGAGCAAGCAGCTGTGTGGTCCTCATGGCTGGCTGGGGTTAAACCACGAGAGCAGTGCATATACTCCTCAGTCATGCAGTAAGACATGCATGCATGTTCCTAAGTATAAAGATGATTCACCAGTGTCTGTGTTACCACATACATAAAGCCTAACTTCAATAAAAATATTAACGTATTAACTAAAGCATCCTGATCCCTGAACATAGGCAACTGTTGAACTAGTTGAAAAGTAGTTAGCTTTATAAAAAATCAATTAATGCTTTTTCATAACATTTTCTCCTCTTACAGTAACATAGTTTTCAAAACAGTATCAGTAGGTTACCATTCAATTTAACTTTTCTTTTACACTGTATCTCATTTAGGTGTTTTTTTTAAACAAAGCATTTCAATACCAATTTTGTAGTAAGGTCAGGTAAGAAGCTTAACAGTGATTATTGTCTGACAGCTTAATCTGTGCAGTCTTTTGTCAATTTTTCTAAAAGGTATTCAGGCAGAGGTTCCACATGAAGAAAAGCAGTGATTTTTAGACATCTAACAACATACAATTTTGTTGAATTTGCATTTTTAAAATGCTAGATTTTTTTTTTAATTATGCCTGCTTGTTTCTATTACAATAGGTGTCCTGTAATGAGTCTTATCTAAATGTGATGTTGACTGTCACCACTGTGTTATGTCTCCTCTTTTTTCAAAAATTCACTGAGTTGTCTCTCAATCTTTTAAACAGTTAATCCACATTACTAGATAGAATGCTGTATCACATGGCTCTAAAAATAGCAGTTTTCTTAAAGCTGATAACTCAGGAACATTTTGGGTCCTGCAAAATTCACTCCTACTTTATGTATTTGATTTTATTACTATGTAAATGCTAGTATCTTCAAAAATAAGATTCAATTTCCATAAACTGGAAAAAAATTCATTTTCTTACTAATTATGCACTTTTGAAAACCAAAACTATACATAAAAATTAAAACATGGCAAAATGCTAGGTACCTCATACAAAGTAATTACACCATATGTTTGCGCTGGCTCTCTCCACTGAAGAAAAATCTTCTCTTCAAAGGTGCTTCCTTGAATGGATTCAAGTGGCACAGCACTCGGGACTAATGGATAAAAAAAGGAAAAAAAGAGATTTTGAGAAAAATTTCAGAAGGAAACACTCTGCTTAATATTTGCACTGTTGAGGCATAAAATCATCCCACTATTACTTCCCCAAGACTGAAGCAAAGACCAGGGTAGCTCAGGAGGAGAATGACTAATTTAACAAGATGGTGCTATTAAGGAAACATAATACCTACTTGTGACACCTTCTTATCACTAGCGTTACTGTCACATAGTGTAAAACACATTAAACTTTCATATATGCAAAAGGACAAGCATTGAAATAACAAGGTATACTTTCAACATACTGAACTAGAATAGTTAGCTTGCAAACACAAGTCACATGTTGCATAGAAAATCTTATCTGAAGGCCATGAACTGGGCAGTTATGCCATGAGGGAGGTCAAACACTGGCAGAAATTACCTGGAGAGTCTGTAGGATGTCCCTCTTTGGAGATACTCAAAACTCAACTGCACAAAACCTTGAGCAATCCGCTCTCACTCTATCTGTTCTGAGCAAAACATCAGACTAAATGAGCTCTCTAGGTCCCTCACAACCTACATTATTGTGTGATTTGAAAAATTATGATGATTTTTCGGGTCAGTATACCCTGTTGTGTTACATTCAGATTTATGTACCTTACTGAAAGTGCATGGTATACTACAAAGTTATAAATTTTGACCAAGGTATTCTCTCAACCACTGATGCTGGTTTTTAATATAGGTCTTGGAATAATATAAAAGAGTAAGAAAATATTACATAAAATTTTAGAGAAAATACATAAAAAGACCACATAACAGACTTTAGCTTTGTCATCCTATAATTGAAATGAATCAAAACTAGAGGATGACAGCAGAATTAATTCTAATTAAACATTTTTTTTGTTAGCTATGCTTTGTCAATCTGTTGCATTAGTGACTACACATTCCTAAATTGTTTAATTTATTCCCTCATATATTTTTATTAGAAATTAGTACTACACAAAACCAATACAGCATATACTCAATGATTTAATAGATTTAAATGACAGATTTTAAGTATTTATTGTAAGCGGAACTCATCACTGCTGAAGTTCTTTCTAGATATCTTTCCAGCATATTTGCAGTAAATCTATCATCGATCTGGAAGAAAACGTAAAGCTACTCCTGCTCAGCTTGCATATGATAAAAAAGGGATAAGGACAGATCTCTTATATGAAGCAATGCTAGTCATTGGCAATGCTGTTCACAGGTTTCTGTGAACAGTATGCATTTTAAAATGGCTAAAGGCAAGGTAAAAAAAAAATAAAGTACACTTGCAGAGGGCACTAAGGGGCTACACCTCAGAACAGAGTCTTCTAGAAGGGTGAAACTTATTCCTGGTACATGACAAATTCAACAGAGAAGTCCCATTTTGGTACTGTAGCTAAGAGAGCTCCAGTAAACTCTCTGCATGTATAATCACAATAATATCAAGGACTTCATGCAACATTATTAGAGCATTACAGAGGCGCAGTAGCCAATTCTGCTGTCCATGCTTCAAAAAGGACATTCACAAGTTACATTATTGCTCAAAATAAAAAAAATGAGATCTGAAAACCCCACGTTTGCTGAAAATTACTAAAAGGAAGGGAATATCTATACATTTCAGTGTCTCTATATGTAATATATTGTCTGAATAAGCAACTAACAGTGTCCAGTGGTTGGAAAGCCAAAGCTAGAGAAATTGAAACCACAAATCAAGAATAAATATTTAATGTTGAGAATATCACTCAACAGAAAAGCTTACATGAGGATACTGTGGACCATCATGTAAAATTTCTTCAAACTGATAACAGAACTTTTAAGAGGCAGAACACAGTTCAAGCACGAGTTATGAGTTTAATGAAGAAATGATTATATGACGTGTAATGTTATGGGTAACACTTTTAACAGACCCTTTACTGCCTTAAAATTGGTGAAGTAAGTGGAAAATCTGTTATGGTCTTTAGTGAAAGTAGAACATGCACTTACATAAAGTGTATTGACTGTCAGTTAGTATGCATATACAATGTATATGTACATGTGAATACAAAAACTCACCATCTTCATCAGTTTGTACTACAAGTTCTTGGCTTTCTTTTCGTCCTTCAGGATTCATTAGTACTAGTTTGATGCTGACATTTGTGTATGGTGATAGATTAGTAATTGTGTGCTGGGGATGTGAACTTTCAGTATCCCAGCTTACTTCTTCTCTCACTTGCTCTTGTCCTCCAGCCTGGTAACGGTAATGGACTGTGAGGTTGTATCGATGGCAACGTGTCACGTTATATCCAAAAGGCTCCCAGCAAATAGTGATTTGTCTAGATTTGATCTCCACAACCTCTAGTTTTCGTGGCCCACGCATTGGATCTGCAAAATTACAAACATAATTCTGGTATGATCATTTATTCACATAATATGAAGTAATACGAGTAATAAGAAGTTATACAGTTCTGTAAATATGACATGTAAGCAGAAACAGAAATTCATTGCTTTATCTTTCTTAGTGCAAATGACAATAAAAGTACAAGTCTCTGAAAAATCAGAAAAAAACAAGTGTGACCAAGAGAGAGAAGACTCTTTGAAAATGAAGAGCAAGGTACCCGAAAGTTTTTATGCTTAATTTCAAAGTGCATGATACAGTTTAAATAACGCTTACATTTAACCTAGCTTAATTTTTTTTTACAAATTAATTTTTGTTAATACTTTTAGAGCAAAAAACTTCACAAAACAAGTATCTAAAAATGAAAGTTAATTTTAGAGAAAATTTCCAAATCAAATACATGGTGATTTTCTCCAAGAACCATTTATACAATAAAAAAAAAAAAAGTGTCAGGTGGTTCTTCAGTTATTTCTTATTCATTTGTTTTTAAGTTAAACTGAATGCAATTACTCAATCTCCATTTGCCAGGACATAAAGTTAATATTCCAATTCCTTTAAAATACTCCATCGGATTCTTTCCCCATAAACATTAGCTGTTAATAGCTTTTTTTTTTCACCACATCTGAAATAATCAGTGCAAATGCCTCATTTTTTTTGTAGTGGTTTAGCAAAAAAAAAATAAAAGAAAACGACAGGAGATACATCAGCTGATATCCTACTTCATCTGTGCTTTCCTAGGGATCTCCGACTGACAACCAGCCATAAATCACATCTAATAAAATCATACCCAAGAACTTATGTCTATACACAAGAACCAAAGATTGTGGTTGATTAAGTTGAATTTTCTTCAGTCCTACTGAATTGGTCCCAGCAATTAAGACAGAAAAGTGAACTCAAATTTCCATCGCATTACAGCAAAACCACTGAGTTGACACAACCCCACATTTTCAAAACACTGTCATTAATAGAGCTATTAAATATATTTAGCAATAATCTGGGGTTTTTTTCATATAGGAGCCCTCAATAAGATTAAAGACAATGTCTGGTTTTATCCACTGCTTCACTAGTTAAATGCTTAGAAGACTTTTAATGAGCTAGAGGCCTCTTATACGTAAACAAATTAATATGCATCTTCCTTCTTTTATGTTTATTAATCAACATGTCTTCACTGGGAATGTTCTAAACAATTTACACAGGATTTCATCTTTTTACTTTTTAATAAAATCCCTGCATGCTTGAAATATTTGTTCAAAGATGTTATTCATCTTAACTCCTTGAAGAAAAGGTGTTAAAAAATTGCTTGGTCTCTCTAACGTCTACAAAGCAGGGTATTTTTTTCCCTTTCTAATCCTCCAGCTTTTTTTTTTTTCTTTTTTTTTTCTTTTCTTAATTAATTGCCATTACCCAGCAGTGTTGATCAGCAATACAGAATACTTGCCAATTGGCAACAAAATGGCAAAGCAAAACTAATTTTTTAACAGATCTAATCCTGGTCTCCTTTCTAGAGACTAGACTGACTGACTAGACTTGTCCTCACCAAGGATAAATCACAATAGACTCATTTACCTGCTACCACACTCAAATACCCCAGCTAAGAATCCCAGTGTTTGAGATAATTTCTATTGCTACAATTGCGATTAATGACAAACAAACCTCAAAAACTGGCAAGTCCTAAGAGTTTCATGTCTTTCTTAAGCATTTATTTCTGCATAATTCAGACATAAATTTAATGAAAAAGGAGTTATTGCTTTTTTGGTTTCATACCAGTTTCTAAGTACTTCTTCATTTAGGTGAGACTATTAATAGCGAAGGACATTTGATGGGTATTGTGTACCTGTAATGCTACTGAATGGGCTAAATAGGACTAAAAAATCAACAAAATTGAGGTGACCCTGACATACAACATTAAGCAGTTGCACAATGTTCCTAGCTGAAAGAATATGGAACAGCCTGCGTAGTTCTATAGTAACCATATCAGAAAATTCACAGGGGAGCTGAGATATCATTTTATTAGAGACATAAAACTAATTTGTAGCATTTTAAAACTGAAATTGAGTGGCTGTAAAAAAAAAAAAAAAAAAAAAAAATCAAAACCTATCCAAGATTTCTGCCCAGGAGGGAGATTTTCTTATGTCACGTTACCTTAATAAAAAGTACAAGTTAGCCCTCTAGTTAAATCTTGAAGTCATCACTATGAGAATGACAGGTACATTTTCACTTCTAACAAAACAGATGAGGGTAAAAAGAGATTAGACTGTAGAAGATTGAGACAATACAGCTTTTGTTGATATTCACAAGATAAAGCTCATCAGACAAGGAAAATACCCTGGTTGCTTTGGTTCCTGACTTGATTCTGTAATATACAGTATCAGATAACTATGCAGCTCATATCTGTTTTTTCCTTACCATTCATTCAGAATTTATGTAACTGATAGGATCCTAGTGACCCCTTTGTGGGGTAAGCATAGTGTGTCAACTAGTCAAGGTGTCAACAAGTCAATGACAGCACTTAGTGAAAAGAAAGGGAAAGGAAGGATATAAACAACCTTGTGACACAGCAGAGCAAGACATAAGAGGAAAGATAAAGCAAGACCTTATATGATACATCAGATGGGGTAACCAAAGGTTTATGGGGGATGTCCACTGAGAAAGTGAGGTTGAGTATTCCAGAGAATGTCCATGAAAAAGACTGAACAGGCCTGTACCCCAAAGGATTTACCCATTTTGTGTCCTCAACCTCACTTCAAAATTCTCTACATAGACGTGTTTAGGGGAATAGATGACTCTTTATTATTTCTTTCAAAAATTCCTGAAGTACCACTACTTTATTTGCTTTATCTTTTTTCCCAAATAATGCACTTGTTTCATTTATCAGACATGACTTCATTACAGACCTGGGGATATCAGTTCTCCTCTGCTCTATACAATTGAGTTCTCAGTCATAACAGATCTATACACTTCAAGTGCATTGTTTGGTTAAATTCAGTTAATTCATACAGTAAGTAGGAAAGAGATAAAGGGAAACATGTCTACTTTTAACCAGAAAAAAAGGATAAGGTAGCAATGGAATTTTTGGATTAAAAAAACCATGTGGCTCAAAACAGCCATGAAAAATAGCTGTTATTGCAACAAAAGACAGGAAAAGAAGTTTCCATTTGATCAAGTTAGTTCTGAGCTTTTCTGGAGGTATTGTTCTGTACCCCAGAGGAAATATTTAATGTGATATGGTTCTGAGAGCACAGTACATCACTTCCAATACACTGGAAAGTATATGCTCTTCATGATGAAGAATGCAGAATACTTTGGGAAGAAAACTGTTAGGGAACAGAAAAAGAATGACAGCTAATGACTATGGTTTAAAAGGGAAAGATGAATTAATTACCGCTGCATGAGGACTTAATTTAGTTGACTGTGTATTCTACAGGACTTTTTTATCACCTTCCCACGGTAAGCTCCCAACTAAAGTAATGACACTTGCACTAACTATTCATGCACTACTTTAAGCATGTTACCCCAGCAATGGTCTGCTGTTGCTACCTTGCACCAGGTAAGGGACAGTTACATACAGAAGTGTCATTTCTTAGTGCTAATCACAACCGAAATCACATTTTTTAGAAGAGATGATGAATAAGGAGATTAATAGATTAATGTGCCATAACTATTATATTATATGGAACATATACACCGCATTCCACAACAGCTATCTGCTGAACCTTTGTTTTTTCCCTACTTCGCATAGGCCCACCTGCAGAGAGGTTACACAGCCAGACAGACCTCTCCACTCACTCTGCACTTCTCTAGATGAACTGAGCCTCTGTTGTTCCTCAGTATTACAGCTATTTTCTTACGCCTCACTGGTGCAAATCAGGAGGTGAATGGGGAAAATAAGGGCTACCAACTCATAAGAGAAGACTTTTTCCTCCCAAAGGTGCACACTGCCTGTCATGCCTGAAGCTTAGCCAGGTAGTTCTTACCAATTCCCCTGCTGGCGCCTGCAGCATTTCTCACACTGGTCTCCTTCTGCCAGCTTCAGCAGGGTATCAAGCAGTGAAGTCTGCCAATTGCAGCTCTGACCTGAGGGACCAGCAAGCCCGGTTCTAGCCCCTGGCACTTTAGCATCCCATTTAAGCAGTGGATCCTTCTCTGCTCTGCTCTGTTTTCCTGAGAATGTGGAGCAGAGACTGACAGACAGGATCAATTTCCCGCAATTCACAGCTCATTTCTCTGGAACTTCACACTTTACCTCTTACCACAAGTACAATGGTTTTTCAGAAACTCAAGTTCAGAATCACAGAGACATTTAAGATTATTTTTAGCATCCTATCATTGATCATCAAAACTTGGGTTTAGGAGGAAAACTCATACTGGAAGTTCTGTCTTTTTACCACAGACCTACTGAAATAAGAGATAAAGAAAGGAACAGCACAGCGATTTTCTGCCACTCCATGGTACTCCACTAGCTGGAGTCATCTGGTCTGTGTTAGGTACTATTTGAAAGACATCTGAACAATAGGAATGAAGAATTTACTCCTTGTCTAGGCAAACTATTAGTGTGGTTTGGCTCTGTAATCACAACTCTTGATTTAAATCCAGGATTGGACTCTATTGTCCTTCTAAAGGAAGTAAAGGATGTGGACAAGAAAATGTGGAAATTTAAGATGAAACCGAAATCATCTGAGATTGAAGATGTTATCTAATACAGCTCTTTCAAACACAAAATTTAACTAGTGATATTTAAGTGTACTGGCTTTGTCACATCGCCTAAGTAGTTTTGATCAAATTACTAATATCTTTTCACATCACTTCCCTCTGAGTAAAGTGGGAGCACAGTGCTCTAGTATCAGTATCAGAGAGTGTTGTATGTAATTTCATGAACACCTGGCCAGGAACTTGCATACTACAGTGACAGAGACCACAAGCACATACGAACTGTAGCCTTGATTCCAACACACTAGATCAGGGCCACATATGATTCAGCAGGCAATTAAAAACATATGCTTCATTTCAAACAATTCAACTTGTGTTTTAAGTCAAACATATGCTTTAAGAGTTCATCAGCATTGGTAAAAATGATCAGGCTGTCAGTGAACTTTACTGAATTGGAAGGACATTCCAGGGAAGAACAAAACAGAACAGCTGAGGACAGCTGGGGAATAGTTTGCTTTTCCCTGCAGAGAAATTGCAATGATAAATACTTAAACATTTTTAACAATGGATATTACAACTCTAAGTTTATATATATTTACGCTTACCATATTTCATCCATGTTTCTCCTCACTTGGTAAAAACCCACTTGTAGAGGTTATAAAGCCAGATTTCTCTACTCACTCTACAGTTCTCCAGATGAAGAGATACTCTGCTGCTCCTTGGTAATCTAGGTATGATGTTATCCCTCAGGGCACAGATCACGAGGTAATGAAATACCATTTCATCTACAGGGGTGAATTATTATTTCATCTATTGCGGAACAGACTACCCCATGAGCCAGTTGCTATCAAAGTAATGATGTTTGGTTTGCTTTTAGGAAATAAATCTCAAGATTTGTACATCTATAGTCAACACTAAACAAGAAAGTAGGTAAAATGTTTTACGTACTTGGCTTGTGCTTATTTGAACTGATTTGATATCCAATCTATACATGACTGCAAACAATTTGAGGTTGTTTGCAGACTTGGTCAGACAGTTTTGTGAAAGATCATATTCAACTGTGATGGAGTGATTTTTATACTGTAATTATGCTTTGTCTGAGCTCTTCAACAACAGATTGAAGTTCAAAAAGAGCTTCTCTTTGCTCAAAATACCATATGATTTATCAAATCTGGTAACAGATCAGAGTTTTTTGAATTCCAATTTACCAGAAACTGCAGAGTGTAGTGAGGAAAGAAACAATGGGCAAGATTTTGGGTGGTATAATTTCACAGCTTTTTAACACATTTTTATTTTGGTCAGTAGAAACACATTGGTTTTACACAGCTGCATCTCAAATCCAAAGGAGCAGTCAAGTTTGTTAACATAAAGAACTGCTTTGTAGTTAGGACTAGAGGAAGAAAAGGGACACTTTACTGTCCATTATTTGGGTTACGAAAGAAAGGAATGAAACACAGAGAAGGCAAAGAAACAAAGGGACAAATTATTAATAAAATAAGAAAAATCAAAATTCTAATATGATGCTGCTGATGTCACAGTCATTCCAAAGTGAAACCAAAGACCAAGTTACTGGTCCTGCACAAAGCTGTCAAAGATTCAGAAACAACCTTGGTCTAAAGAGGCACACATTAGAAGTTGGTCATGTTACATATCTAAGAACACAGCATGTTGTGGAAGCAAGCAAAAATGTTAAAAGCAGCAAAGAACAATCGTAAATTTGTAAATAAATTGAAATGCTGGTTTAATCTGGAATATCACTATTTCTTTTCAT
This sequence comes from Scolopax mira, assembly GCA_004320125.1. Lineage (NCBI taxonomy): Eukaryota > Metazoa > Chordata > Aves > Charadriiformes > Scolopacidae > Scolopax > Scolopax mira. The sequence continues at coordinate 102,508 of BJBW01000566.1, forward strand.
GAAGCAGCCCTGTAAATTGATAGCAACAATTACTAAGATTATTTAGGCAAAAGCAAATGACTGCAGAAAATACTGAGCATCCTCTGGAAGGATTGCAAGTGACGTTATTTAAAATTCTTACCAGTCTTTCCAAGTTACTTGCTAATAGCATTTCCAAAAGAACATATCCCTCCTTCTGCAAAAATAGATGCCTCCCACAGAAAAGCAGCACTTCTATCAGTCTTCTAAACGTACTCCCTGACACTCTAAAAAATATTGGTATGCAAACCCTGCACAGCTTCAGCACTAATGAGAGAAAGAACTATGAGACAGCAAAACTGAAATGATAGTCCAAAAGAGTAAGGAATAATCAGTTATATATATATGACAATGGCTGTTTTTCTTTGAGCAAATTCTGGAAGAAATGGCTACTTTTTAATGATATTATTTTTAATTATATTAATATGCCTTCCACAATCAAAATGCCAGTGAAGGAAGATGAACACAAGGGTGTATGCACCCTGAAGTTATCAGGATACTAACTCTGAGCAGTAACCTGTGGTTATCCCCTCTGCACCCTTCTAAGCTATTGCAGACTTAAGAGCACCGAGAGGTGCAAATAAGCTTCCTGCATATGTTTCCCCCAGCACCTTTACTAATGTGATCAGCATCCACAGTGTCACAGTGGAGGGAAGGTGTCAACAGGACAAGACTTAAGTATAAAAAACCACATGTCAGAGCAACATCACCACCATACATAGTTTTCTATGTCTAGGCTAAACCATGTCCCAGCATCTGAGAACTGGAAGATTCTCGCTTATGGCATGGGCTTCAGACTCAGCTGCTTTTTCCTGCAAGAGATTCCAGGAGTCCTCTGGGCAAACAACAAAAGCTAGCATCTCCCAAACTATGCTGTTGTCAGTAAGATTATAGCTAACACCATTCTTCTTCACCTTGGAACCAGATGCAAGATCATGCTTCCACTGATTTTATTTTACCATCTACTTCAGAAGTATTGTGTAGTTAAACTTTATGTATCTGTATGAGGTATGACTATAGCATTTGCTTTAGTTTATATACAAAGAAACTGAAGCTCAAAAGAAATTAATTATCCACTGAAGGTTACAAAGCATCAAGGAAAGCCCTGGAATCCTAATTCTCAGTCTCATTTCTAATCCAGCAGAACATAGCACTCAACAGGTTTTTCTGTACTTTGTGGCCAGAACTGGTTAGTTCCAAAATGTGGGAGCTCAGAAAACAATAAAATACATACTCATAGCTCACATCGTAGTAATATGAGCAGGCCAAGTTCTCAAAATGAGCCAGTTTCAATCCTTACTCATTTCCCCTCACATTCCAATCTGAGATACAGTAGAGGCCTACTTTTTCCAGGAAGGATCATAAGTACCAGTATCAGTTTATCACTAGGAGAATTCTTTTTGTTCTTTTGAATTTCTATCTGAAATACAAGCTAAAAATATAGGAATTCTTGGGAAAGAGCCATGATGTTAGTCAATTACAGAAAATTCACTGAAAGCGCATTTTAATAAGTATCCAAGACATCAGCTCACCTCTTACAAAAATTAAGTGTAGCTGCTGCATGAAACCAGTTGAGGCACTGGATTTAAGCTTTTATAATATATCATTACAAGCACTGGATACAGAAACATGAATGAGTGATATAATCCTGCATGAGACAGTTTCCTTCACTTTTTCACCTCCTATTCTCCAATTCATCCCATGGGGCATATGACATTCACAGTTGCAAAATATATTGGTCTAGTCATCAATAACACCCTTTTAATCATCAATAACACTCAATACAATTACTAGTATTTTTAATATATTAGTTTCTATACATTGTTTTCTTTCATGAGATAGCTGATGAGAACTTTTCACTTTATAGAAAAATTTAAATCTGAACCAACAAAATTGAATCTAATATTTATGTTGTTGTCATTTTATAGGTATACTCTGCATGGTGAGTCATTTAAATTCTAATACATTTAAATAAGGAATGAAAGAAAAACATCATTCGATATATTTTTGTCAAATTACCTACATTACATGATTACTCCTCCACAATCAAAATCAGATTTTAAGTATGAATGATACAAACAAGATTACATTCTGAATCTGCAACATAGATTTTAGTTGCTTGTTTGAAATGACATACCTAGCTATTCAGTAATCACTTTATAATAACCCCTTTCACTTCTAAATCTACTTAGCCATCAGCCACTAGTGAGGAAAATGCTGGTAATGGTTTTTACAACTACACATTAGTTTTACATTTCATGACAAGCTAATTCTAGAGACTTCTAAAGACAGACAAGCATGTGTTCTTAAGGCTTTCCTTCTTTTGCAGGAAGGAAGCACACATCTGAGAAATAAAAAATAAAGAGTGCAGACATATACTTTTCACTTCACACATATGGCAGTGACAATTTATCCCAACTTCACCCCAGGAACCCACATGAATATGTAAATCAACAAGAAATAAAAGGTTGTAACAAATACCTCTCAGAAGAGGTGAGATGGCAAATAAAGTGGCTATTGCTCACAGAAGCTCCCTTTGGTAGATCTACTTTTGGTAGATACTTGGATCAGAAGGATCTTTGAGGAAAAGACATATTGTCTCTCTCAGCTACATCTATCAGAGGTGTTTAACCCTTTTTCTGAGTTGATCACTTGGTTTACAGTGTCATTACTGTCCCTTCCTATCACATGTCCATCCTATGTTAACAAAGCAGATGTGGTAATCTCCTGATCTGATACACAGATGCAGTTAACCAGACATGTACCTCCACACCCTTCAGAACTTGGCACAGGCAGTAGATTTACAGACCTGCAGCCCAGACGATGCTCATATTTGAGAACCCTCAGCCAACACCAAGGAAGCTGAAGGTTTGAGGAGCTGCTCTTTTGGCCACTGAAATACTTCTTTCACACAGTTACCACGCAACAGTGTTGTCTTCACTGAGCCTAAAACCATCTGGTAATATGGAATCAATACAGAAACTTTCAGATAACCAAGAGATAGTGCAGGTGGCTGTCTCATAATTAAGTATATTCAAGAGAACAACTGACACAATTTGACCATGCAACAGGTGAAATTCCATTAACATAACGTACACTCTTCTACTCAGTGATCAAAAAACAGGAATCCAGAATAACAGTATAAACATTCTGGTTTGAGGGAAAAATCTTTTCTCAAGCCTATTTTCCTGGAAATGGCCGGAATACATCTATGACATTGTACTATGGCAAACCATTCCCTCTATACACTAATACAGTATATGTATTTTCATACAGCAAGTGCCCCAATCACCTTCTAATTGTGACTAACATTAATGGCAATGTATGCACTGTTTGCTCTGTTGTGTGAAACTTTAGTACATTTGAACGCATTAACTTTTATGGTACAGCTTCCTGAGTTGCCCCTGAAGTCAACTGGAGAAAAGATAAACCATTGTGTAAATTAGTGAAGGTTTCAGCTGCTCAATGTCTGCCATGAAAGTAGAAGCCCAGAGACTGTTTATTATGTTGTGCAAAAGAATAAATGGGCAATGCTGTTTCATACATCAGTCAGAGTAAGATGTAGCAGCATGTTCTGGTTATCACTGTGCCTTATTGCTGCTGACAAATCACTTTAATTCAGAGCTGTTAGGTACAATGGTGTTAGCTAAATTGGGGATTGAGAACAGCCCTTTACTGAACCTAGATGACAAGACATGTTTCTATAAATCTACGTAAAAGAGAAAAAGCCACCAATCAATGTTACTAGTCTAAAAAGAATATTTACCATTCTTCCTAATCTGACGTGTGCAATCAACCTTAACCAAATGAGGTAGAGTGAGATCAGTTTTGACAAATAGCTCTCGAATGCATAAACCTGATAAATGAATGAGATTCTCTTTAATATGTGGTAAAAGAAACTTTGAACTTACATACATGTCAAAAAGGAATAGAACATTCTGCCTTCTAACTACACTATCATGTGCTAATATTAACACATTAGTACAGTATTAAATGAGAGGCAAGTATTGTCAAGTTGAGAAGATCATCTGTTTAATTTTTGACAAGACCCTTTCCCCAAGAGAATCTCCAACGTAATGCCCAGTGAGTGTGAATATAACTTTTAACTTTCCTCAGCTTAGACCCATCCTCAGGACTTTTTCAGGAGCTTCACACAAGCCTGAGAAGTTACTGAATAAATGAGGGTGCTTTTTCACCTTCCAATTTAAACTACCATCTTTGCCTTTGTATACTGTCCGTGACTAATAAATTGGGCCTCAATATCAGTTGCAACATTGAACTCTGATTCCTTTCTCAAGCTAGCTCAAACAAGAACCGTATTTTACTCAGACTTTCTTACAAGAAGAAAATTCCAACTTCCCCTATGTGTATGTTTTGGATGTTTTATTTTAGAATTATATTAGAATTTACATAAATGATACAGATAAGGTAATTTTTGTTTTTGTGGCTTGTAGGAAAGGAATTTCTTGCTGATTATCTTTCCCTTTCAATAACTATAGATAATGTCTTTATATATTAAAGCATTTGAAAAGTACCTACATTAAGACTATACTGTTGACTTTGTTGAATATATTCAGCCTTTTTTTTTACCGCTATATCACAATATCTAGAAAATTTCTTGAAACCCCCCCCAAATTCCTCTCTCTCTCCGGCAGATTTCTTTGAATTTTCCTGTGACAGATGAAGAAGCTATTTGCCACCAGCATTCTCTGCTGTAGCATTCCCTGTAAAAAGCAAACATATGGAAATATGCTTACTGATGAAGTGAATTTATACTGTCATTTATACTGTACCATGAAATAGTGAGGAAACCAGCCCTTCCTTGCTTTCTGACACATTTGTAACAAAAAAAGAAACTTCCATTGGAGGAGAAAGGAGAAGAGTTGGGAAAAGGGCGGAGTGGATGATAAATTGCTTCAAAGTTAATTCCCTTTTTCCTTCTACGTTTTAACAGAATCCTAAGATTCCCACAAAATGCAGCTGGGACTTCGCTGTCTGCCTTAGATACAGAAATATATGATTCTACTGACAAAAAGAGTAGACAAAGTAATGCAAGCACAGAATTAAAGAAGAAAATGTGAAAATAAACATGCTGTTGTACAACATATATCACAGGTTAGTTATACCTGTGTTACTTCCTTTAAGTCATGCTTTACTTCCACACGTGGTCTTAAGACTTGTTTATTTCATTTCTCTAGTCATAAAGATTAATCATTTATCAGGACTACATTTCCCTATGTTGCCTGCAGCATCCCCTGCTTTAATCGCTACAGGTCACTTTGCATTTGGTTACATCCTTCTGCTTCCTTCCCCTCTTCTAAATTTGGTCCCGTCAAATGGATTAAAGAACGTGTGCATTTATGCCAGAACCATAACTGACATGGAAGAACACAAAGCAGCCATCAAATATTCAGGAAAGTGGAGGTTACAGGAGGTTGCGAAAGTACCTGTGATCCTGAGCGAAGGAGAGGGACCAGCACTAGCCCACAGTTTCACTGGTCAAAGACAGGCAGTTGCTTTCCTGTCAGGCTATAAGAAGCTCTGCAGGTCACCCCGGAGCCCTGGATCACAGTTTTACCACACAGTTCAAGGAAAACACAGAAGAGGTGACTGGTAAAAGTCCACCAGAAATAAGCTGGTGTGACAAATTATGGAGCTGCATATGACAGCAATTACATAAATCTGAAAACTGTCTAATTCTATCACCAGTGACCCAGGACTCAAAGTCCATTAAGCATTGTTTTTTCCAATTGAACTGAACTAATGGAAAATAATTGCTACTCTGAGAAAGGTCATACACAAAGTAATAAAAACGCAAGTGCTATACAGATACTATTTATATGTTACTCTAATTCACATTTATAAATTGCTGACATCTGCTATAAATCATGCAGTTTTCTTCCAAGCACAGAAGTTTCCTGTTGCAGGTTTCCCGAATCTTGATTACAACTATGAAAGTAAAACGTTCAGGATAATGATTTACATTTAGTTTGTGGACTGTAAGTTTTCATTTTTAGGGTGCTTTTCACTAACATAACTAGGAACAAAGTATAAAGGAAGCAATACCCCCCCCACCCCCACCCCCATACAAAGCCTAAAAAGCACAAGGGTCTACAAGAGCTCAAAGTCAGCAGCTTCCAGAGCTTCTGGTCATAGAATAACCACAGAGGTATCCTTATTTAAAAATTAAAATAAATTTTTAAAATACTTTAATTACAGAAAATAGATTTTGATTTAGAAAATTAGAAAGATATAAACCACAAACTTTAAGTATCAAAATTTGTATTTGCTTGATAGGTAATTTAAGCTCATATTTGTAACTCAGAATTGAACCAAAGAAGAAGGCAACACTAGAAGAGATGCTGCTGTTTGATTTCCAGAATGGTTTAGGGGTCACCTGTTATAATCTTGAATTATGGTGATACTTATTTTTTGTCAGTATTCTGCACCCATGTAAAAATGGTTTGTTGAATCTACTATATGTAAATCCAGAAAGCCACTTAAGCTAGAAGTTTCTTGACAACTGAGCATTTGCTTTGTGCTTATGTAAGCCTGGCAGTAGCACAACTATATTTTAAACTACATTACATTTGTAGGAACAAATAATTTCATTGTCTTGTAAATGGGACTGTGATATTTGGAACTCCATTTCCAACAGTTAATCTGAAAAACCAGAACACAGCCACTAATAAGGTGTTATAAACAAACATTAATTGCTCGTATTGTACTAGACGGTGAAAACAGTCCTGTCAGTTCTTCCTGGCTGGATCTCAAAGGTCAACTGTAGAGACAAACTGGAAAAAAATAAACCTGAGCAAAAGACAATATGACAGAGATCTGAAATCAACAAAAGCTAATTTGCTCTCTTGCCCCATCCAACCCCCCAGCTGAAGCCTGCGTGGATGGGTATTATTCACACAGGTGATAGAGCTTAGTGGAAAGATCCCTGTACTGGGAAATTTGGAACCTCAGCTCAATTTCTGGCTTAGGCACTTGTCACTGGAAGATCGTAAAAATCCCGCTCAATACCTCAGATTTAAGTAACTAAATCCTCTGTTTGTAAAGCGCTTTGATATTTGTGGCTCAGAGGTGTTACATCCAAAGATATTATTTTTTCAGTGTGCTCTGAAAGTTGAAAGGAAAGCAACATGAAAGTCATGGCGTCTCTCGCTATTCCACTGCTGAGGGCACTCACCAATTCATTCAACTGCGTTGCAGGTGAATGTGAGTAGTGGTCTGCTTCACTCACACCTGGCTTCAGAAACACCAGCAAAGCCATGTCAGGGAAGGCAAGTACTTAATTCAAGATGAACAGGTGAGTGAGGATGGCGTACTGTGCACAGCTGCCCCAGCCCTCTGTGAGGAGACATGGCCACCTCCAACCAACTCACCACAGGCCAGGGCTGTGGGGAGGGGGGCATTTTGTTGTTTTGTCTTTGTTTCTCACAACGCAAGCCTATTTTGACCAATACATTAAATTAAGTTTCCACGAGTTGAGTCTGTTTTGCCTGTGATGGTAATTGGTAAGTGATCTCCCCTTCTTTGATATCAAAACCTCTACGATTATAACGCTGTAAATTACTCGGGTAAAGGGTTCTTGACAAGGCAATGGGATAGAAGGAAAAACTGGACCTAAAACCAGGTAGCAGAAACTTCAGGGGGCTGACTGCCCAAGAAACTTGGCTATACTGCATGAAACATGTCCTTAAGGTCAATTTGCCTAATTATGATAAGAAAACCCACTCCACTAGAAGTCAGAGTACCTGCCTCTGCTTGAAGACCCCCCCACCCACTGAGCCTGAGCAGTAAAATTAAGAGACACTGTACCTTTAATTGAAGATGAGGACATTTTACACCAATCAGCTTCAAGATAAGGAACTATGAGCACCACGAAAATGTTGATAAACAATTAATATGTTAATTATGCTAATTTACAATGTATAAATGGATGACTGTTTCAATGCTGGGTGTGCTAGCTTTGCAGAGATACTCCCTAGTACCCATTTCTGCACAGAACTGCTAATAAATATCTAATGCTTTGATGCTTATGTGTTACTGGGCTCATACACCAGGTAAATGATCCCATGAGTTTTGGGACATCATCTTTACCTTGAACCAAGAGTTTTTCCATCTTAATTTGTCCCCTGCCCCATTGAGGTGGGGAAGTGAGAGAGCATCTGGGTGGGTGTCTGGCAGCCAGAGCCAGCCAAGGCCAATTTACCACAAATGAGTTTGTTTTTTGAATATTTAGGTTCTATCCAGGTGCAAGTCAGTGTTCCCTAAATGAAGAATACAGCACCAAGACTTCAGTAAATAGAAGACTAAAATAGGCAAGAAATTTTGTACTACACAATTTTTTTTGTTTAATTTTTGATGAATTCACAGTGCAGTAAGTATTGGAGCAGAAAGCAATCTTTTTAAATTGTATCAGCACTAGCAGTGTGTAACCATGGTAATTAAAACAATATTATTTTTAAAAATTACAAAAGACTACTCAAGACATATAAAAAGGAAGTATCCAAGAAAGAACATCTTTCTTCTGATAACTACATTTCTGTAAGTATGCAAAATTATTAAAGACACAGACGTTTTTTACTCCTGCTAAATAGTTAGATATGCTACAGAATAATGATTTTAATTAAGAATCAAATTAAACAGGGACTTTGCATGGAAAACCAGAACTTTCAAGAAGCCTTTAAAGCACATTACTGTTAGACCTCTAAGAGAGTATTTTAACTAGGATTTTCCTACTCCTTAGTTGTTTGGATATTTCACTACTGTAGGTGAATGAGGTAAGACAGACAAGTCTCATACACTCTCAACTTTTCCATCAAACGTGAAATTGTCACCAAAAGTCAAAATATGACACTGCTACTAACACCAGGAGATTAGGGCATATAAGGTTAACCTTCTATCATACTCAGGGAAGTTCTCATCCTTCCCACTTAGGGTTGTGTTTGAATGTGCAAATCCCCCAGGAGAGATGGTCACCACAGGACTATCCTGTGCTCCTGGGCATGTGCCCAATATCATGATTGACATGAAGTCCTGTGCTCTGGAGGCATCCCAAGAATTTCCATCCTTGCTCTCTTGTTTCCTGTGTGACAGGTATAGTAAAAGCTGCTGGCTCACGCAAACAGAAAACCACACTTTTTGGTTTTCTTCACTTCTCTCCATTGCCCTTGGCAAAATGCAGCAAGACGTGGAGACAGGAACAAGACTCCAGCTATTCTCAGATGCCTCTGGGAAGTGGGAGAGAGGCAATGGGATAAAGGGGGAGCTCAAGGATGCTGAAAACCTTTGGTTATTCCTACAGCCATGTAGAAATGCTTAGTGAAAGCTTCAAGTTAACCAGACTGTCTGATATGCCAAATGTCTCATCAGAAAGCCTCTTCTCAGTACTAGCTGATAGTTTAATTCAGCAGATTTAGGGCATATAAAAAACCAGCTGAATAAAGACAAAGGCTGTTTATTTAAATTAGGCTCTGCCTCAGAATGTTATCTGTCACTAGAGAGAAGCACTATGTCAATTGACTATGTCAATACTATAGATGAAAGAAATTGGGGCATATAGGGTTAAGCTCCTATAACAGGAGGTGTTTATGTGTGCTATGCAATGCCACCTTTCATATTTTTAAGAGGGCTTAAAAAAGACAAAACAAAAAGCTTAAAAAGCTGAACTTACTACCATGGGGTTTCTGCCTTTGAGCACAGTGAAGTCTAAAGCATAGTGATGGCATGTATTTTTACAAGTTTATGCCAAATCACCTATCCAAATTTTCTCCAGATTAATTTTCAGTAACAACTTTAAAAACACATAGAAGTTGTTATTACAAATGGCAGAACAAAGCCTAGGAGGCTTCTGGCAGCTTCATTGGCATTAATCATGATCCATATATAAAAGTACTCCCCAGGAATTCACAAAAAATAAGGCAATAATTCCATCTATGGTTTCCAACAACATGAATAAATGACTCAAGATGCAGTCCTGTCGTTTATGATGTTGCTACAATCTCTTGACAAAAGTAAAGCCTAATGTTTATAACTAAAGACATATTATTCTTTAGAGTATGTTCAGCAGACCATAGGATTACTAACATGACTGTATGTTGTTGGAACAATTTTACTTTCAGTACAACTGAAAAGCTATTTAAAACTACAATAAACAAACCCATTTGCTTCAGCAGAATTTGCAACTCATTTAAAATTTTAAAAATAGAAAATAGTTATCCTGATCTTAACCTAGAGACACCTCTTAAGTCAAGAAGGAAAGATATAAACAACAAAACGAATATAGTAACAGCATGCAGACAAAAAGAAATAGGTGCATCAAGGCTGTCCTATATATACACGAAAATACTTCTTTCTTGCCTAAGGCACTGTCTGAAATGTCCTGGAAAAAAATTTCCTAATAGATAGTTTGAGCTTTCTCCATTTCCGTTAACAAAGAATGAAGAGTATCCAAAACATTCTGAAGGCAATCTACCAAAACCACTGACTAATACAGAGCTCCCTGTATAACACGTGGTGCTATCTATAGCACTATGGCTAAAAATGCCATTACAAAAACATAATCAACAGTCAGAAAATGCCAGACAGTATCACAGACAACACTGGAAATCCTGAGCTCCTTTATTTAGTTACAAAATTAAAGAATTTTACTGTTTTTCAATAAAGCTACAGAAATGCACAAACAATGATGGTATCAATCTGAGTGCTCTTGTGGTTATCTTGTGTATGCCTTGAGTATTACATTTAGAGATAGGTATAGCTCCTTGTCTTACCCGGAGAAAAATCCACCAGTGACCTACAGACATCTCACTCCTGTGTAAATATAGTTTTGTATGCATTTAAGTCTGGCAGTCCATGTGGCAACACTCATAATTGCTGTTTCAATTTAAAATCATCTGCAAATCCAAAATTTAAGTAAGGTAGTGCCACTACATTAATTTTATCTTGAACTCTATTGTTTAGTAATATAAAAAAGCCATATTTAAAAATTTAATACAATTGGCTACTTTCTTGAAAATAGACAAAATAGTTCATAAATAGCTTGCTCTTTAGTTGAAATAGAACTGGATGATTACAGAAGCTTTGGAAAGACAGTAAAGAAGAATGATACCCAGCATGAAGGTGCAAACTGAGGAAGAGAAAAGAGGGAATATTATCAGGATTTAGGTTAACACAGCAAAACTCTCTTTTTATTAAAAGCACCGCTTCACACAACACCGGATTTGGGTTCTTGACTCCCATCAAGATTACGGCTACGATCCCATACGAGATGTTTATTGATAAGTACACGTGGTGAAATAAATTGGGCAATTCATGTGACAGCTGATTTACACAACTGTCGAAAGCCATTGCAGGCTGCAGATGACAGCCAGCTCGGCGGTCCAGGCACGACCACTCAGAATAGCTGCAATGGCAGGAAAAGACATTCCCAAACGCTGGGGAGGAAAGGGCAGCTTATGCTACATTGAGCACTTACAGGTGAACATCCTTGCTATTGAGCAGAATTTGAACAATAGCAAAGACAAGGCTGAATTTTAAGGAAGAGAAGCTGCCAGCCAGATTCCAGATGAGAAAAAAAATAAAAACAAAACACATTTTCTTTACAGAAGGACCATTAAAAAGGAGAAGGAAAAAGAAGTAATCTTTAATTACCAACTTTACTTAGCAACTATTCCAATAGCATAATCCATACACTTGCTGTCCTTCAAATAGTCATTGCTTCTCACTTCAAATTTGGTTTCCGTAAATAAAGTATGTTTGTCAGTAATGTTGTGGAAATAGAATAACTTAACTTTTATAATATCTGAGCATGAGTAAGAGCAGAAGCCCTTCATATAAATCAAACATTTATGGCTTGAGGCATATGGCAAAATAAAGCTGCTAATTCTTAAGGTTTCCTCTCCTTCTGCAATGAACTCTACTTTCTAAAATGTGTTTGTTTCACTTGCATCCAAAACAAAAACAACTTCATCAGATGGCAAATGGCTCACCTTGTGACCACAGGCTAACATCTCAATCTTGTATTATAGTAAAACATTGCCTATAGTAAAACACACTCTGTCATTTTGATTCAGGCAACCTGATACCTAATGTACACATCCAGGGGCACAATTTGGCCTTGAGAGTGCAAAAGAAATAAATCTATTCTTTCCACAAAAGACAAATTACAATGTTACAAAGCTAAGCCAAGCATATTGCCTAGGGTAACCACAAAATGCTTGCAAACTGTTCGCCTACTAGTTGTAAAGTAAGAAGACAAAGGACTAGAGGCCTTGTACTTTCCTTGTACAGTACTACAGCAGACCTGAGGCCCTTGAATCTTCAAAAAAGCAGTACATTTGAAATATTTTTCAGTTCATTTCTCTTTTTTGTTAAGCACGTAGTTTCACTTAATGGTTTTCTCTTACTCTACGCGATGGTTCTTTAATCTTTCATACCAATTTCTAGCATGATAAAACAGTCATCATCCACTTTCATTAAATATTTGATGATTACTTGGCTCTCACAAGGTGAAAAGTTTTTATGATTTTTATTGTAGGCTTTGAATGCTTTGTAAAAGCCTACCTTTGTGGGTATACATTTTGATACAGAACAGCTGCATTGTATCTGAGAAATGCTTTCACTCAAAATAATGCAGCAGCATTTAATACGTGGCAACCAAAGATGTGAGCGTACAGATTTTTATCAGTTCATTTCAATGTCTTCAGGAATAACACAACTTGTCTATGCTATTATGCATAATTGGTTTATTTTATTAACAAAATGTTATGAAGATGTTGCCAATCAAATGAAAGTATTTACTAGAGGGCCCATCTCTAGGAACAGTAAGAAGCCTCCATGGATCTAGCTTCCCTTTATTTAAGAAATAACATTGGCATAGTTACATAGTCTGTAAACTCAATCTGGAGACATCTCTGCCTTCTCTCCAGTCCTCACAAGCTTTGCTCTCTTTGCTTCTTCTGCAATGTAGCCCTGCAGGGTCATGACTCCTAGCAAATGGATTCATACTAGGTTTTTGTGCTAATGATAATCCTGTCTTGTATATGCTCCCATTAATGTTTTTGGTCTCCAGGGAGACCTTATTGAGGCCTTCCAGTACTTCAAGGGAACTATCAAGAGAGAGATTTTTTTAGCAGGGCCTGCAGCAATAGGACAAGCGTTGATGGTTTTAAACTATAAAAGGGTAGATTTAGACTAGGTATAATGAAGAAATTTTTTACAATAAGGGTGGTGAAACACAGGAACACATTGCCCACACAGATGGTAGATGCTATATCCATGACAACATTCAAGTTCAGGCTGGACGGGCCTCTGAGCAACATGATTTTTAAAGGTCCCTTCCAACCCAAACTACTCAATGATATGAAGACTAGATTGTTGTGATTGTCAAGCAGTGAAGCTGTTCTACCAGACTGCTGACAAATTTAATCTTGCAATCTGTCATGACATTTTCCTGGAGCAATTTGATGTCTGTGAACAGGCACATTTTGCTTGGTCATTTTCCTGCAAGGCAGAAGGCTGGCAACTTCTTTTACCAAAGAGAAGCACATTTGTTCTTAAGCACATAGAGCTCTTAATACTCACTCTGAGATGAGATATTAGATCTGTATTTATCCACCTGGCAAGAGATTTAATCTATGTGAATTATATGGCTTCCACATGTGATAAAAGACATTGAAGTTTACAGATCACCCTACTGGAGAATGATACAAGAATGAACAAAGAATGCTGAAGCCTGAGATTTCATGAGGAATGTCAAGGTTCTCTAGTGAGTCCAAGGCCCTAACTGGAGTATCTAAAGGATGTTATCACCACTTGAAGTTAATGCCATAAAGCCACAATAATTGAATCCAGTGTTCATTCCCTATGTGCAATCTTTGATTTGCAGGCATACAAATAAATCAGGAAAATATAATTTCTGGAATACACTGATCTCTCCTGTTAGACGGCATGGAAATACATGTATATTCTCTTTTCAGTTCACTAAAGCTTTCCCCAGCAGTTCACTAACTAGCTAATGATACATAGACATATAAGGTGAGAATTGCTTAAAAGCCTCATGGCTTTGTTTTCAGATGCCACCTATTATGGAATAAGGTGAACTGGGTGCCTAATTGGAGGTCTGTACCAAAGACACAGTATCTTCAGCAAAAGCTCCTCATTTATTAGCAGTTCTGATGAGGAAACCAGGCAATACTTTCACATACATTTAAAAGATGGGCATACCGTAACTCCTGGTCCCATACCAGTTCTTTTTCTCAGGTGACATGTGGAGACTCAGAAAGAGAGCAGCTCTGCACACACATTCATGTCTTGTTTTGCTTTTGCAGTAAGAATTGTCCTACAATGTCCAGACTTTGTGGTTTAGTCACTGTAAAGGTGTAAATAGAATCAAAGGTCAAATGTTCTGTTGCAAAGTACTGCAAGCATACAGGCATGTCAATTGTAAACTGGAACCATGTGACTGACATCTTCTAACTGTTCTTGGAGAATCAGCACAGTATCATAATGTTGATATTTCCCACAGTTTATAGCTGAGAGTTGTACCAGCTGCTGATGCATTTGGCGATACGGGGGAGCTGGTAGTGATAAGAGTAGCTGGGGTACCTCCTCGTATCCAGAAGAGGAGAGAGGAAGTGACACTTGTCAAGTAATGGAAGGATAGCTCCAAAGATGACCAACTCCCAGCGTAACATGAGCAATAGATCTAAAATGAGCACTGTTACCTGGTGCCAGATCTGAACTCTCCACACCACTAGAGCTGCAAAGCTTAGAAAGATACCTTTCTAAATGATGTCATTACCATAACTATAAACAGTATTTTTCATCAGCCAGTGTGCTTTCAGCACATTATCTAAACTGTTTCCTAAGCTTAGGAACTATAACTAATAGCAAAGACATGTTCTATTCAGCCTCTTCCTTTCTGTTAAAATGCCTCCTGGTAGATAGGTAAAATTGAACCAGTACAGGAAAACAGACTGCAGAATCTGAGCTTTCTGATACACTGGAGAAAAGCTTCCTGTTTCTTAATTTAATAAATCACTTTTGAGAATAACTTTTGTTTTTCTGTTAGTACTTGTGGATCTGATAAAGAAATGTGTGTACATTATCCTCTCTATGTTTTCTTTCTCTGTTCCTCAATGTTTTTTTAGTCCTGTATCTGCTTAGAGTTTTCATGAACCAGTTAGCTCTGGTTCTCTTCAGAGTAGGAACTGTAAGAAACACTGAAGAATACTGCACTGCTTTCCTCATGCCATAATTAAGCAAAATC
Organism: Scolopax mira; assembly: GCA_004320125.1. Classification (NCBI taxonomy): domain Eukaryota; kingdom Metazoa; phylum Chordata; class Aves; order Charadriiformes; family Scolopacidae; genus Scolopax; species Scolopax mira. The sequence goes on from BJBW01000566.1 coordinate 117,809, forward strand.
AGCTCTCAGAACATAATACAGAGAGACTCTCTGAGATTGAGAGCACATATTTTGTATTATGAATTGCAGTTTGAAAGAAAAGAGAAGGAGAAGGGTATGTGACATAAAAACAAGAATAAAAATATATTATTAAAGGGATCAAGCTCACAAGTGAGAACCAGTGTTTCTAGCTTTTTCATTAGTTCCTCATGTACAGTATTTGACAGAATTACTGCTATGCTTGCTGATGCAATTCCGTGGCCTCCAGACATCAAGACAGTAATGTCCCTGTCAAACTTGACACCTGTTTTTCATTTCCAGACATTGATTCTCCCCCTTATAGCCAAAGTATTTCATAAGAATAAACTGTTACCATTACCAGCACAGTATTGATTAGACTGAAATCCCTACCTGTAAATTTATAGCCTTAATTTCCAGGAGATTTCATCAGTTACCTTCAAGCAGATGAAGATGTAAGGGAGTCATTAACATGTGTCAAGCAAAATGTTAGCTAGTCTCTCATGTATTTAAAGTTTTACAAAAACAATGAATAAATAGTTACTTCTATATAATTGGAGAGAAAAAGAAAAAAAGAACAAGCACCTGTTTAAAGTCTGAGAATATCTTTGAAAGCTTGTATCTCTCTCATCATGGAGAGACATTAACTTTCCCTACACAATCAAGATCCTCCCAATTCCCTCAGTTTGTACTGATTATTTTCTTTGTCTTGAATCCTCACCCTTGGCCCTTGACTGTTCTCTATGTGGATCAATGTTCTTTCTCCCCTAAGTCTTTTTTGTTGCTATTTTCATGTTCTGCCCCCAGCTCTTTTTCCTGTTACTCGTCAGGGACATGACGCTAGTTTGTTACTGCAGAAAAATCTCACAACACCTTCCTGTAAAATCATTGTGCTTTATCATTTCAGCAGGTGCCTTATTTTATATGCACAAGTTGAAAACCTGGACTTATAACCTTATGATTATTGAAGAGTAAGGTCAGAATTAGATTTCAGAATTAGATCTTAAAATGCAGAGCACTTTGCCAAAGCAGCCTATGAATAAAAGCTTTTCTGAGTCTTAGACACATGAGGAGACTTTCCACCATACAGTGCACCTCTGAGACAAACACCATCTCTGGGAGACCAATAGTACTCTAGTTTTCTCACTATCCTTAAAAAAAAATAATTTTTTGCTCTTTCAGTAAGCAATCATCACCATCAGTACACCTGAACAACAAATGGGGGATTTTCAGCAGGAGCAAAAAGTAAACTGCATTTCTTAGAAATTACAACTGATCCGATTTAATTGACTCAAAATGCATTTAAGTGACTAAAATAAGGACCAGAAGTTTGATTTTTTTCACAGAAACTTCTGTTTTTGCTAATTATAGATGAACAAAGAAATGCACATGAATGTACATATTAACTGTGTGAACCTTGTCAGCTATAAACATGGACAAGTCACTTATAAATGGAAATTTATAATAACTTATAAGGTTATTTTTGTGAAATTTATATTCTAGTAGAATCTGAAGTCTTAATGCCTCATATATTACAAGTGCTCCATTTACTTACAGGAATACTTTCCTGACAATGTAATCCCAGAAACGTCCTTCTCTGACTTCTCCCTATAACAGTAATTTCTTTTTCTTCTCACTTATTTCTTAAGAGATTATTTTACTAATTCAAAAGAAAAAAATATAATATTTATATCAAAAATATCAATCTAAAATAAATGTATGGGATTTATTTAAAACTTGTGCTGTTTTCAGCTGTGCTGATAATGCTATAGCTAGGAATGAAAAGTTCTACATATTCATACTACACTTTTCATACCATAAATAGAATAACACACTTTTCATTCACTAACCACACATTATGGCTCAGAAATTTGAAAGAGACAAAACAACTATGAGATAAAAATGCTAAATCTTGGCTATTCATTTTTGTCTAGCTCTACTAAATCCTGGAACTCTCTTATATGGACAGACACAAAACTCTCTGGAACTCAACACATAATGGTTAGATGAGATTTATGTGCTGAAACAGCAAACAGCATAAAAGTCAGGAACTGTTCGGGTTACTGAGGAAACAAATATATATACATTTTTCAAATTATATGCAAGTCATTTGCATATGTTGCTAATGTTGATATGCATTTCAGTGAGGTGTTTGTTCTGACTGACAAGAGTTGTGCCTAAAACCAGAGAGGCAGGTCATTACTCCTTCAATTTACAGTGCATAATACAAACTTTGCAACCTGTAAAAATATTATGCTCTCTTTTATTCTGCTGTCCTGGTAAAGTATCTTACAGTTGGTCAGACTGACATTTTTCTTTTGAATAATGCAGAGAATCAATACTCTATCACGGAGGGGTCCGGGGTGGGGTGGGGGAAATGCAGTGAGGGACTTGCAGAAAAACTCTACTTGGACTGTGTGTATTAAACAAGTCCCAAGAGTCCACAGAATAATACAGATACTTAAGCAACGAGGTCCAAATCTACTAGGAACTTTTCTGTACAGTGATTGGAAGGGGAATTGCATTTCTTTCTTTTATAACCTAGAAAATTCTCATAGGTTTCTAAATCTTGAGAAGGAGCAAAGAGGATGATCATTAAGGAGTTATCAAAGTTGTTGTCTGAACCTTAATTTCATCCATCAGAAAACGTGAGAAAATCAAGTGGAAGATTCTCTGTACTTTCAAACCTTATCTACAGGAAAGATGCATATGACATGACAAAGTTGGTCAAATCACTAAGTACAGATGCCTGGCCACAAAGACACAATGAATAAGGTGCAGCAGAACTGTGTAACCAGCACAGAAACTATGCTAAAAAGAATACCAAAGAGAAAAGTGGTTTGCTATTGAACAAAAAGGAGAAGTATTCTGTATAGATACCAAGGCAACTGAAGGATGTAATGCCCTTTTTGTATCAGTGCTCATTAAACAAAAACCCAAACAACTATGACCTACTGGTTATCAAAAATACAAATTCAAGGAGTAAAGATCTTAGCCTACAGTAAGGAACAGGCATGCTGAAGGGTAGTCGGATTAGTTAGACCTCTGGGCCTGTTGCTCATCCTGTTTACTTGAAAATTGACCGGTGGTATCTTCAGTATATTAGCATTTGTTCTGGGAAAATTGCATGTAAGACCTTAAAAAAGGCAAAAGTAACGCTCTGTTTTTTTAAAAAGCTATTTCTAAAAATCTTGAAGGAAGATACATGAAGAATTACAGGCCTATACAACAACTAACCAGACTACATGGAGGCTGCAGACGTCCTCCTCACCCCTGCCAAATCAGTACAAAACAACAGGGACTTGCTAAGAACACATCAGATGATAGAAAGAAAACATTTGTAACCAACTTTCTGTGATAAGGAAAACTACTTTGTTTCCTGAGTTTGGAAACAAAGTAGTAGATACCTACAGTCTCAGTACATGAGCTTTGACAAGAAACTAGAATGGCTCAGAAGGTGAATAAAGTGGCTGGAATGCAACAAATAACAAAGAGAAGCTGAGAGAACTGGGCTTGCTCAGTCAAAGAGGCATTTCTAATTGCTGTATTCTTGTTCACAAAGGAGAATTGCAGAGAACAAAGCATCAGACTCTTGGACGTGCAAAAGAAAACTATGAGAGACAACTCTCACCTGGAAATTCCAAGTTGCTATGAAGAAAAAAATTCTTCACAGTGGTCAAGCACTATAACAGGCTGCCCTGAGAGGCTGTGGAGTCTCCGTCTTTGGAAATACTCAAAATATGACTGAAAGAGCTCAGAGCAAGTTGACCCAGAGAGCTCGGAGATGGAGATTGGACTGGGTGACCTCTCCAGACAAAACCCTGTGGATTCTTTGATTTCATGATCTAGCAATATCACATGTAAAAAAACCCAACACTTCTGGGACTACTTAGGACCCAATCCAGAATGCCGTGTTCAAGAAGGGAATAACCTTTTCTCTGCAGGTTTGCAATGCAGCAAAAACAGCTATGCCTAGAAATTAGGGTAACTTCTAACGGCATGAACTGCTGGAATAGGTGGGACAAAGAAATTACAGAAGTTCATTCCTTTGAGACCTTTCCAACAGTTAGACAAAACGATGTCACAAACCACACAAATATAGCTGATCTGCTAAATAGATATTTTGGGACAGGGAAGGAACAGAAGGCCTCTAGAGAATCTTTCTATTCTAGGACCCCATGAAAAGCAAATCACGGTGACACACAGAAATGGAAAATAATATTAAACAATTTATTTAGGTGTTTCTAATACTAGAAAATAGTCAAATATCGGTATCACACCATTATTTTGAAACCTAGCTCTTCGTTACTAATGTTTGCTTTGGGTGAGCCCCCAGGAAACTTGATTCAACATTGTTTCCTTGACAAAAGCTTAGAAAAAAAAATAAGAGAAATTCAAAAGAGAGATAGCTGTTTTCTTTCTAAGCAGAAGCTTGCCGTTAATCGCTCCCTCCCATGCTTACCTTTTGAAATGCAGTGCTACGTATGGACTAAGAATCTAGAGCTTGCAAAAATCTAGGCAAAGGAAAATGTGGTTTGCCCATTGGCAACACCTGACATCAGCATTAGAAAAAAAATGTTATGGACTCCTTTGAGACTGCAGCATGTGATGAATAGAGAAAACCGAGAGCTCCAGGCTGACAGATAGAATGCACCCGTTTCTTGTATATTTCGTGACTGGAGCTTCAGAATTTTTCCTATAGTACTGTGCTCCAGCAATCAAGTATTAATTTTAGCCAGAAAAAAACAAAACAAAACCAAACAACAAACCAACCAACAAAACAAACCGACAAAAAAAATCCCAAACCATCTTGCATTTGAAGGTTTGAAAACAATCACAATGATGACAACAATCTACACATTCTTATTTAATCTGCCAGTAATTTAAAACAATACACTCAGGAGACTTAAAAATTCAACTCTAATGCCAATAAATCCTTAATTCTAAAACCTGTCTACAGATCAACATCATTAATTCCTTCCTCTTGCTGACTTGTTATTCTCCCTTCTGCCCCAGCTGCGGCTGGCGGCCACTCTGATGTCATCATGTGGAGTCTGATCTTTCTGGGGGCTTGTTGTGTGTGCAGGAGAACACACACACAGGTGCATGAACTTGAGTGATCATTTACAAATTAGCACTTCTCTCTGCTAAAAGGAGGTACTTCACCTAGGTATTCAATGGCATCCTAGATTCCTCAAGCTGGAATTTTCTTTATCTTCTAAAGAATCTTAAATGTAATGATGTCACACCAATAAAAGTTTCATTTCTTTTGATAAGTAGGCCAAAGTAGCAGATGTCTAGTTTAGCCTAAAGGAAAAGAGGTTTAATGGTGTGTGACAAATAAGAAGAAATAAAAAAACAAGGAACATTTCTTCACCTACCTACTTCAAAAATGCTGCTTTCCTCTATTATTTAGGTTGTACATCCCTACTTACATTGCATTAGAACAAGAGCAATAATTTCTTGTATTCAAGATGGTATTAAAAATCACCACAAAAACCTTTAATATACTTAACAGTTAGCTCTTGATTTTATTAAAGTCTTGACCCAGTACTCATCTCTTGAATAACCATAACAGCAAAGGAGAATAATGGAGATAAATACAAGGAAGCGGTTGTATCATTCCTTTCAAGCTCTCCATACGTATACTTTGCCAAATCCAGTCAATTCACTTGACTGGTTTAAAATGCAACACTGGTTTCCCAGAGAGGATAATGGACTAGTGTATAAACAGAAATAAATAAATAAAAAGGCAACCAGGCAACCTAAGTAATAAAAATGTTTCAGGGGCGAAAAAAATCATTGTCTTTTGAAAGAAAATAGTCACTTTAGATAGTATATGAATATAGTTTTCAACAGCAGCCTACTAATAAAAGTATGACACTTTAAGTATATTAAAAATAATGGCATGTTATATCATTAAATGATCAACAAAGCAGACAATACTCTCCCAGCATGCCTAATCAAACACTGATAATAATAACTTATATTACCATTGTGTCTAGAAGATATAATTATTCAACATTCCATTGACCTAGGAGATAAATACATACATACAAAAATAAATGACAGCACCTGTCCCCTGTTTACAATCTCAGTAAAACAGAAGATAAAATCAGAGATCGCAGAACAGATTCAGTTACAGGGATGGCAGAGAAATTTTTAAATATACAACATGTATTCTATGCCAGGGAGGAAAAAATCCTACATTAAAATCCGTATTTTAAAACTCTGAAGAAATATGTTTCTATGTACCTTTGACAAGTCTATTGGATAAATATATCCCAAAAGGGAATAGGACAACAGCACAGGCCTAGATGGGACAACTCTTAGCATCAAATCCTGCCCCCTGCAGTCTGTGTGAAGGCTACCTTCCTACCTTTCCTCTCACAGGGCATAACATTTAACAAACCTAAGTGTGTTTCTCCTATTTTTCACCAAAATTCACGGACACAGAAACAAAATTTGTCTTTCACTGCTCAAATCTTGACATGCTTTTACATTTCACAAAAATTCATACTCTAAATTCCAAAAGGCCCTTTTGAATGCAAGATGGAAAAGTGGAGATTTTAATTTAGGATGCTCCAGAAGGAGCTTTAATAAATAAGTTTACTCTCTTTTTACTTAAGAATGAAAGAACGAAAACAGCAGCAGGATTTGTGAATAACAGTACATTATTTTGTCTAGTATGTGCTGTGAATATTGTGTAAGGCATTCTTTGAAAGCAGTGATTGGGGTCAGTGCAGAAAGAACTGCACACACTGTACTTGTTATTACATCCGCATTTTATGCCCTTTCATACTGTGATTTAGTCTGCAGTGGATGCTCTAAATAACACGTGTAATTGTAGATTTATTGAAAGGAGACAATTTCAGCAGTTCAGTGAGCTTATCAGAATGAGTTCTGCAGATGAAACTGCACAACATTCTTAGAAATGAAATGTGAAGGACAGACATGAGCAAAGCCCTTTTCTTCAAGGCTCTGGCTGGCTACCAGAGCATGCAAGTAGGTATTTGTAAATGACAATTTTTCTCTGGATTCATAGCAATACATTACTGGGATGCAACATAAATGCTGAACAGTCACAGGGAATGGTGTATATTTTCCACAGCAGAAGGGGTTTTTTTTGACAAGATCTACAGACTTGCCTGACTGCAGACTCACACTCCTCATACATAAAGAGTTCTTCATCAGAACCTACAAGCAAGGAACGGGTTCCCTTCTGTCAGGCTCTCGCCCACTTTTCACATTTCACTTAGCAGTAAACAACTGAGGCATAATGTACCTGTAAGAGCCAATTATCCTCACAGTTCTAATTGCTATGTAATACTTCTGCATTTTAGAGTAATAGAACACAAATGTTTGCCTTCTGCGGAAACCAGTACGAAGATGAAGATGCTACTGCACTAATCTATCAAGATTTCACCCACGCAAGTAAATAGCAAAATCTGAAAATATAAATGCATGAACAACAAATTCATCCACACAATTTATTTAAGCATGACTCAATACAGTGCTTTTGGTCACAGTTTAGTGGCCTAAACATTGTTGCCTACTGCTACCTGAAATGTTCTATCATATCTGACTGATTTGTACAAGAATTTCAGATGAGATGGATGCTATGGGGTTGGCAGAGATACCAGGAGGGACACTACAAGGAATTTCCAAATATACTCGCTAGTGGCTTGTGTTTAGGGAACTGTACTGAGCCTCGTGACTTAAGGTAAACAAAGTAAACATTATTAGTTAGTACTTGTAAAATAGAGTTTTATCATGCATGGGGCCCAGACTATCAGAATAATGCACAAAACCCCATAAAACTAACAAGAAAAATATTCAATTAATTATGTGTTTGACTACCCTGGACTGCTTTTCTATTACAAACCAATATATTCTCTTTTCTTCTTTAATATTACTTGTGTAATGAGAATAAAAAATAAAAATAGGAAATTATTACACCAGCTGCACACAGCAAGCTAACACATTGTCATTTGAATAACATTAGTTTTACTTGAGCAAATATATCTGTGGTCTAGCTTGACTAAGTGGCCTGAAAGGAGTAGACAAAATGAAGCAATAGAAGCAGGGAAGCAACTTGGGTGAAGCAAGAAAAGAATCTAGATTTATTCCTTCGTTAGTGACTTTCTTCCGTAGCCACTACTGCTTTATTTCCTTCTTCCATTCTTCATGAAGGTAAGGTAACAAAGCTAACTATAAAATGATGGAAAATAATTCCTTTAGTGCTAGTTTTGTTTAGTGCTAGTTTGTTTCTAGTCTCTGGCTAGAAAAAAATTTAAGGTGCGAATGTAAAATAAATGCACATGAATGGAGGCACACATTAACAAAAGTTAGCTTTATATTTCGAAATTGGCAATGAATTAAGACAAGTGAAAGACTTGGAAGTTAAAAAAAATATTTTTGTGGCTCCTTCTCAGTCTTCTCTGCAATGAAAAACTGCATTTTACACTGGTATTATCAATATTAAGCTTCATAAGCTAAGAATAATTTTGATTCCTATCACAATATGTAATTCCACACTGCTGGAGGAAATGCATTAGGGAACATGCATATTGCCCGTTGCAGGTTATTAATGTGCTTGCCTGCTTGAAAAGCTGTGCTAGAATGAATTATCAAAATATACCTTGCTGCTCTAACTGTGGGTTTTTTCATCATCATCCCTTTAGCCATTTCCAACAGCATTTAAAAAGAATCAATCGCCTCTTAATTTTGCTTTTTGGACGCTGATATAATAGGAGGCCATAAGACATAAGTCTGCTCTCAACTTTCCAGCTTAGAAATGCTGCTCCAGTTGAACATGCAGGATTCAGAGATGTTCCTCCTTTGACCCCATGTAACACAAGCTCACAGTCAAGCTCCACAAACTGAATCCCAGAGCAACATCTGCTGTCAGAGCCATATACCTTCATGCAGGCAAAACTAACGTCTATCAAGTTTTCAAGCTTCTCTGCAACAGAAAGCCACGGATAGGTGCATTTACAACTTGTACAGTGGAGCAAGCAGAGAAAATTTTCTCTGTCTTAATGATAACATGCATTTACAAAGAAAGAAGTAAAGCTGTGAAAAGAACCATAAGCTATTTCTGTTACTATTACTTCATGGAAAAGACAGTCATCACTTTGGAAAAGAAAATCATGTGCTTTCTTAAACACTTCATAGAAGGATAGTTTAAAAACCCCATTTGTTTCTTAACACATTCCCAATATAGCATGAAGATGATTTTCTTTTTCTTTACTGTATCTACTTGAAAAACAATACATACAGACAAAAAAGAGGTTTTTTTCCCCCTCAAAAAATTTATTTTAAGCGTAACAATGAAACATTTTATCACCTTTCACCCATTAATTTTCCAATAGCGTGTCAGCAGCTGTTTATTGATTTTTTTGGCATCTATTTTGCCTTGTACAGGACTTCACTGTCAATCTCCTACTGTATGCATCTGATAGTCTGCAATTTCCATGATACGTAGGAGGACGATCTGATATTGGTAGTTAACATGGCAGCAATATTAGCACCTTGCTATGTTGGTAAAGACTTCTTATGTAACGTTCTTCTGCTAATTTACCACATATTCAAATCAAAACAGGCTGAAATCTATTCACCTACATTTTACAGTTCATCTCCATACCAAAATGCTTGCTGATCCTCTCAGGGGGCCTGTCAGGGCATATGCCATCTAAAAGTTTTGCAATCTGCATAACCAGGCATGGATGGTGGATAATTTTGCAAAAATATTCCAAAACAATACTGAAATTCTGTCTCTTTTCTGAACATTACAAAGATGTTTGACAGCATTAAAAATTAAAATGCTTTCTTTTCTTACAAAATTTGCATCATACTTAAATTAGTATTATAGAGGTTCATCCAAATAAGGATTTTAGATTGTTAATATGCCCCAGAGTCACAGCATGCCCCTATTAGTTCAGAAACTATAAAAATTAAAATATTTTGGGAGTTATCTGACTTTGCACTGTGGATTGCTTATGTGGGACATAATAATTACAGAAATAAGTTTTATTTTCATTTTTACCACACTTGGCTTCTTAACCACTTGGTTTCTTAACCAAGTACCTCCAGACTGGAGGTAAACCTGACTATACTATGGAAGAGGTACTGAATAGACACACAGTTAAATGCTACATGCCTGGTTCTATGGGACCTCACTAAGTCTGGCAATCCAAAGGCTTCTGCACAGACCCCTAAAGCAGAAGTTGTAATCCTGGTATATCAGACTTCCTGCCACCATTTAGAGCCTACTGCTCAGAAGGAGAGAGATTTGCCAAAGCTCTTTTTAACCAGAGAAGCCATTTTTGAAAACAGAAAAATGTTGGTCTTCCTCAGGACTACCAGCTTTTAAGGACCTAAAACCATATATTTTGTTCTATTACATTATAACAGGTTTAAAGGAATTATAATTCAGGTTAGACAGGCCATATTAATGTTTCCACAGACGTCACATTCCACCAAACCACCTCAGTCTACGGTTGCAGAAACTACTCTGGGTTAGATTTTCTTCTCACCACGGCTGGCTGAGAAGGGAAGAAGCATGCCCACCAGCAACTGGAAAAGACCGGAGGGGTTATACTTGTGACTACTGAGAAGAAAAAACCCCACAATAAATAGAGGACTGACAAGATGAAAATCTTGAGTAGTTCAGATAAAACTTTCTAGCCCTTTCTCCCATTCTACTTGAGAATGGCTTATTTAAGCTGAACCAGTTCCTAGTTACTATAACATTACCTAAATATTCTAAGAGTGCACACAGATTTTACTCAGGCTACAGCAGGCTCCTACATAGAACTGGAATAAGAGCATCTTCTAAGGCATTTATGTTAAATGCTATGCCAAGTTAACAAAGCTGCACAGCATCTGGACACTATCTGATTAGCATCTGGCCAACTTGTAGCTCATGCTTCAAAAACCAGTCTAAGGCCAGAACTCCAATTAAGCCAATACGGCTTTACAGCATTAGCTACAGTGCTAGTCAAGTTTGTAAAGATACAAACAATGATCTATTATTCAGTGTAGTGGTAAGATGAGATAAGTGAGACAGAACAAAAGATCTCCAGGTGATACAAAACATTTGTATAAATTAGGGCACCCCAAAGTTGAAATGGGAACATAAAATATGGCTATAATGGAGAAAAGACAGGCTGTGGAAACAGGCTCAGGAGGAACACCAGTTGAGCCTGAGGGCTCCAATGCACAACCTTATGCAAACACAGCCATGTGCTTCCAGAGCCCAGCTAGATCCCTGGCAGCCAGCTCGGGTCTTCACATTTGTGGCACAAACTACAGTGAAGTTGAATAATCTACCAGCAGATAACTGTGAACTGAGTACAGCTCAGTTTCCTAGCAAAGTACTTCTGATGGCAGATCATTATATGTAATTGGAATTGCTGTTGCTATAAAAATACTAGCTGAGAAATAAGCAACTCGAGGCATGTCCTGGTTTGAGGAAATACAAAATAAATAACTCAAGAGGGGGCTGCTTGCATAAAAGAATCTAAGCCCTTCCAGCACAGGCTTAATTCTTATCAAAAAACTAGAACAGAATAGACTACTGCATCCCCAATTAGAAGAGATCTGTTAAAATATATATCATTTTTATACAAAGAACAAATTAACATGGTAAGACACTGCTGCACACAAGCATAAGCAAAGCTCTACCTGTGTTTATTATTCAGGACTATATGTATTTCAGAAAGCTGGCTACACAAGTTTGTAGAACGACTATATTTCAAGAATCTGAATCTTCAAAAGTTATTGCCCGATGTCTACAAGTACTATGAAAGTAGTAAGCATTTTAGGATCCATTCATTCTACTACAGAAATATGACTCAGCTGGTAAACTTTACAAAGCACAAACACAGGAAAAGTGCATTTTCCAAATTCTCACCTGTTTTTTACAGGTAGTTTCCCTTTGACTAAGCTTTTTCAGATATATTTTTTTCCCTTTCTTAAAACCATTCACGGTATCTGATATTCCTTACTGATACCTAGAAACAAGATATGCATTATATTTTATCTTTGAAAACGTCTCTTTCTGCTGTCACTACAAAAAACCCAAACCTTAAAACTGTAAATAAAGCACCTTCAATAATAATATTTCCTTATTCTATGCACAATGTAACCTCTGTTTTGGAGTGGACCAAATTGTATGAAGAATAACCAAAACCATCACAATGTGAGTGTATCTGGATGCTCCTTGCTTCCTGAGCATGATTAGGTTTCCCATTCCCAGGTGTGAGGCATCAGCAGGCCCATCTGAGCTTTGAGACCTCCTATGCTTCACCTCAGGTGCTACAATGGGAGAGCAGTACAGCACTGTGATATAACTTGTTCTGAAAAACACACCATGTTTTCTAACCTCAGTGACAGAAACAGGAGTTCAAGCCCAGCTGAGAGCTTACTGGCATTACACCTCTATAACCCATGCCATTCTGAAATGGTCAAATGAAAAAGTCTAAGAAGTCTTGCATTGGACTAAGAAGCTAAAAGCATGAAGATATATCAGTATTACTTCTTTTTTATGCAGAAGTTAGCCCAGGTCTGAAGCACCTGTTAGAAAACACACCCTAAGCAACTGAGTAACAATCACATGGATTTACAGAATTTCTAATACCCAAAATGTCACTATCCAATTTAGTCTAGATGACAGGGTTTACAATAAGCACCTTCTATAAATCACCAGGTTCAGTGTTTCTCAGCTGAGATTTCTGAGGCTCCATCAATTACTTCTATGTGATCCTCAGCAGGTAACTGAGTAGGTAACCTCTAGTCAACAGGCTTATATGCATTATACAGAGTGCTGTATATAGTAATGGTACAGCTGTACTGCTGTTAAAATTTTTATTAAGGTCTGCAAATCAAAGACATAGGAAGGGAGGTGGGGGGAATCACTCAACTGTGCTTTACCCAAACAGATGAGTGAATCGTTAAACTTTCTCTGCTTTCCCATTCCTGAATCAATCTAAAGCTATCTGATTTAGCAACATAATGAAAGTACAAAAGAGCTCAAACCTCCACCTTGTCTCAAAGACTAATTTTGAAATTAAAGACTGCATGAGGTTGCTAGCCATTGCTGGGGGAAATATCAATTAAAAATAAAGCACTAGTGAAACTACCCCTCTGCCAGCAACTTTACATATGAGATGGTTGTTACCACTAACTGCACCCAGGACCAGGCAGTTTTGACACCCACTAAAGATCAGTGCCTGAGGCTTCTCATGTTCACAGTAATGCTAAATACTCTGGTAACAGCAAAGCTCCTGCAGAGAAGGTAAGGCCCCAAAAATCTGAACTTTCTGTCTACAGTCTAGTAGAGACAGTTCAGATGAACCCAGTAGAGTAATGACAAAGCCAGCGAAGGACCACACAATTAGAAATTTTTAGGTACATAATGGTTAAAAGGAAACCACAAACTCATAACAGCATCAAGCATCATAAAATGAAAGCATAAAAAATACAAGAATGAGATCCACAACCATGTCACAGATTGATTTTACACAAGTTATTGCAGTCATGTGGTGTAATTAGTTTCTACATCATTAGCGCTATGTGTTTTGGAACCATACTTAACTACAGGTATCATTAAAGTTAAGGAATTGCTTCTTTTATGAGGAGAGAAACATTTGCAGCTCTACAAACCACAGACTAGCCATCAGGGAAAACAGACTAACATCTGAATTTAATCATATGTTCCTCCGTCTTAACAAATGGACTTCAGAAAAGTTTAGTACCAATGCAGGAATGTCAGTCCAAGATGTGGAAAATATTCTTGTGGTTAAAATATACTTGGATAAAATATTTCGGATATTTTTGTAGCTAGAATTGCCATCTTCATATGCCAAGCTTCCCCCAGATTAAAGTACATTTACAAGGAAAACACTTTTTCCATCTACTTTTCTCTGCCCATTTTTTTTTATTTGCTGTTTGTACGCATGTAAAAGAAAGTTGATTTTCCAATGTGAAATATTATGACTTGCAGATTGTTAAAAGGATCGTTAAATATTTTCTATTATTTTTTCTTTTTGCTACTGACATTTTTCCAAGCTATGTTCTGTGTAACTGTATCTTGACAGCAGAGCTCTACCACAATTCACCATTTATGATATAACCCATGATATTTAAGATTTGCAAGTACTGTTCCTATCTGATGGTAGATCCTGTTGCTTATTATAGCACAATCTGGTTCTATATAAAGTGGCTGAATAAATTTACTAACTTTTTCCAAGAAAGGATAAGGTATAGCTTCTGCATTTTGAAAAGATCATTCAATCCATGACGTAAGAGAAATTTCACTATATATTTGCATGGTAATAGGATTTATATAGTCTGCAAATCTCTTATCATCTCCTTTCAGAACTACCAATTTCATGATTCTTTCTTAGAAGACTAGGCACCAAAAATAACTTTCTCTGAATATCTAAGTTCTCTCAAAATCTGTCTTTCAAAAGCAAAGCAGTAACACTGAATGAAACTGGTCTGTGAAAAAGGAAAAGGCCTCCAAGTAAATAACTTGGCTTGTGTCTATCTAATGAAAAAACCTGTGGCTAAATCTACTTGGACGTTTGGTTATCCACATGATAGTTTTCAGCCCTACATTTCTATAGAAACCATGGAGCTGGTGAAAAAATTATGGGAAAGCATATGTGCTGGGGCCAGAATCCAACCCTTTGGGAAGCCAATACTCCTCCTTATGTTTTTCTGCAAAAGTACTAGTTGAAACCAGTCCAGGAACTATTTCCTAAAAGACTTCTCATTACCAGGGACTTTCCTCACTGATTTAACACTCATGTTCCAAGATGCCGAGGCTGTGCCGCCTTCTGGAAAATGTCCAAATTCCTAAGCTTACTCCTTTTCTGAATGTGCTCTGAATTCCAAAATGATGCTGTCTGCCAGCAGACCCTTCCTGCATGCAGGGTCACATAAGGTTGTTGTCAACTAGAGTATTATTAACTGTATCTCAGCTATTTCTTTGCATCTGGGAACAATTCCATGCTCAAGTTACCACTCTTTGAGCAGGTGCAGTATCTCTGTGGGTAAAAAAAAATAAATCATTAACTCTGAATAATCCAAAACCACAATGCATCTCTGGAAAACTGTGCAGAAATACAGCTTTCATTTTTCTAAATCTAATTTCTGAAAGAGCCGCTCTGTCTCTTTTGGTGTTTATCTGAATCCCTGAAGGAGTTAGCGCTCTACTGAAGATGAGATTGCTTTTGTCTAGATTTATTGCAAATCAATGTGTGCTGAGTTCACAGTTCACCCTGGTTATATTTTAAATGACTTCGTTCTTGGATGATGGCTTGATGAAAGTGTCATCCAACTAAAGAAAAAAGTTCACAACCACAAGTTTCTAAAATGCTTTACAAATTCTTGGGATCATAGAGAAGCCAAATGGCAGATATGTTATTAACGATAGATGTCCTTTCAATGCTGAAACTATGTGGTGAAAAAACCCTCCCTGGCTCGAAAAAACATCAAAGAAACTGTCAAGAGTTTTTGGATCAAATTCAGCTCTGAAGTAGCTCTTTATTTTACAAGGAAGATTAACCAGAAGATGCAGGACATTCACATTTATTTGATTCCTTTGACAGTATTCCCTTTGGGGTTCCTCTGATCTGTTTCACAGGACAATTCTGCTTGAAGCACCTGAGGAGGCCCTATGCCACATATAATTCCTCCACAGGACAGGGAAGAGCTGCTTATCCCCTGTTTATTTGCATTCCCTTTGGAGACTTCAGCAGGCCAAGGACAATGGATCACAACTGAAAGAGTCTCTTAGCCAAAGCTTCAGACAAGTTTCTAGCCCCAAAAGTGGAACTAAGGAGAAATGGAAGTGCTCATAGCACTGTCTATAAAATCCCAGACCAACTGTTAGATGTCGAAGGCTGCAAACACTTTTGTGGTCATTGCTATGACTAAACCTTTTCTATCATGTGACAATTCACATTGCTTTCTGAAAACTTTACAAAAAAACTTTCAGCATTCTACAAAGCATTACAATGTTGTATTTCAAATAATGCCTTAATAGTCTATATTTTTAAAGAATTCTTTTGAACATTTCTGCTACTTTGAAATTATTTAAATCCCATAGGTATTATCCCAGATTTTTTTGTTAAACCATTATCTAATAGAAAGCTGAGAAAAAAAGAGAAATATTGTCCCTTAGATCATCATCCCTTAGTTGCTTTGTTTCTATCTTTTCCATTTATGGTGGACAGAATATTAAGAGCAAAGCAAACATACAATCTGCATCTTAAAACAAGATGTATTTCAGTATTTTCCACTCTACTCAGTCTTACCACAGCAAACAGAGTAAAATGGACTAGCATAAAATTGACCACGTTCTTTCAGATGTGCATATTTACTTCAGTGGGACTTAAGTGTAATGTGATGCTAAATGCCATGTTATAGAAGGAAGGGTTGTCTAAACCAGAAGCAAAATATGCAGCACAGGAAGCAGAGGGAAAAAGTCAATATTCTAGACAAAATAAGCAGTCACAAGAAGAAACGAAGTGAAAGAGCACGCACCACAGGTTGATATTCACGGAATAATTTGATAAACATTTGCAACTTTTTTTTTTTTTTTAAATAAGCATCTCAGATTTAAACCTACAGAATTTAGTATGTGTTTCAGAAGGAAAGGGGTAGTCTGGCATGCCTATGTTTTTTCTACCATTTTGTCACCCTTTATTCAGCCCTCTACAGGCTTGTCCTAGTACCTTCTCCTGTCTCCCCCATCGTATTTGGAAGGTGGGTGGCTAAAATCAGAGAGTTGTTCTTCCAGCTGCCACTTAGGTATAAAGGAATTCTTGTTTTGAGCTACATAAAAAGTAAGTCAGCTCAGTACACATACTGTATTTTCTAGTACCTTTTGGCTAGCAGTGGTATGTACCTACAATGTATTTTCACCATTCAGCTGTACTGTGTAGAAAAACCCTACAATTCAAAACATACATTGGAGTTATTTAAAAATAATATACGTGGGCTTATAGGTGAACTATTGGCGTAGTGTTATCTGGTAACTGATTTAGCTACAGCAATGCATTACATATATTTTTATGTATATAATTTAGTGCTTTTCACTAAATTGGACTGAAAAGACTACCCAAGCAACCTCTCCCCTCCTCTCCAATAAGAATTGTTAAAAATATAAAAGAAACATACCTAATCTTTCTGACAAAACGAAATAACTGTTTTTCCTTTCTTCTACAATATGAAAATCTGTTGGTAATGCTACTGTTGTCAGCTTATTCTTCAGCAGCACAATTCCCTGGCATCTCTCACAGAACCGCAAATCAGTTGCATAAAAAATCCATAGTGACTAACTTCAGAAACTGGTCTTCTTTTCTGGTATGGAAATTTCCTTGTTTATGTTAGATGTTTGAACAACTTCTAACACCACTGACATAATGTATCATCCTTGAAACAGTCCTTGAGAGTGAGCAGAGCCAAAGTGTTGGCAATGGCCCATCGAAAAATGAATGGATACTGTCTGGAAGATTAAGGAGACATTTGTCTTCTCTATTGAGAATAAGAACATATTCTATTCAGATTCAGAAAGTCAAAGCACTATCTTATGTTAGAACTTAACCAACAATGGCCTAAAAATGAGGCTTTAAACAAGGTGTTCCTGACCTGATTTTAGGAAAAGAACTGATTCTAGTCCTTAGACAATGGATATTAGGACTCACACTGTTACTGCACCAATAATCCAGGCAGGTCTTTACGTATTTTATAGGAGAAGCAAATCTTACCTTTATCCTATAATGTTTTCTATCTTTATCCCCAAAGAGACGTATGGATGCAGGAGGTTGGTCTCCCAAGAAACGTTTTAACATCAGTGGGAAGTTAAAAAGATGAATTAAATTTAAAATTTAAAAGATTAATTAAAAATATTAATTTAAAAAAGATCATTTTAAAAGATGAATGAGAACACTTTGTTTGGATCCTGCTCCAAATCAGTCTCTTGCAAAGCTTTCCATCTTTCCATGCTGACAGCAGAAGCTATACAAGATACATACTGTGCAGCACAAGAATGGTTCCTGTTAGCATATGTAAAAGCTGGAGGTAATTCTCAATTAGCAACCAATACATCTGCCAAATTTTAGAAAATAAGTTTATGGGATTCACATTTATTATAGTTTTCATAGGCACTAAGCTGTCTAAGGAACCACAGTACTTCCTCAAATTACTCACAGCAATTCCGGGCCAAAGTCAGCAGAAAGTTTATTACAAAGATATTAACAAAATCTTTCCAAGTTTGATCACAGAGGGCAAAATCAGTCTAGTCTTACTGGTTTATATTTACCTTCCCCAAAATAAAATGACTTGAAATAACAGCATGAAGTCAGTACAATTATACAGCATAATCAGATTACTTATTAGTACCTTGAAAACAAACATTTCTTTGCTTCTCTGATTACTCCTGATAAATACCACAGACTTCCCTTGGAATTTCTGTTTCAGCACTAGATCATTAGTAGTTTAAAAAAAAATTCTAATGTTATTTGAAATACTGCTTTATCAACTGTGCTTTTCAGGATTACGCCCACATAACCTATTGTGTAATGTAGTTTATGCACAAAATGCTACCCAAAACTGGTGTCAAACATCATGAATAAAATAGTGAATTTAATGAGAATGAGGAAAGATATTTTCTCCATGGATATAAGCAAAAGAAAATGCTGTAAATCAGCAAAAAATGTGAGCCCAGGTTGGATTAATGAGCTTCAACTAAAGCAGAAGTTTAACTTTCCCCAAAGCAAAGGACCCAAGGGTCTCCTGATCCTCATCTAGAAAGTTTCTATCTGAAATTATCTTACTGCTTCCCCTCTTCCCTCATCGATAGGAGGCCAATTCCACATTCATGTTTGCTCATCCACCGACCTGATAAAGCTGTTCTGCTTTTTGCCCTTTCTGTTTCTCTGTGTGAAGAGTTAGGACATGGCTGTAAAGAGTGTCTTAAGTAAGTGTTAAGCTCTGAGCAGGTCACTCAGAGCCACTGACCCATGACAGCTTCTGTATCCTCCTGCAGGCTCTCTTATTCTAAAGCAATCCTGAGCTGCAGCAAACTTCAGCTTTTTATTTTTCACTGGGAAGAGTGATTCCATTTATGCAATACTGTGGAAGCCTTTTCCCCCTCTCCCAAACAGCAAAAATTGTAATTTTTGCAATCCATAGAAACTTAAAACTGATAACAGGCAAAAATTATTTTTTCTATATCATGTGCCCTATGCTTTTGCTATAGCATGACAAAATTATTATTTTAATTCATAGCCAATTTTGTACTATCCAAGTACAAGACATAAGTTTCTTTAAAAAGAGTATCTGAACAGCATATATTCTTTAACATTTCATATTGAATAAAATCAAAGATATTCATACTACTTTAAAGGATATTCAGTATATTTTATTTTAGCTGGGCACCAACCACCGTAAAGGAACTAAATAACTTCTGATTTCATTTGGTTAAATTTGCCGTTTTGCATGAGAAATAGCACAAGCAAGTATACACCTACAGATACCAGTGCACACAGCTGTCACGTACAATTTAATTATCAATCTCTTACCAACTGTTTGTGTAACTTTGGCAAGTATTAGCAATTTAGACTGAAACTACTCTTCCTCTTTTCTCATGCTGGAAAATTTTAGCAAACTCATTTCTGAGAATCAGTGTACAATTAGTTTATTTGATGTTATGTGTCTTTCCGCCATCATTAAACAACTCCGCCATCCCTTTAGGGACAGAAATCTTCTTGTGCAAAAATTTAAGAAGAAAAAAGCAATAAGTTACCTGTACTTATACAAATAAATCTATATTTAGGACTTGTAAATCTGAGAAAGAAATGTCACTGTTTATGTTAAATTTAAAAACTTCACAAAGATTTGCTCCAATCAGTTGCTCAGCTGTACTAGATGTGCCCTTGTACTAGATATCCCCTATGAAGACATAATTAAACATCTCTGTGCATCTGTGATGTACTCAAGTTCACAGAATTCTCTAAGGGCTACTTTTTTCTTCTTAATACATCTTTAAGACACTGCAACAGCAGAATACTGTGTTGCCCTGCCATTTCAGCATTTCAACTTGTCAAATCAAACTGATATCTAGCCCTAGAAGACATCTAGGGCTATACCACTAAAAACTTCTCAATAACAGAAGACAGCTCAAACCTTTTCATTTTAAGGAAAAAACTCTAGTCTGAGCCACTGGAGAACTGCACATCTATAAAGCTCCAAATGCAAAATAAAACCTTAAAATCTTATCTAATTGTAATTTTTCTAACAATCAAGACATAAATCAGCTTGCAGATATTAAAACCTGGGTTCTGTAGAAAAAGAAGAGACATACAAACTGGCCTCAGCAACTTTCAGTAATATCCAGGAAGCAGCTACTGCAAAGCATGAACATGAATACGGAATGGTACTTTTCCGACAGATTTTAAGTTGTTAACACTTTCATAAGCAATGCTCTATAAGTCAAAAGACTAACAGTAGAGTGGTAGTACATGCAGAAGTAAATGATCACTTCAAATTTTAGTAGACAGTCTCTGAAAGTTATTGTTATGAAGTAACTTATTTTCAAGGCAGTTGTTTTAGGAACTCGGCACAATATTGTACATTAATTTAGCAGAGATTGCGTCACTGGAATGCAGAATAAAATAAATTAGCTTTGGAAGTTTTGTGCCAAACTATTCTGTGTTGTTAATTCATTGTTGATTCATTGTTGTAACAGATTCATAGGTAAAATGACAGGCATGTTTACTTAGTTAAGAGTCCAACTTTTCTGTGTACATAGGAATCATATTTTGAGATTAATGGCATATACATCTCATTTAAATAATGAACAGATAGTATAGCAAGAAGAATCAGTGTACAATTTATCTAATTAACAGTGATAACAAAAGCATGCAAAATGCTTCTGTAAATATGGAGCTCAATTAAGTTTATGGAAGAAGCATCACCCATCTGTTAGTTACATGAGTGATTCTGATCTTTGCAGCTGCCTTTTAAAATCTGGTGTCAAAACTTTAAAAAATATCAGTCTTTGCTGAAGCTCCCTTTGAAAGATTATGTAGGAATGAACAGAGTAGCCTCATAATTGTTTTATTCATTTGCTTTGAAACCCTGATATTGGAAAGCAAAGGGTCCATCTCAGTCAATAATTGGAAAGTTTGAAAATCAGAATGTGTGACCACTTTTTCTATTAGAAACAATTCTGTTCAGGATTAAACAGAACCTTAATAAGACAGCCTTACAAAGATTCTACTTCTTAATGAACAGTCTTAGACACAGACAAAGTTACTGTTAATAAAGAGAAAAAAAAAACCAGATGGAGAACCCCTATTTGCATAATATTACTCTAAAGTACTGCGAGACTTGATACAACCCTGAGAATTTTTCATCTCCTTTTACAGTAATTGAAATAAATAATAAAAGAACTTTTAGTTTCTTTTTAGAACAACTAACAATGCAATGCTGTTTGTCAGTGAAAGGTTTCTTGACAAAAGAAATGCTTTCATTGATTATCCTGAATTATAAATTATAGTCCTCTAATTCTTCCTCTTATAAATGAATACTCTTCACAATCTAGCCTTACATGTCAGACAAAAAAGATGAAACTTTTATAATGGAAATTTAATTATAGTACAATTTTGCCAGTTGTCATTCCAAAGTCATCTATAATTATGCTCAGGTCATTAAAGTTATTATTTTCATTTACTTGGCCAAACATGCCAGTTACACATAAGGTCATCCTCTCAAATTCAACTCTGTACAACAGTAATTAAGTAAATTATTGAATATTTTTTGTGTGTGATTTTTTGGGTTTCTTTTTTTAAGCTAATTGCAAACAAAACATCTGCAGAAACAGTCAAAACAAAGAGCAACTGACAGACAGTTTGATTTTTGTTTCCAAAGAACACAAATTTTTAGAAATAAAAAGGCACTTCTGTGTGTCAAGAGTAAACACTTATTATTGTCTTTTTGCTTTACATGCATTTTCCCATATGTATAACACTAAAATATAACACTCCACTGTAAACACCATTTTCTACTGCAAAATTTCTGGACCAAAACTCCTTCAGAGAGGTTTTTGAAAGTTACGAATCATGAATTAACGGATAAAATTGAACTCTCCCTTTCCCAAAAGAAAACCCTCTTTTCTCCTTGCCAGGAACTGGATCAAGTTTAGCAGAATGAATAAACATGAAAATGCACAGATAGTTTTTAATATATTTAAACTAATTTAAAGGGTGCTCAAAGGATGGTATATATTTAAACACAGTTAAATACAGACATCAGAAGCATACATTTGAGAATACAATTGTTAAAAGCATTTTAGATGGTTGGCCATACTTCTTATTCTAAAAAAAATCATCCTATGGATGAAAGAACATGAATACTGAGATGCAAAAGCCCTAAATCATTACCTTCATAGGTAGCCTTTTTTTAATGTTCATTTTGTTCTTCATGATAATGCTATGCAAGGTGTTTCCCAATTTTATTTTTCATTTCTTTTAGATATTTAAGTATTTGCTTTCTCAATATCCTTCCAGCCAAATGCTTTATTTCCTTTGGGGCAGAATCCATCTAGCCATGTAGGTACAAAGTAGCAAAAAAGAACATAGAGTATATTTCTTCCAAACATTAACTGCCTATAAGAGAGATGCTCCTCACTGCCTAACCAACACACTCAACAGTAATTAGATGGATTACCAAAAAAACTATTCTTTTCAATCTATAGAAATGGAGATCTAGCACTCTTTCAACTGTCTCAACATTATTTTTCTGTAAGTGCAAACAGAAACATGATGCCCACTTGCTGACCAGAAGAGATCCTTGAGCTGTAGGACAGCATTACTTATTTACAGCACTGCAGCGACCTAGCACCCTGAAGAGAGAGGTTTATGTTTTTTTCTTCAAAGTCAGGATATTTCTTCATTGGGATCTGCTCTGATTTCAGGTCTCAAACTAGACACCTAGTCTAGAGTCTAGGCTATACAGTTTTAATTGTACTTTATGGCAAAAATAGTACCAGAAGAGCCAGAACACACAGCACCAACCCTTCTCGCTGGGAACCTTCAGGAGGCTGGACTGGATTCTGCCTACAAAAATTCTGTGTTTGGAAAACAAACAGCTTTGCAACAAAGCCAAAATGCCTTCCAAACACTGAATAAAAATGGAACCACCTGAGCAGTGTCATTGTTCGTTTTCCTTTGAAGTGAGGCAGAATTAATGCACCATTTATTTTACTTTTTCACTTTACTTTTTTAAAAAAAAAAAGAAAACTAAAAGATTCAAAGCTTAAGTATCTCATTGTTTCTTCATAAGTCCTGGGTGTTTCATGCTTCACAGATGTTCCAATAGAATTGTGTAGTTATGTGTTTTTACAACCGGCTGAAGCTGCTGAGCACACAGTCTAATGGACTCAAACAAAAGAGTGAGCCTTAAAATAATAAAATAGAGGAGCATATGCCTGTCTGTTCATCCATTTCCATCTCTTGATACCTTTTAAAACCATGGGCAAATTTCATCCAAATTTAAATGAATTTGACACAGTCCTGCCAGAATTTAATTTCAGAAGGTTAGTGCAAGCCAAACTAGTGCCCTCGTTTAGGAGGCTCAGGGCAGACAAGGAGAAGACTAATATCGAATACCCTTTTTGACAGCAGACTCCTGGTTAATTGAGTGCTGCCTCTTGCCTTGCAGGTCTGTCCTAAGGGAAAATGAGATTACCATCATATGGTGACAATATTTAGTGGACAAATTTTTCAGAAATTAGGCTTCCATTGTCTATGGGACATCTTATTTTCCTGGCTCCTAAAACAGATGCCTCAAAAGTTCACTCAACCACTTTTTTAAATTATAAAATCTGTTCACTTTAGAGCCTAAATCCACTTTGGTCTTAGAGGTGATTCATTCACACATATATATGAAGGAGAATAAGAACTGGATTGATGAAGATATATCCAATGTGTATGTATATACACACATACACACTCAGGATGCACAATTAGTTACTGAAGAAGTAAATATATTTTGGCCACTTCAAATGTATAAAAGATTTTGCTTTAGTTTTAGATTAAACTTTCTCCACTTACTTAGTCAGAGGAAAAGCTATCATTTACTGTCTCATTTGCTACTGTTTTTGCCGAAGGATCAGCATTATTAAAAATGTAGTTTGTCTGTTACTGGAAGACAGTACAGCATAACTGGATGTGAAAACTGGCGTAACTGGTGTGAAACTTGCCTTCAGAAGAGGGCTCAGCAGAAAGTTGTTAAGGATAAATTCAAGGCACCTGTGGAACTTCACTGGAAAGGCATCTATACCCAAAGCATTCTCTGCTCAGTATTTGTAATTGCTTTCGGTAGCAGAGGACCAATGCATTTATTTAAATCTGTAGTGATAATACTTCTGAAAAGAGAAATCCAAAGCAACCATGGAACAGTTCATGTAAGATTTGTGGAGAACAGAATACTACTAAGGAATGCCCTATAAATATTTTTCACAAGTATACCTAAATTTACCACCTATTAAAGCTGCCCACATGCCAGTCTTTTATTTATAACCAGTACACTCCCAACTTGCTGGGGTTTTTTTAACTTCATACCAAGAAATTATTCCTGAATTGAAGTTGGATAAAACAGTATTTTGAGTGTGTGGGTTTTGAGCTTTTCCTTATAATTAATAAAGAGATTGCAAAAAAATCTAGAGATAGAGATACATCATAGGAGAAATCATATTACCTACTTTTTCTCAAGGGTCATTACATTTTCTTCACATTCCCTTTACCTGGTAGACATGAAATTAATAATTTTGCCCCTCAGGTTTGCCGTGAGATGGTGAAGGTTCATATGTCTCAAAGAGCAGGTTAATTTCTTCCTCTGCAAATGTTTTGAAATGCAAATCTAATAAAGTGAAGAGCTAAGTCTCCGCTTAAATAACTGCTTTTCACATGATAGTCCTACCTGGCAGTTCTTTTTAGTAAACACTTGGTTTCCACCCCTATATAAATCAGCTATAATTGTCAGGGAAGAATCCTAAATGTTTCTCGTTGTTATAATGATGAGCTCCTCAAAACAAACTGATCTGTCAGCCAGGTTTCACACTACATATCCTTATCATCACTAGAATGTGTCTACATTTCTTATACACTCCCAGCACATGTGTCAGAAGGCCAACAGACTCAGATCTTTGCAGATCTGTCCTGTTTCTGCCCTTCCCATCAGGTGGTGGGGATGAAAAATGTTCTGCCTCTCCAATGAGGCCTCCGGACACTGTAACTAAACCAAAAATATGTATTGAGGGACTTAAGAAGACATGAAAGTGCAGGGACTAGTAATTTCTACATAACACCAGTTTGCTTGGTGTCTGATGTTAAAAAAAATGTTTGTGTGTGCAAGCTGCAGATTCACCAAACAGAGAACTGAGCTGTGATTTCCCCTGCAAAGGAAAGACACACCTGGGATGAAAGGGCAGATAGAAAATAAAATATTATCAGGGTAAGAGAAAATGTTTATTTTTCCCTATCATTGGCAACAAGAAATCTGAAAAAATGATGTGGTAGAACTTAAACTTTTGATTATAGAATCATAGAATGGTTTAGGTTGGAAGGGACCTTCAGGATCACCCAGTTCCAACCCCCCTGCCATGGGCAGGGACACCTCC
>BJBW01000567.1:312-23325 GCA_004320125.1 Scolopax mira
GCTTTGGCCTTTCTAATCTTTTCCCTGCATAACTTTACTTTACCTTTATAATCTTCCTGAGTAGCCTGTCCTTTTTCCCAAAGGACATAAACTTGCCTTTTTTCACTGAGCTGTGACCTTATCCCTTTGTTCAGCCAGGCTGGTCTCTTCCGTCAACAGCTCAGTTTCCTGCGCACAGGGACAGCCTGCTCCTGCGCTTTTAAGACTTTCTCCTTGAAAAATGTCCAGCCTTCCTGGACTCCTTTGCCCTTCAGGGCTCCCTCCCAAGGGACTCTGTCAAGCAGACTCTTGAAAAGTCTGCCCTCTGGAAGTCCCTGATGACAGTCCTGCTGGCTTCCCTTCTCGCTTCCCTGAGAATCAAGAACTATATCATTTTGTGATTGCTGTACCCCAGGCAGCCTCCAACTGCTACATCCCCCAAAAATTCCTCTCTGTTTACAAACAGCAGATCTAGTAGTGCTTCTTCCCTTGTTGGCTCCCTCACTAGATGTGTCAGGAAGTTATCCCTGACACTCCAGAAACCTTCTAGACTGTTCCCTCTCAGCTGTATGGTGTGCCCAGCTGATATCTGGTAGGTTGAAGTCTCCTACCAGGACAAGAGCAAGCCATCTGGAGACCCTTGCTAGCTGCTTATAGAACATTTAATCAACCTCTGCATCAGTGAGAAAGACTTGATGTAGTACTCAGTGCAGCACATCTTCAGTCTCACATGGGCATCCAGGTTGACCCTCAAATATTTTTCTGTTTCCCCATCTTGTCTATCACATCAAGAAAGAAAAAAAAGTTGTCTCTCCTGTTATCTGTTCAAATTCTTCACACTGCCTGTTGACTAAGATTGGCTGAAGCCAGGCTTGAACCATGCATATAAAATTACTAGTCATTGTTCAAACTGAAAAGATGTTCCATTGCTATAACTACATAATGTGCTATATAATAATATGTCATGCTAATCTTATAATAATTATATTAAAATAATAGCCATGGGCATTACAATCAGTAACAGCCTTAGGCATGACACTATGATGACCATTCTATCTTTAGAGAACAAATGCAATATACAGCTGGCCAGAAGAAACAGTTGCCCTGGGGAGGAGAGGAGAGGCAGGGTAGAAAAACCAAACCCTATCATTTTATTTTCTTTGTATAGAAACCAAGTCCTTATTTATTTTCTATGCACATAGTTTATAAAGATATATGTATGTATAAATATATGTAAAATATATGAACACACACACACACATACATTCCACTTACCTATCTAATTACTTATTAAGATCCTCTACTCCAGTTCCTAAGAAGCCCAGTAGTCAAAGATATTCTTATCCTGTAATAATAATTAATTTTATTTTCTTCTGTTATAATACAAAACAAGATTCAAATGCTTGTTTTGCACATGATGGAAAAAGAATTTGAATTTCATTCTTCTAGGCTGTTCTAAACTCTCTTCAAAGGGGTGAAACATCCAAAAAGCATTCCTAAAGGCATTTTCACTGAAACTCTTTTATTTTTATTTGAAACTGTATTTGTTGGTTTCAATGAATCAGTTTTTTTAATTAAAAATCAACCAAATAAACAAAACCAGTTCATAAAAATTCATAGCTGTTGCAATATAGATATTTTTATACCTTTAAGAACTGAACATTCATTAATGTCAGACTGCTTATCTGAAAATAATTATAAAATCAATCATTTCAAAGTACTTAGAATAATGAAGATGGACATAAACATTATTGACTCTAATCAGATTCTTTCCCTGACAATATTTTTATCCTCAAAATTCCAAATTATTCAAATTGTTTGAAGAAATTTTCTAGAAAATAAATGTATATCTCTAGAAAAATGTTATACTTAAAACCAGCATTATTTCTTGTATTTGAAATTTAAAATAAAATGTGATATTTGTATAAGGTTTTATTTAGTTACTCATTTTAAAATTAATTTTATTTAAGATTTCTCATCTTCAACTTGACCATTGAACCAGTTTTTCAGATTTTTTAGCTCATAAACTCATTGTTGCTCAATGCGTATTTAAATCAGTGGGAAAAAAATAAACATAATTTACTTGACAGAGATTTTAGCTTCAAAGCTATATACTTGTTCAAAGTGTATAGCTCATTAATTTCAGGAAAAACTGATTCTGAACTCAAGATATTGGGAAATTAATCTCAGGCAAACAAGGTCTGACACTAATAGTTTACAATGCCTATGATAACAAATTGTTAACGGGGTAGACATAGAGTGTCAACTGTCAACCAGTGGGTTGTGTGAACAACTAGATGCTTATTTAAACAAGTCGTAGAAGGTAATCTGAAGAAGTTTCAGGTATATTTGGTTTTCTTGGCTTTTTTGGAGGGGAGGAGAAGGAAAGGAAGGAAGAAGGATGACACATACAGCAGGATATATATAATGCAAAAAAACCATTTTAATAATATTACAAAACCAAAGATTTAATTCTGACATTAGCTGAAAGTGTTCAAATACCATCAGATATGAAGATACACGCTCAGTGTCAAAGAAAGTAGTTAGGTAAGTCATCTAGGGAGTGTGAAAAATCAGTGTGATTCCTTCCATGTCTGCAGATATTCCAAGTCACAAAACCCATGACTGTGGACCAATCATCAGAAATTATGACTACTTCTGGAGAGTGCTGTTGTTATGAAGCAACACAGCTCTTCAGTACAGCATCTGCCTAGGAGGATGAAGAGTTGGATTTTGACTTTTTTTTGCCAAAGAACACTGAAACTGTCTGTCAGACACTTTCTGAGCACAAAGATAGTGTATAAAGACAACCTAGTCTCATCCTTTCTAATAATTTCTAAGAACAGCAGCCAACACTGAATTTTTTTTGAGAATTGTATTACTAGTGTATTCTGGACATGATACATGCTGGCCATGCCCATTCCTGAGTTAGTGCTCTTCAGAAGTTTATAGAGAAATGTGCCTGCTGCTGCATGGCCATCTGGTTTAGAGAACTGGACATCAATCTGCAATGAAGGCTTCTCTCTTCCACTATCTCTCATCCTTTCTCTCTCTCTTCTCTCTCTGTCTCCCCGCCTTAAAGCCAGGTCAAGTTCTGAGGGAAATCAGATTAATAGCAGAGTCCTGGACCAGAGTCCATCACACAAGAATAAAAGGATGTGGTTAAGATAGAAAGATTTTGACAAAAAAATTCATAAGGAAAAGCTCAACAGTATATTCATAACTTTATGAAGAGTCAAATTTTGAGACTAACTCCAGAGTTTGAACTTCCATCATGGATAGAAATGTATCCTGTACACATAGAACCAAAAGCAGTATGGGTAAATCACAGTACTTAAAATCATGAAGTTTAGATTTTTTTACCAGCTTGGATGGGAATTTACACGAGATAAGAGCACACAAATTTGACACTGTGAATAAATCATTTACAGATCTGCAATCTGCCAGAACACCTATGTAGCTTCTGAATGTTGATGGAATCATATCGGGAGAACAGTCCAAGCAAGGCATTTCCTTCTTTGCTTTTGTTGCATTTTAACTACTGCTGAAAAACCCTGGTGAAATAAATATTTTTTAGTAAATTAATAGCATTTCAGAATCTGGTTTTTAATACCTTAAGCTGATTTTAACTTACTCAGATTTTAAACCTAACTTATATCTGTGCAATCTACTTCAGGTGCTGAATATTCATTCATGCTACAAAGCTAACTCCCTATATACTTCTGTTGACATCACTACCTACTGAACATACTATAGACTCAGAATGTCTTAGAACACCGCTATGTAATCAATATTACTATATCAATTGTTAAGAGAAATAAAATACTTAAATGAGTTCCTGGGGAATGTATAAGGAGTCAGTTCTCTTCTCTAATCCCTGCCATTTTATATTTATTGTTAGAAAATGACAGCACTTCAAGCTTCAGTTTTCCTACTTATAGAAAAACTACACTGTGCTTCTATTAAATATATGAACCAGATATGAAATCAAGTCTATATGACACTGAAAGTTTTATTCAGTAAAAAGTTAAGTAAATGAATTTGAAGTAAATTGGCAATTTATTTTGCCCAAATTATTCATGGTGCATGACCAAAAATTCAATTGCACTGTGTAATTCATTGCTCTCTCCTTACATCTAGACCCAGTTTAAATACTCTTTCCTTTTTCAGTCTCTCTATGTCAAGCTATTCCATGCAGACAAATGTTTTATAAAAGAGACATATGCATACACTATAATGCAATCTATAATAATAATAATAATAATAATAATAATAATACTTAACATCTATATTTCATATTCAATTGCCTTGTCAAGTTGGCTCTCCCAAACAAAGGATATTAACTTCACAATGGAAAAGAAAATGGTCAGGGAAAGAAATTACAGTTCCCCATAGAGAAAGGAGGATCACTATTAAGGGCAATACTATTGCTTTGGAGACAAATAACTTAGGAATTCTTTAGTACTCAATGAAATATGTCTCTAACCTTTTCCTTTTACTGTATTACCCAGTCAGTTTGACTACTGCTATTTTGTACATGGCATGGATGAAGAATGCCTGGGTCAGGAATCCTTGTGAAAGCAATATATAATCAGGAGCACTGCTGTCAATTTGTGTTAGCGTTTTGAAAAGAAGTTTCATGGGCTGTCTATCTGCCATGTAGTTCTGAGTAGTTCCAAAGTCATATGTCCTGATTAGCATACTACAAATAGTATTATTATCATGTACTAATTCCATTTCTATCCAGACCAGAATTTGTAAAGCTGTTAGCTGGTATTAAATGGTGTTGTCAGCTGTTCACTGGATGTCGTCAATAAATTATGTGAGAATTAAGCTTCTATCCCAAATAAGTCATTTCCTTAAGTTTCAACCTGAATTTCAACCTGAAGGAAAGAAGCAAATTTCAATCTGAATTTCAAGCTGAAGGAACGAAGCAAAGCGTGTTAAAAATTACAAATCCAAAGATCAAAGACCTTTTCTGATAAGACTGGTAAAATGGCTGAGGGTGATCCTGCAAAGAGAATGGATGATATGTTGAAAGCTGTTCTGGGAGTTGTTTGAATGATACTCATCTGCTGAGGCAGCTCGACAGGTGTGGCTTGTGCTCTGATGTAATGTATCTGATTTTACCTAAAACAAATTACAATGCACTCACATACGATTTTTCCAGGGAATATGTGCAGATTTTGGTAGCAACTTAAGTTCTTGCTACAAGATCTTGACAAGGCTTTCTCTGTGACCAGTAGGGTTGGTAGTCATATGAATATGTCATAGTGTCTTCTTGACTGCAGTCAAGATAAGGGCCTTTCTAATTCTCCTTGATTAGCAGTTTTGATATCCTGAAGGGATTTTCCAAGGCTTTAACAGAAATTGAAAGAAGTAAGTATTACATTCAGCCACATTCTTTTATGAGGGTTGTGTCTGTCAAAGTTTTTCTCTAAAGAATCTCTATCCACCAAATGCAGTGGATATCATTGTCTAAAAATTAATCATCTGAGATCCATTTTGGGATACCTTACAACTGACTATGCGAGACCCACTATACTACTTTTATTATAGTTTAAGTTACCACATGGAGTACCCATCGGGTACCCTACAGCTTTGTAGCCACAAAAGTTTAGCAATCACCATGAACTCAGCTTGAGGAACTTCTGGATAATTCCTTGGGAATGTATTCCTCTACTCTTTTTTGCACATAGACACATAAACCCATATTTTGCTGCCAAAAACCCAGTCCTGAAGTTTAAGTGTCCTATCCACTAGACTAAACTGCCCATCATAATTATAGCTGACAGTTTAAAAAAGGGGTGTGTGTGAGAGGTAGAAACTACTGCAGTAAAAAAAAATACATGTGAAAGACTGCTGTCAAAGAGAGTAGGAAGTGTAAGGGGAGCACTAATGTACTAAAACATATCCTGAACAAGCCTGTGTATATTTCATACCTAGCCAGACATTTCTTTGTGCAGTATTTTAACATAGTCCAATTTTTTAGAAATGAATTATTTCATATTTCTTTGTTTATAAATGTTTGTGTTAGAAAAGGGAGCTAAATGATTTCTTAAAAGGTATTAGAAAGTGGTACGTTTCTAGTCTATGATCCCAATTGTTTAAAATTTATGTGTAAAATGTAAATCTTCTAGAAAATAAAAAATGCAGTGTCTGTCTTTAAAATACCCAATAAATCTTATTTACAATAATGTTATTTTCCAAGGTGTAAATGACTTGATAATTTATTTATTACAGAAAAGGCATCTGAATTTGTGAAATTGTTCTACATAACCATACTAGCATTTTGCAGCTGCTGTACAGATGTTAACTCATGAAATGCAAATTTTTGGCTTAGCCTATCATCAGGAAAAAGTTGGAAAGATAATAAACTGTAAGCTATTGCAGTGCTTTACTATATTACATCATGACACATTTTGATACTGTACTTCATTATTATAATGGTAATTTTTTGCCTGGTAAGATAAGAAGCAATGCTTAATCAGAAGTATGTTTTAGTCTTTGACTTATCTTGAAATACCAACTAGATTCCTAGAATAGTTTCTTACTTTAGGTAGTCATTTATGTTTTATGTTATTTTCATGTTTTATGGATATGACTATTTGCTATAGACTACTTATATCCACCTTTCCAATAATGAAGTACATCCATAAAACATCCAACAGTTTAGTAATTTGATGCAATTTCACTGTATATCACCAAATCAAAAAATTATTGAAGTTGGAAGACACCTCTACAGACCACCTAGTCCAAACACCCTGCTTAAACAGGTTCACGTACAGCAAGTTAGTAAGTACTATGCCCAGACAGGTTTTTTGACAGGTTTCTTCTGTAGCCTGGGCAACCTCACCTCTCTAAGCCTTTCCTTATATGTGAGGTGCTTCAGGACCTTAATAATTTTTGTGGCACTTTGTTAGACTCTATCCAGGTTAGGTTCTATTTTTCTTTTGTGCTGAGGAGCCCAGAACTGGACACAGTACTACTCCAGATATGGTCTCACTAGTGCTGAATAGAGGGGAAGTATCACCTCCCTTGACCTGCTAGCAAAACTCTTAGGGCAGTCCAGCATGCTGTAGGCACATTGTTGGCTCATGGTCAACTTGACAAACAAGCACATCTTGCCATCAAAACCAAGGCAAAGAAGTCTTTAAGTACCTTGGCCTTTTCCATGCCTTTTGTCTCCAAGTTTCCTGCTCCATTTAGGAGTGGTTCCATGTTTTTCCTAGGCTTCTTTTTGGTGCTAATCTACCTATAGATGCCCTTCTTTTTTGTCATGGTTTCAGCCGAAATCACTGCAACTGTGACCGACAAGATGGCCCTTCCCTTCCCCCCCCAAAATGAGAGGAGAGGAAGAGATAAGGAGATACAGAAGTTTAGAATGAACTTAACTACTTTAATGAAGAATTAATATTAAAATAAAAAAGAAGATAATAATGAAATGGATACAATGTACACAAAGCTGTGTTAAGCTCCCGTGATCACAGTTCCATCACCGGCAGGCACTGGGGAAGTCCCAGACAGAACTCAGAGACAGATGGGAACTGGGTTCCAGCTCTGGAGTCAGGAACACACGGATCAGGATCAAAGGCAGATGAATAGACAGGGTCTTCTTTGGACATCAGACATTGCAGGAATAGAGGAGAGAGCTGACCCTTTGATCCCTCAGCTTTTATACTGAGCATGGGGCAGATGGGATGGAATACTACAGTTGGTCAGGTTTGGGTCACCTGTCCTGTCCATTCCGTCCCACAGGTGTGACCCCTCTACGCTTTTCCGTTTCAGGGGCAAATAATGAAAATTGTCTGACCTTGGTTGTTATAACAATAAGTATAAACAAGGGCCTCTCTGCATTCCATTCCTTGGCATGTAGACAAACATTGGCCTTATCATCCTGAGAACAAGCAGTTTTCTCCAGAATATGCTGTTAATTTCAGAGAGTTAGAGGAGGCCTAACTAAAACGTAAAATTACAGAACACAAAATTGGTTTGGTTTTACCTCTAACCGGGACATTGTTGTATTTTGCATCCCTTGCAAGATTCAGGTTCAGGTGGGCTTCAGCTTTCCTAATGCCATCTCGGCATGTTTAGATAATGTCTCTAAATTTTCCAGGTCACCTGCTCTTCTTCAACTTCATATATACTTCCTTTCTCTTTTTGAGCTTAACCAGGAGATCCTTATTCATCCATTGAGGCCTCCTCATGCTTTTGCTTAATTTCAATCTTGTTGAGATGAATGGCTCCTGAACTTGAATATCAGCCAGTTTTCTTCACCCCTTCTGCTCTCTGGGGCCATATGTCATGTGCTTCATCCAAGCAGATCCTAAACAGGCCAAAGTATGCTTTTCTGAAGACCAGGGTTGTGGTCCTGCTTTTAGCCTTGCTCTCTCCTTGAAGGAACATAACCATCACATAGTCACTGTAACCAAGGCTGCCCTTGACCTTATATGGCTGACCAGTCATTCCTTGCTTGTAAATACAAGGTTCAGAAGAACACCTCTCCTAGTTGGCTCCTCAATCATCTGTGTTAAGAAGTTGTCAGTAGTGCACTCCAGAAACTTTATGGATGCTTGTGCCCTACAGTGTTGTCCCTCTTGCAGATGTTGGGGTGGCTGCAATCTCCGACGAGGATCCAGGTGTGCAAAGGTGAGGCTGCTTCTAGTTGTCTGAAGAAGGTATCATCTATTTCATTATGATCAGAAACTTATAATAGCGTCACATGTATCGGTCAACCTACTAACCCTTATCTCAGCTCAGCCCTAGGCAAAGCTCTAGGCATTTCTGTCCAACTTCCCCTAAATTTTCTGTATCTTTCATAATTTTGTTCACATTCATTGAATGTTCTGGTGATCACACTTTATGTACTCTAAAACACATTCATTAAATATTTTTCCCCAGGAGAAAACCACATTTTCCTCTTGTCTTATACATAAATACAGACACCACATATATACCAATTCAATTTTAAAATACCATATTGCCTACAGATCATGAAACAATTAATTAATTAAATTCATTGATTAAATTAATAACATAAATTAAAAATATAACTTAATACAAATCTCCAAATAACTTTTGAGCTGAGATAATAAAATTCCTAATTCTTCTCAAAAAATGGTATTGTAGTTAAAATACATAGATGTAAAAATCAAATACTAAAAAATAGATAATTACTAAATAAAATAAAAGGCTTCCTTTATTTCTTATGAACTTAATAGTTGTTTCTAGCTGTTGCTGGTTTTGTGTTTCTTTTTATTTTTTTTTCCCCTCCAAATATTTTGATAATGATGATTGGAGGGCTGAAACACATCTCCTATGAAGACAGGTTGAAAGAGTTGGGGTTGTTTAGCCTGGAGAAGAGAAGACTCTGGGGAGACCTTATAGCAGACTTTCAGTTCCTAAACAGGGCCTATAGGAAAGGTGGGGAGGGACTCTTTATGAGGGAGTGTAATGATAGGACAAGGGGTGATCATTTTAAACAGAAAGAGGGAAAATATAGATTAGATATTAGGAAGAAATTCTTTACAATCAGGGTGGTGAGACCCTGAAACAGGTTGCCCATGGAAGTTGTGGATGCCCCATCCTTGGAAGTGTTCAAGGCCAGGCTGGATGGGGCTTTGAGCAATCTGCTCTAGTGGGAGATGTCCCTACTCATGACAGGGGGTTCGGAATTAGATTGTCTCTAATAACCCAAACCATTTTGTGATTCTGTAATAATCCAGGTGGAACAGCAGCATTTTCTTTCTCTTTATGGTATATACTCTGTGGTTCCTATTAATTTTGGCTTGCTTTCCATGTACTGTAATTTTTTAGAGCTAGAATTTACCTGGCTGTTATTGTTACCTTGTTATATGTTACCTTGCTCTATATGATACTTTTATTTTTATATTATATGAATACTTTATTTTTATATTATATGAAATAATATCATAGAATCACAGAATCACTTAGGCTGGAAGGGAACTTCTAAGATCATCTAGTCCAAGCAATGAAAAACAAACAAACAAGCAAAACCACAAACAAACAAAAAACTCCACACAAACCACACACCACACCCAAAACAACATCAACTCAAAACTAATCCATATCCCTGAGCACCATGTCAACTCATCTCTTGAACACCTCCAGGGATGGTGCCTCAACCACCTCTCTGGGCAGCCCATTCCAATGCCTGACAACCCTTTCAGTAAAGAAATATTTCCTAATATCTAACCTGGACCTCCCCTGGCGGAACTTGAAGCCATGACCCCTTGCCCTATCATCTGTAACTTGGGAGAAGAGATCGACCCCCACTTCCTTTCAGGTAGTTATAGAGAGAGATAAGGTCTCCCCTCAGTCTCCTTTCCCCAGACTGAACAACCCATCTCCCTCAGCTTCTCCTTGTAAGACTTCTATATAAATAACAATTTGAAATACTTTTTTTCTGAGCTACAGGAGCTTAGAGTTTTAAACCTTTATTCGATTTTAAAATTTTTACATGAGAAACTTTCTTTTAGAATAGGTCTGTCTGTACTATAGACAGCAATAACAATGAAGAGAAACCATAGCTCAATCAAGAACCGGTAGCACTTTTTGAAAACAAACCAAACTAAAACAACACACACACACGCACAAAAATCAACTAAAGCTAACTTACTCTGCTTTTCAAAATGTTTTTTTTTTTTTGGAGGGAGGTGGATCTGACTAAGCTGAATCACATCTATTTGACTGCTTGCTGTATGTCATGTCAAAATAACCAGTCTGTGCAATAAGAAACTTATATGGGCATAAGAAATGCAAGGGATCAGGGGAAAACTACAGGACATATAGGACTTGCTAAAAATCACAGAGGGCTGTCAGCAAAACCCAAAACAAAACTGAAGTTTTCATGCTTCTAGACTGCTGACCCATTCATTGAATGCCAGTGTTTTCCATTAAATGTTGAATCCATTCTCCACCAAACAAAATTACATACTTAGTAAGTGTCTATAATATCTTTTAGGGTGAAACTTCCTCTGTTAGTTTAAGGTTTTTATTGCATTGTTGGAAGTACGATGACTTTTTCAATGTAACTGCATACAATCTGAACCACTTATAAACTGAACTGTTTCAGAAGTACTTTGATGTAGTCAGAATGTTTATTTGCTACTTGTTAAACCTTTTATTTTTAAGATAGAGAAGGTTGTTGCAGTGTAAAAAGTAAACTAAATATTTTATTCCGTATAGTGAATTTATTGTGAATAATGGTATGCATTTTGAATAAGTAATGTTGCCTTATGTTCTACAAAAATACTTCTGGAAACTGAAATAATAAGTATCCTAAATTATATATTAAAATATTAAACCACACATTTGTTAGACATCCTCATTTATTTCCATAAAAACTTATCTAAAAACAAGGGGCTGTTTGACAACGAGTTACTCAGGTAAGCCCATATGTTATTGATTCCTCTGTTGCTCTGCATCATTTAAAAGTAGCATCAAAACTGAAAAGCATAAAAATTTGCACTTTAATGTGTTTTAAATCCATTTCTTTCACCTTGTACTGTCTGTGGCAAAGAGGCGTGCAAAGTCTGCTTGGCTCATTTAATTTTTAAGGTCAGTGTTAGGTCCTGTTCTGGGATTCTGATGTCATTATTTACTCAAAATTCAGTCTTTATCTGGTTTTTGGTAACAAGCTTACACATGATATGATTTTACATGGGAAATCATATACAATTAAATAGATAGTAATTAAAAAGAGAATTTACAAGTCAGCTTGTTATAACTATTGATTTGGCAAAAACTGAGCAACGTTCACCACAGAAATGATGTGTACATCTTTTCAAATTTGTGTGCGTTGTACTATAGCAAACCTATAGGGCACACTAGTGGTGAGAATTTTGGATTTAACATAAGTTCTTCAACTGTGTGAATGAAAGGCCCATGTCTGCTCTCTCATATTCTAGATTTTTCTATCCATGACATCTATGACACCCAGCTAATACTGAGCAGATAAATTACTTTCAGGTCTTTTCCTGAAAAAGTAAAAATATTTTGAACCCAGATTCCTAAACAGTTTAGAAAACTCTGTAGATAGAAAGCTATATGAGACCAACATCATAGCAGGATGGACTGTTTTACTTTTAACCAGGTAACCTACTTCTTATGATACAGATTCATAAAGACTTTACAAATCAGGCAAAGATCTATGTAAAACAGAAAAGTATATGACTTCAGTTTTACAATTTTGTTTTTAAATTAGAACTCTAACAGCTCAAATGAGCTGAAGCTTTCAACTGTGGTATTCTTTGTCTTTCTTCACAACACCTTTTAGCTGCAAATGACATGCAGTCCTCAAAATTCCAAATTGCCTAGACCATTTAAAATCAAGACAAAAAAACTTGATGGTCTACATTACAGGAAATCAATTATGTTTTACTTCTCACTTTATCATCTAGCATAAGTTTTATTAGTTACAGAAGCTTTTTTCTGTGGCTTTTGGATATTTTGGGTTTGGGGATTTTTGGTGGTTGGTTGGTTGGTTGGATTTTTTTTTATTTTTTTTATTGTTACTTAGTTTTATTGAGATCTGGCTAGATTGCAGACTATTATAAGTTTTGAATTAAGAAAGCATCTATCATTAACTTTTGTGAACTTAAAATTTGTTTATATCTCTATGTGCTTTAAAAGTTTTAAATATCTTAGAGCAACTGTGATAATATTGCAAATAATGTTACTTATGAGGAAGTAATATAAAAGCTAGCAGATCCTAAAAAAAAAATCCCATTACTGACTCAAGTATTAGAAAATACTGAAGTGTAAATTAATTTCTGTGGATTTTCTATTGTTGAAGTTATGCACAATGAAGAGAGAGAAAAATCATCACTAGCACCTTTCTATACTCCAGGCCTTTTATTGACTTGATATTTTACAAATGTAATCTATTTACAGCACAGGTTTGTAGAATTGTGCTCTCTCTGCATGTGAATTTTAGATGTTTTTCATTATTTACAAGTGTTCTCAGCTGAAAAGATAAAATAATTAAAATGTTATCTGTTGATTATGAGGTGTAAATGCCTATATGAGGAAGTTTATTTGTAGCAGGTTATGGTGTTCCCTCAGAAATGTTTTTTCAGTTTCCTTATCTACATGGGAAGATCTGAAATGTAGTGTTATTAATAGTACTGAGTCTTGATCATTTGTACTTGCAAAAGAGAAAACCAAAACAGATTATTTGTAGTTTTACTCAGCTTTGTGTTATCAGTGAGACCAGAAAAGTGCTTGCAACATCCACACAACATGGTTAAGGACAAAAAAAAATGGGAAAAGGTAAGCAAAAAGCAAGTAAAAATTTTGTTGCTGAGATGTTACTGTTAAACCACAAACCAGAAATTGCAGCAAATAGGTGCAGTAGACCTTTATAGGGTAGTCACTTGATCTGGTTATTGCCAGTCATGATTAGCAACATATTTGACTATGCTTGAGAGATTCATTTAGATGAAAACAGAAACAGGGGTAGCTCTGAAGGTGAAACATTGACAGATAAGCCTTTAAAATATCTCCAAAAATACTCTCTGTCAGCCCTTTACATGCACTGCTATAACTGTCATGAACTTTTTGTCATAGGTAACAGGTTTCGTAGAATCATAAAACTCATATGATCATATTTCGTTTTATTGGGACTTGAATGCCTACAACATTGGAAAAGCTGTCCTGGGCCATAGCAATGATCCCTCTACCTGAGAGTCATGTTTCTAAGAGTGCTTGGTAACAATTTTTTAATAAAGTGACAAGGTAAATGTACAAGATTCATTTCCTTGGACAAATCTTTCAGCTTGCAGAAAGTAGATGGAGTTGGAACTAGAGAACTACATTTCATTTCATGTTTTGAATTATTTCCTTTTGGTTCCATTTCTTGAAAGTAAATGTCTAAGGGTTGACAGTAGCATAAGTATTTAAAAGGTGTATTTCGAAGCTTGCACTTACTTAGTGTATTTATACATGACAATAACTATACTGCTATATATTTTTACTAACTTTGGTTATCTATTTATCCAATCAGATGAGATAAGCAATTCTGTCTGATTTTTGACCAGTCACAAATATTATAAGCAACATACCCTTTGGATAATTAAATCCAATGTAAATGAATATTAGTTGAATGAATTTGCATAATGAATACATTTAAGAAAGTTGTGATCACTAAGCTGTAGCAAAAAAAACCAAACCAAACCAAAAAAAAAAAGAAAAACCAAAAAACAAGAAAAAAAAGAACCACAACAAAATTCATTGAATATATTATTCATTGCTTTTTATCTCTTAATTATTCATTCAGATTTGAATGTAACAAGTAACAAACCTTATGTTCAGTAGTTTTATTTGTGTTAGAGAACCAATGGAATTCTTTCACTTCCATGCAGGATTGCCGCTACAATTCATTGTTAGGCTGTTAATTTCTGCTTTGGTAGTTTACTTATTTCATTAATAACTTTCCTCTTGGTAGGCAGGAGTTCATCCATTTTATTTAAACCTGTTCTCAGTATTTTTAGGTGAGTTTTTAGTTTGGTTTTGCCTGGAAAACAATACACACAAAGGAGCCACTTGTCTCTTTTCTGGGGAAGCCTAGCTGGTTTTGGTGAGAGATATGGTAAGCTTGTTCTTTTGACTACAACTGATTGACTTCCTCTATTTCTATTAATATGAAGACCTCTGACAGGGTTATCAAAGGCCTTTGGTGTTTTTCTGCATGCTTTGTTATATGTCTCTGTAACATCATCTGAACTTGTTTTTCACATTTACTGCAAAACATTGTGATTGGGAAGAAAACAGAAAAAAAAATGCCTTAACCTTTCTGTGGAGTCCAGATTCCATATCTACTACCTATTTTTACTTGGGAGCACTTCCTTTTATTAAAAAATTTCCTCAGGTGTTTTCCTTGTTCTAATAACTGGATATGGGATTATTGCTGTGTATAGCCACCTGTGTGGCTAAGAAAAAGATGTGCATTAAAACATTTCTAGAAATATCTATATATGATATTTGCTGCTGTGGTACCAGGAGGCTTTAATTGTTTTTCAGCTTAGATCTAAGAATAACTGATTTCATATATAGCTCCCGCTTTTTGAGATATTTTTGAGATATCCTGCTTATTAAGTACACTATGACAATTTACAGAAGGTGAGAGTTCAACTGCCATAAGGCACATCTGCATATGATTATAGAGTAATGTCTATCTACAGAACTCTATAATTTATTTCATGTTACTGTATATTATAAATTGTGAAGTTCTTCCATAACTCCTGTGTTAGTAGCAGCAGGGACCGTATCAAGTTGTCCTTTTTAGAGACTCACTAATAAACACTAGCTTGAGCTCTTACCAAGATACTGGAGAAAATCATAAACTGCAACATGTACTCTATGAGCTTTGTATCCTTGCTCTCAAAAGATTAATGAAGTGGCTTGGCAAAACATTTTTTGGAGAGAGAAAGTAAACAGACAACACAAATAAAAACAGGATTATGTAGAATAGCCACCTGTTCCTTTTATTTAAAATGTAATAATTTGAATGTTCCCCTTCTAACTTCTTGGTAAGACAACTACTTGGATATTTCTCTTTAGTGACACTTTATCTAGTGTTTCTAGCAGTAAACCTGAGGGATTTCTTATCCCTCTTGCTGAGTCCCAAAGCTTCACTAAAGCCAAGGCTGACATTTAAATATGTAGTATTCACAATCTGATGTAGATAATCTTTGCCTCCTACTAGCTTTTCCTTTTATTTAACAGTTTCTGCTTGTTTGTGAATTTACACATAGGACTGAGCACAATGCTTTGGGACCAAAACACTTTTTAACTCTCTCTCTCCAACCCTTGTATTTGATTTACTGCCTTTGCTAAAATGAGCATTCACCACAGGAACAAAGCTGATTTACATAAATTTTTAAACATTTTGAAAATGTTATAATTCTCTCTTTTTAATATTTTTCTCTTAACTATTTTAACAGAAGTGACCAAGACACAATAAAATATAAACACAAATTCAGAGATTTGCAATAATCTCACTTGCTTTTCTTCTGCCAGATCTCTCTCCTCCTTCTGAACTCCAAGCCCTTTAGAAGTGTGAGTATGGAATTTCCTTGGGGAACTGAATCTAGCAAAACAGATTCTTGAAGAGATCTCAGGAATTCAATATGAGTGCCCTGATGACTGGTACTATTGAGTGAGCAGAAAGAAAGAGCAGTGTAAATGTTCCTGTGATTTTGTATTCTTAATTTTTCCTAAGGCTTTTATTGGATCGGGAGGACCAATAAGTCTGCTTTTCACTTCTTTTCTTGTACTAACTCTTTGCCTCTGCCTTCCCCATAGTTCAACTTCCTTTTTAACCAGAAATACGACAACGTATATGCTAATGTCTGTATTACAAAATGAAACTATGAAAAGAGAAGAAAATTACACTTGCATCTTAGTGATTTGAGTTTGTAGAGTTAAAACAGGAGTCGTGATGATTTTGCAAATACCCTAGGTATCAGAGTCATACTGAATTTGGGAAGTAACTGTAAGGTGTCAATGATACTTGGAAAATCTGCATAGGTTTATTTAAGTGAAAACAAACACTGAAAATTAATTCTTCACTACAAGCTGCAGATCCATTCCAAAAACACCACCACCTGCTCACAAGGAACACAAAGCCAAGCATAGATTCAAAATAGCAGTAATGTTAAAAATATTATATAGACAGTTCCAGCTACCAAAACACCTTTCTCTGTCCCCCAAAGTGCCTTCACATTAAAACTTACAGATAATTCCCATCCTGCTTAAAATCTGCGTGTTGAGTTTCAAAATGCAGAAAGTTTCAGAAAGAGCAGGGTGCTTGGGTCAGTGAGAGTAGAACAGTCACTGAAAGGCTTATCTCAGCCTTCACCCTGGAAGAGATTAATGTCCTTCCAGAGTCACTAGACACACACCCCTCCCATCCCCCCATTTCAGGAATATTACTTTAAATATACATGCTGACTGCAATTTCACGTTTTCTTAATCAGCAGCATCAAAGTCCAGGAAATAATAAGAAGCTTAAATAGATCAAAGACCTGCAAATTGTACAGATATTGCAGAGCAGACTGCATATAAGAAAGGCATCTGAACAGTAGTAAAGATAAATTTATCTGTCTTCTCTAGCTCCCCTCAATGCAAACAATGGAAACACAGGTCAGTGCCCATTTCTTCCCTACAAGACTCAGCTCCACAAATAAACATCCCAAAGGTAAAGCAACCACTTAGGAATTTAAAAGCTAATAAAATGTTAAAGTGAAAAAGAGCAATGAACATGTCTCTGAAAGACAAGTTGATTATCAACACTCAGTCTCCTTTCCTTAGGAAAATGGAAGCAATGCTCTGTCAAGCATTGAGTCTTATCATTTCTGAAGAGAAGTCAAATGCCATTTCTCTTTGCTTGTCAAAAGGAAGAAATTATCCTCCCCAAGTACACGTTATTATCCACCATCTGTGTGATAGCTTCTCATAATTACTTACATACGGCGTCTTTGATAAGCCTATTCCTGATAAACAGAAAATAAAATTAACTCTCATACTAGATCAGTCACTGAGAAGACTTGGAATAAATATAGTAGAGCTTTAATTTTTCTCTTTCAAAAACCTGACAAGACAGCTGCTGAAACACATACTTAGAAATCTTTGTTTAGAAAGAAATTCTAAATGAAGCTACAGCCTTTGAAGACTAAATGTGCTGCATGGTCAATTGGTAGGAAACATTCAGTTGTTTGCTTTAAGAAATGAATCAACAGCTACAAGAATATGGGACAATGGCAGACTTATATGATAGTCAGGGTTGTTTGCTTTTTTTTGTCACTGAATTTTAAAATCTACACCTGGGTTAGGCACTAGTAATGCATTCCATTTATTAAAAAAAAAAGAAAAAAGGTTTGCTTTGTTTTTACTGATTTTACACATGAGTTTCACCCTACATTACCTTTAGAAGGTTAAGCCTTCTGATGATAGATCAGTTACTACTCTATTAATGATTTATTATGTTGTACTCATGACTGAAAAAAGTGATAACCCATCCTTTCCTGAATGGAGTAGATTTGAATAAGGAGAGGAAATGGTGTGCTCCTTGAAGAAAGAGCGGTTTAATATCTCCATTGGTTGGCAAATTATCATCTACAGTGACAAGGACTAAATATTGCTCCCCCCACAAAAAAAACCCTGGAAATTATAATGACATTTCATATACATTACAGCGATTCAACACTCTTGTGAGGATTAACCTATTAGGCTAATTATTCACTTAGTCTTCAATTTTGGACATTTTTTTAAGAACAGTCCCTTCATCATTCATTTTAAATCAATGTCTTTATAAAACTGGCATTTATTTT
The DNA here is from genome assembly GCA_004320125.1 of Scolopax mira. NCBI lineage: Eukaryota > Metazoa > Chordata > Aves > Charadriiformes > Scolopacidae > Scolopax > Scolopax mira. Next base: position 18,645 of record BJBW01000567.1, read on the forward strand.
TCTCTGATGCTTGTCATTGTTGCATGGAAACTTTGCTATTGGCTTCAAGTATCAGGGATCTAGCAATATAACTAAGTAATTTGGAGAAAAAGGGATTTAAACCACCCATTGAATTTAATCTTAAGTAATCAGGCAGATTGCAAAATTATATGGGAACAATTGTTGTATCCATATAGATTCTTTTAAAGAAATAAAATTTTATCCCACCTATAACATTATACCAAATAATAGTCTTCAAGAGCAATATAGTGGAATACATAAAATCTAAACACTTTTCTGGTCTTCATAGGAAGACAACTTATTCTGTGTCTTAGGACTATTAATTTTTCCAGGCCTCAGGGAAAGATTTAGAACCTAGTGAGAGGAATTCGAGAATGAAATCTTTCTGAATTTTAATCTTAATTAAAAAAAATATGATTGCCTTTTTTATTGATATCCATTTGTTCTTACTCTCCAGGAAAACCATAATGAACAAATTCATTTACATAAATGTTAAAAAAAAAAAGGCATTCAATTTTGTTAAATATTAGAGAGGACTTGTACAAAGTGAATGTAAAACTATCAAATATGAATAAGTACACTGGAATTTAAAAGTTACATTAATCAAAAAAAGGACTTAATTATGTTACTTATAAATTCAGTGCAGCTATATTCAAGATAGAGAAATGATTCAGACAATCTAAAGACTTTCCACCAGTCCAATATATCATACAAATTTGTGAATACCATCTAAAATGCATATTTGTATATTTTTATATCTAACATATATCGGTTGGATATGTTAGGTTCCTTTCCCTGGAGACTAGTAAAATGGTATAAGACCAAGTGTATTGGTTTTGGCTGGGATAGTGTTAATTTTCTTCATAATAACCTGAATGGTGCCATTTTATCTGTTTTTTATTTGTGATGAAAATGTTGTTGATAAAACAGGGACATTCACATTTCACAGTGAGGCTGACGGAGCACTGGAACAGGCTACCCAGGGAGGTCGTGGAGTCCCATTCTTTGGAGGTTTTCAAGACCTGCCTGGATGCCGTCCTGAGTAGTTACGGGCAATCCTGCTTTGGTGGGGGATTTGGACTAGATGATCTCTATGGTCCCTTCCAATTCTAAAAATTCAGTGAAATTCAGTGAAAATTTAAGCTACTGCTAAGCAGTGCTTGCACAGCATCAAGGCCATTTTTTTCTCTCACACTGCCCTGATAGTGAGCAGGGCAAACAGCCGGGACAGTTGACCCCAGTTGACACAGGGATATCCCATACTATATGACATTATGCTCAGCAATAAAAGCTGGGGAAAGAAGGAGGTAGGGGACACACATTTGGAGTTATGACATTTGTTACCTGTGATGGAGCCCTGCTTTCCTGAAGATGGCTGAACACCTGTCTGCTGCTGGGAAGCAGTGAATGAATTCCTTGTTTTGCTTAGCTTGCATGCACAACTTTTGCTATACCTATTAAAATGCCTTTATCTTGCTCTACTTTTGCCCATGCTCTCCCCCCTATCCCACAAAGAGGAAGTGAGTGAGTGGCCAGGTGCAGCTTGGGTACCTGCCAGGGTTTAATCACAACCTACAGAACCTACAGCATCACTCCCTGCTTTCATAGGTATTAAGGGAAAATATTTTTTTAAAATAGTTTTCTAGATAATATTTTTTCTGGCATAGACTTGCCAAAAAAGTGAACAGGATTTCTTAATATTGTCCTTTTACATAAAGAATAGTTTTAAAATGTGTATATCACCTTATGACAAGTGAACAGGACAACTGGCATTGCTGGCTAAGAAAAAGCAGCTATTTAGAAGGCCTGTATACTTCTTTTGCTCTGTCATCATACAATTCAAGAATTTTTTGCTTTTGACCTCTGTATTCTCTCATCCTTGAAAGACTTGAAGAAAAAAAGGTAAAAAAGAGATTTAAAAAATCCTACTTATTAACTAAAATGCTCTAAAACTAAAATGTTTCTTAAGCACAATTTAATAATAAAAGCTCAAAATCAGCTTTAATATGTATATGTATAAAAGTTTTTCATCACTCAAAACCCATATTTCTTCAAAGTCTAAATAATGATACATAAAGTATAACACACACAATATCAATATTCTAATATGTCAGTATTCTGAAAATACTGTGAATATTCAGTTTTCTGTTGTAAAACCTTATAGCCTGTACTTTGATCTTAAAGAGGATGACACTAATAGTGCACATTCCACAGAAAGTTAAGAAGTCTGTAACACCCAAACTAACTATATTAATCAAGAGGTGATGCAAAGAGCAGTTAATATCTTTTCCTTTACCTACTTACCTACTAAACTCTACAAAGAGTTTATTTAAATGAAGAGCTTTCTCAAAATAGAACTAATCCACTAATACTTAATTTCACCAAATTAAAAATTCCTCTTGGATTTCATCCCGTTGTACTTTGCACTGGGGAGGCCCCACTTCAAGTACTGTGTCCAGTTTTGGACCTCAAAAAAGATATTGAGGTGCTGGAGCAGGTCCAGAGAAGGGCAAGGAAGCTGGTAAGGGGTCTGGAGAGTAAGTCTTATGAGGAAAGGATGAGGAAGCTGGGGTTGTTCAGCCTAGAGAAAAGGATGCTGAGGGGAGACCTTATCACTCTCTACAACTACCTGAAAGGAGGCTGTAGAGAGGTGGGGGTCGGTCTCTTCTCTCATGTCACAGGGGATAGGACAAGAGGAAATGGCCTCAAGTTGCACCAGGGGAGGTTATTAGGAAAAAATTTTTCACTGAAAGGGTTTTTAAGCATTGGAATGGGCTGCCCAGAGAAGTGGTTGAGGGAACATCCCTGGAGATATTCAAAAGATGGGTTGACATAGCGTTTAGTGACAGGGTTAGTGCTGTGGGTTTTTTGGTTTTGTCAGAGTTAGGTTGATGACTGGACTAGATGACTTTAAATCCAGGAAATTCTTTGCCTCTCAGGAAAAAATAATAAAAAATAAAAAAAAAGTGTGTTTGTTTTGTCAAGCTGATTTACTGATATAGGAGACTACTGAACCTCTGTTCAGAGATTTTCATAAATCAATTATTCAAAATGAATTGTTTGAATAATATTATTCACCTTTAGTCAGACCTGTATTATGGTGATATATATAGGCCTGGAGACTGTACAAAATGGAAAAAAGATTACAATGACTTGACTGCCATGTCAATGGAAACAATAAAAACACAATTTTACTTATATATACAATATACTCTGGCAGACAATTTATGAAGGAATTAATGACCTTACTAATGCTCAACTTGTCTATGGCCTTATAACTCCTGCCTAAACTTCCTCTAAAACATTGTCCATGAGATATTTGGATTACATGAGTTTTATTCAGGGTAATTCTAACAAAGGATGTTTTGCAAACTGATAATGAGGTCTACATGTAAGCCACTGAAGCATGAGGAGCGTTAAGGTACAAAGCAACAGTCTAGATGAGCTTCAGAAGCTTCCTCCCCCAGCCTTTAATATTCAATGAAAAAAATAAAAAAATAGAGTTGAATTTTTTTCTGAATAAATATCTGAGAACGAAATAGACTGGAGTAAACACAAGTAAATGGAAGAGGAAGAACTAAATATATAAGGAGCAATTTCTTTCTCTCCCTCATTGTGTCTACTATCTGATCATGAGTCAGAGAGAGAATAATCTTTAACTTGACTTGAAATGCCTAATACATGGCCTAAGTAGCCCTGATGGATTTTAAAGGAAATGATTTCTAGTAGATGTCCTTCATTGTCATCCTGTCTGTCCATCAGTATAAAAGAAATACTGAGAGAGGCAAGAAAAGACTATCGGAGGAATAGAGGGAAAAAACATTGTCCACTGCAAGCATCTATTTCACAAGAAATTAAAATTAGGTTCTTCTACAACCTGTTTAAATGGCTCAATAGCCAGGATTGAAACGTGTTTTCCTCATAATATCTCATATGGCACACTCTTAGAATACAGTTCAAAAACCTTTGGTTTAGGAACTGACATGAAATCTTGTGCAACTGAGACTAATTAATAAGTTCACTGAGTAAACCCAGTAAAAATCACTTTGAAAAAAAATTTCAATTATTTTAAAAAATTGAATTATTAAAAATCATAATAATTTAATAATTTTGGCTTGACCAAATATGCTCGTTTACTTTGCTGATAATGCTTTTGTTCAGCAGCAGATGTGTGTGTAGCACTTCTAAATGGCTGAAGCCTGGGTAACTTATCAGAGTAGCTAGAACAGGTGTAAGGAACTAGGGTGGTCCTAGTGAAGTTTTATAGGTATGGACTGAGTTTTGTTTATTTACATACCTGGGCAAACATTTCATTTCTCATACATTTCTTTATTGCCTCTGAATAGAAAGACTAAGCTACACATTTTACATCTTTTATAAATAACTGTCCTGGAAACATAAACATAATAAATTTGTTTGTTACCCCACTCTTTAGCTACAAACTGGATTTTGACATACAAATAGTCCATTGCCTGTAGGTAGGGATCAGTCTGAGTGTTTTTTAAATGAGTGTTGTTTGCTCTCTATTTCTAGTCAGCTAAATAACCTGGTTAACAATCTAGTATGTGTTTTTCTGGATGCATCTATCTATGGCATATATAACCAATGTTTAGGTCTGTAGCACGAGTTCTTTTTGTTTGGTTGGGTTTTTTGGGGGGGGGGGGGGGGGGGGGGGGGGGGG
>BJBW01000567.1:23336-58660 GCA_004320125.1 Scolopax mira
GGGGGGGCCTGGGAATTGAGTATTTTTTATTGTTTAAATCTGAAACCAGAGAATCAGTCTGGGGATGGACTGAGTGGACAACAGCTCCAGGGAACGATCCCTGGGGGCAGCAAGATGCACAGGAGCCAGCAGTGAGCCATGGCAGAAAAAATGGCCAGCAGCATCTGGGGCTGCATCAGCAGGAGCAAGAGAATTTTTATCCTCCTCTACCCATCAGTCACACATACTATATCCAGTTTGGGGCCCCAAATACAGGAAAGACATCAACATGCTGTAGTAAGCTCAGCAGAAAAGCACCAATGTGACCAGGCTTGAGAAGAAGACCAGGCTCTCATGAAGAGAGGCTGGGAGAGTGGGGCTTGTATAGCCTGGTGCAGAGATGGCTTCAGGGCACCTCACAGCCACTCCCCCTGTGAGGGAAAGGGACTGTGAGGACACAGCTGCACACTTCAGTGGTTCATTATGACAGTGAAGGATAGCAGGCAGAAATCAAAACAACAGAGTTTCAGGCTGCATGTGAAAAGAAACTTTCCTCTCAGGGATAGTTAAGCTGAGACACATTGCCTGGAGAGGTCATATGGGCTCCATGCTTGTATACATTCAGAACCCACCCGGATAAAGCCCTCAAGATCTGGTCACACCATGCTTTTAGCAGTAGGCTGGTTCCAACATGAATTATCCTATGCTTCTAACAAATAGAATACAAATGTGGACACTGATTATCCAAGCAGACAGACTTTGGACTGAACTGAGTTGTCTTTATCATTTCGATAGAATTTTAATTATTTCTTGTATTCCCTGGTTAAAAGGAACCCTAATGCAACTGATGATTGAATGTCTTGAATTTCTACTTCTAAGATGCCTTACATACTTCAGGCAATGAATCTTTAATGAAAATTATACAAGCCTCACAGGTCCTGATCTAGGACCCAAAATTTGCAGATGCCATAGAAGCTAGTATTAATGGTATATGGTATTATCTATATTGCTTTTATATTGTTTTTTATTTGTATTATATTATATTGTATTATATCTATTGCTTTTTTTTCTCTATAGCATGATGAATTCTTCACCTTATCTTGGAGTTAAAATAAGCCAAAAATTGCTTATTATAGAAAACTCTAATGTTTTAATGTTTTTATACTGGAGTTCGATATTTAAAAATTTCTAACAGGGCAATTTATCTCCACCATTGCAAAACCCCAGAGTGATTGTTGTCTGATGAAAGCTTACCTAGAAAAGTGTCTTGCTTAAAGGCCATTTTTGAGCCGTTTTTACTTAACTGTATAAGTTGGCTCTAAATCTATCTTTATTGCCTTCTTCCTAACAGATGTTGCCATCTTCAAAGGTTGGAATTAACATAAGTATATGCAATGTAAGAAAAAAAAATAAGTAGATATACTTCTTATTAGCAAAGAAATTATTGTAACATAACATATATAAGAATGCAGAAATCTTTATTAAGATATGGAAAGCTCATATACATGTACAAGTAACTTTCAAAGTGCTGTTTACCTTCAGAACATGTTTTCAGTAGTTACCTAGTTTTTAAATTAAATTAAGTTCAGCTAAGTTTAGTCAACGCTCCTAAAATATGGACAGACAACCTGGTTTTGTAAGGAATTTTTGTCAGAACTTTGTCCCACCAAAAGCCTTTTAAAGATAGACTGATCTGAACCATCTTGATACATCCTTTAGAGAAAGAGACCTCTGATATAATGCTGTTCATCTTTTTCATTTGTGATGTTTAAGTCACAAATGGGTGGAATGTAATAAGAGAATTGTTAAATGTTTGAAGCAAAAATCTGAACTGTAATATTGCTGCAAAATTTAAATTGGCTGTAAGTTTTGCCTAGGGGCAGGGAGTTTAAGGAACATCTGGAGATTCTGAAATAACCTGCATTCATTTATGTTATTTAAGTTGTAAAATCATATTCAATCTTGACCCACTCAGGAAATCTAACATAAACGTCCTGCTGATTTTGACAGTCATACAGCAAAAACACCCTCTAATGAGCATTTAATAGTCACCAAAAGTTCTGCATTAAGTACAAAGCCCTTTTGATTACTTATTCCACTAATTTAAAGTAAATGCTTTTACAGATGGCATCTGTTAGGACGCAGAGCGTGTGCTGCATTTATATGTAGTCATTGAAAATAAATTCCAGCTTTGGTATAAGGATCGTACAAAAAAGATCAAACATGAAACACTGAGTAAACATTTACTAGTGATATTTTTAAAGCTCTTCATAAAAGCTTATCCAATACCAGAATACAATACTCAAAGTATATGAAGCAATTTAGAAATACTTTGGCAAATTAGCACCTAAAGAAAAATGACTGAGACAAAGTAATTGAGCTCTTCCATTTTGTTTATCACCTTCCCTAGGGTGCACAATATTGTATTTCACTATCCTTTCAAACTCTATTACCTGATGAATAAGGGGAAAAAAACCCAAAAAAAAACCAAAAAAAAAACCCCACACTTTTATTTACTAGAGATTAATAGGAGAACAATAATGTCTCAGATTTAAATGATAAAAAAGCAAGAAAGCTAAAGCAGTTATCTGCTTTTTTGAAGAAGGATATGGGGAAATATTCGCTTATTTTTGAGCCATCACCAAGAAGAATTTCATCAACAAAAGTCATGCTAAAACGTGTTTTCAGAAGTGTGCAAATTAAGAGTGGTTTTTGTCAGTCTACAAACATGTCCCCAGTGACCAAATATTTAACAGTTTGATATGTTTGTAAAGAAATATCTTCTGCATATTTTAGAATCCTGAGATACTGAGGGCATATTGGTAAATAAAACCCCCAATATTTGTAAAGAAAATGTCAGTTAATTTAAATGCAAAGTATTTGGCTGTGTTTTATGGTTGCTTCCAGGAGTTCCCATTAAAATCTTTATGATTACTTATTACAAACTATTACCATTGTGTAATAGTGGTGTAATAGCACACCAAATGTGTGTGCTGTCACACAAAATGTACCAAATGAATATTAATTTCTAAGTAAAATTATAAAATATCTAGGTAAAAATTTTGTAATAGAATATCAAGTTCAATCATTAACTTCAGTCAACTACCTAGAATTTAATTGTCATCACAGTTCTAAAATTTTCAAGTTTTACTTGTCCCTGTGCTCCAACATGCAGATCTGTGGTTCTTGGCCTTTTTCACCTCTTCATCAAGATTGGACATTATCGCAGCTTTCTGCCTTACTGTGCATCTAAATTTGCTTTTAGTGAAAATAAGATCATTGAGAAATGTGCATTTGTTTGTGGGTGTGTGTGTAACAAATAAAGTTGATCACAGTTGATAAAGTTGAACAGACAGTCAGGAAACAATCAAGGCATACCTAATTTCAATAATTTGAATGAGAGCTCCCCTGCTTCCAATAAAACTAACTCTCCTATAGAATGCCAAAAAATAAGAAAAAAAATATTCTTATATTCAGATAGCAATTACTGATCCAGTCTTTATCTGAATTTTTTTTCTTCTTGTAAATGGGATTAATTATTTGCAAAATAGCTCTTATTAACTACTGCAGTTAAAAATGCAGTTACAGGCAACTCCAAAAATGATTGTTCTACATATTGTTATACAATTGTTGCGACACCTGAGCCAAGTAATCATCCAGACCAAGTTAACACAGGATGAACATTTCTTGCATTCTTAAGAAGGATGTTCTTTCTCGTGAAATTTATTTACTGTGGAATGTGGGAGGCAATATTACTAACTGACAGAGGCACAAGGGAGGAAGAAGATGTTTCCTTTTCTTTCTCATAAAGGTGAATAATGGTAGTGAAGGAGCTCATGAGCACACAAAAGAGCATGCTTATAAAGAAAATTTAACAGACAAGAACAGCCTATATTTCTTTCAGTTTTTAACTAGTATGCCCATAATATGATCCTGAAAAAGCTACATCTTCTGGGAGCAAAAGGGTAACAAGTCTATATTTGACCTTTATCAATTTCATTTTGTTAGAATGAGTTCAGTAGTAAGAGAGTAATGAACTTTTCATCCCTGTAGACTACAGTTTGTATTTATTTTTCGATCTCTATGGAACAATAACTATCATGGAAAAAGTACATACCATAGGATCACCATATTAAAGAGCTGGTTTTATTCCAGTTATCTTTTTGTAAAGCAACAGGTTCAACACAAGCTATTAGTAATAAAAGACCCAATATACACAACACTGTAAACTAAGGCTGTACAGCCAGAACGTTCACTGTTTTTCTCTTGTGATTGATGATTGCAAAAAATAGATGCAAGTAATGAACTTGGAACTTTACACCAAATTTACATTGTCTCAGTGTTAAGTGCCTAAATCCTGAGCCATAAGTCTTTATATTTAAACATCATATGAAGATAGGTTGAGAGAGTTAGGGCTTTCAGCCTGGAGAAAAGAACTGGCTCTGGGGAAAACCTTAGAGAGGCCTTTCAGAACTTAAATGGGACCTACATAAAAGGTAGAGCAGGACTCTTTACCAGGAAAAGTAGCAATGGGATGAGAAGTAATGGGTTTAAACTGAAAGAGGGTAGATATTAAAGTTAGATATTAGGAAGAAATTCTTTACTCTGAGTGTGGTGAGAACGTGGAACAGGTTGTCCACGGAAGTTGTGAATGCTCCATCCCTGGAGGAGTTCAAGGCCAGGCTGGATGGGGCTTTGAGCAACCTGCTCTAGTGGGTGGCGTCTCTGCTCATGGCAGGGGAATTGGAACAGAACCAGATAATCTTCCAACTCAATCCATTCTATGATTTATGATAATTGAAAAAATGAGATTTAGTAAGTAGAAGTAAAATAGTTTAAAGCTAGAGTGGCTGAAGTAAGCTATCTCTCCCTGATCTTGACCCATGCACTTTTCATTATATTTTTTCTCCCCTCTCCAGCTGAGGAGAGGAAGTTATAGAACGGCTTTGGTGGGCACCTGGTGTCCAACAAGGGTCAACCCACCATGCTCTCAGATAGGATATTAAAGGCGAGTAGAAAGCCTATGTGTATGGAAACCCACACTGAATAGAGAATAAAACTACAGTCCTAGATAACAGAAGATATAGCGATAAAATGAGTATTACTAAAATGTCAAGTCAGTTCAACCCCAAAGAGGAAAGTAATAGAAATAATAAAAGCTATTTGTTAAATAAATAAAAATTAAATAGTACAGAATTAAAATGAGGCCTCTATTCAGCTAGGATATAGTACAGATTAAAAATAATGTGTGTACTACCTACGACAATATCTGTCTCACTTTTCAGTAAGAATAAAGACACATGAGGAAAAAGTCAGGTTAATTCATTAAATGAGTATGTGAAAACAGAAATATAATTACCTCCTAATAAAAACAAAGTTTCAAGATTTAAAAGTCAAGGAGATCATATGATATTCACTGCAGAAAAATTGAAAAAGTTGGCATATGAGATTATATATCCAGAAGCAAGACTTTTCAATGAAACTGCCTTTATCATGAAGTAATAGCCAATGCAGTACAAATATTTACTTAATGGATATTTGATTGAGAAATCTTCAGGATCATTAACCCGATGTGTAAGCTTTTAGAGAAATTGTTGAAATACTTGACAAAGACGGGAAAGGAAATGGAAAATAGATTATGTTGCAACATGAATTTACCAAAATACCCAACGTTAGATTACCATCTTTACTATCTGATCATAAATATTTTCCTAGCAAAAAGGAAACATGGAAGAGTTTGCTCATAGTAAAATCATTATTAACAGTAATCTTAATAAGCAAAATTGCTGTTCCATTCTTACCAACACTGATGGAAATTGTGAATAGTACCAACAGAGAAAACCATGTAGAACTGGCCCCAAGCAACTTCCTATATTCATGAAGAGAATGGTGACACACATAAGAAATAAGTTTGTTTTAAAATCACAGGGCAGAGACTGGAAGGAAAGAACTGGGTGGCTTTGAATATGTTTATACAGCACATAGCCCATCTGCTTCCTGAAAACTATTCACCTGTTAAGTGGGGTCTGTAATGTAAAGTTACTTGAACATATCATCCTATCAGTAATTTATCAGTACTTAGCTTCTAGGTTCTTAACACCTTTCTTTTTAAGAATTTTCTCTGTCACCCTGCCAAGGACCTAGTTTTCAACCTTATCAGTACACACCTGCTACATTATTGGTTGTTAAATGTCCACTTAAGCACTGAAACAAAAAAATCATCTAAGTTAAATGTAGCACAATGTGCTTAACCTGTATTTAGATTAAAGTTTATTACTTTTTCTAAGTGTGAAGAAATATTTACATACCTAAGAGCATGTCTGTTTTAACTATATTTGCACAATCATGTGTGTGCATTTCACTTCTTCTATGTCCTCTTAAGCTTAAATTAAATTTCAGTTGCCTTCTGTAACAACCTGAATGTTTTTTCGGTCTATGAGCGTACAGAAATCATGACTATGGGTTAACTGGATTCCATAAGAAATAAGGACATGGAGACTTTATGCTCCAAATTTCACTATAAACATCACTACTAGCAAGTATACTTACTTATGATTAATAAAGTGTATATACATATATATGTATGTCTCAAGTTATTAGTAATTTTTACCAGCAAACAATATTATGGCAATAAACAATTATAGTAGCACCCAAGTATATATATAATACTACAGGTTACTACAAACTTATAAGTAGTGAATCAAATTTATTCATTATATAGCAGCAGACATCATAGATCATTTACATATATGTATTGCACAAAGCACATTAGACAGAACTAGAAGGGGGACAAACAATCCCAGAGGATGACAAATCAGTCCCAGAAAGGGACCCAACCATCTCAGAAGTGGGAGAACAAACTGAATTGGCTCCAAAAGGCGTTCCAGAATGGTACCAATAGAATGGTCCCACTTTGAAGATGATCCACATCATGGAGGTTGGAGTCAGACAGGTGCCCCCAGTGAGGGTCCAAGATGTTGTAGAAAGGGGAAAATATGCATCACAGGAATTTTTCAGAGAGAGAAGCCATGTTTTTGGATAAAAATTAAATTTTCTAGAGGTGTAAAAGGGCATAGAAAACCACCACTTTGAGCAGCCAGTAGGTGTTATTAATTTCTATTTTGCATCTATGACATCCAATAGATGATGATACTTTCTGTTCTTTCAGACCAATTTTTTTTCCCAGTCTTACTGTTCTTGCAATTAGAACAGACAATGACAGTTACTGACTCTTACTTTCTCAGGATGTTTATTCCTTTTTCCATTATGTATTATATAATAGTTACAACAATAGTTATAATTTCAGAATATACTGTAACACAGAAAATATTATGAAGTGTTGAACAAATTCAAAATAGCAAACTGAAATGTGCAAATACATAATTGTTAGTCAAAGATGTCACACTCATGAAATGCACATTTCCCAAAGCAGAAACCTCTTGGAATTTCATTTAGTAAAATAAACAAGTATTTTTACTTGTTTATTTTATTATTATTAAATTAATTATTAATTAATTTGTATTATTATCAATAATAAATAATATTCTAACATTAAAATATATAATAAATATTAATTAATAATACTTACTTAATTAATTATTATTATTAAAATAAACAAAAAAGTAAAAAAAACCTCCTTTGAGCAGCCTGTACATGATCATAGAATCACAGAATCATTTAGATTAGAAAAGACCTTGAAGATCATCAAGTCCAATTGTAAACCTAACACTGCCAAATCCACCACTAAACCATGTCGCTCAGCACTACATGCCTTTTAAATGCCTCCAGGAACTCAACCACTTCCCAGGGCAGCCTGTTCCAAGGCTTGATAACCCTCAGTGAATACAGTATCTTAAAAATCAGTAAATATTATTTTTACAACCCCAAGACATAATTATTATTTTTTTAATTCATTTTGAGGTTAATCATTCAGATATATCATGTAGATGGGCTGAAACATTACTCCAGTTTTCTTGTATTACCACTGGTGTGTAAAATTTCATAAAACTTAAATAGGAATAAAGTACAAGTTACTGTATGTCAAAAGAGAGCTTCAGGAAAAAAAGCCTGCCATATTACAACATGCATACATGTACAACTCTAACTGAAACAGAATATAGAAATGAAACAATAAATAAATTCTCTAAACAAGACGTTTCACTGAGGAGTATCTAGGTATCTTAGGTGTAGACCAAATCAATGTATGTGACTGTTGCAAATAGCTGTTGCAGTCATCCTTCCAGCCTTGTTTTAGAAATCATTTCCTCTTATAGCCAGAAAGACCTAGAGACACTCAACAACTTAGGAAAAATATGTGGTGCAAAATGTTATCTTGAGTACAAATTTTAATGACAACTAGACTTAAATTTAGAGAAAAAAAAATGAATGAAAGAAATAAATGCAGAGAAGTGGAGCAAGATTTTGGGGGAATACATACTGTGGGGAGAAAAAAATATTTCCAGTGAAGAAAGGGTTGTTCAAATAAATTTGAAACAAGCTGCAAATTTGGCTGTGTAGGAATATATAAGGAAAAGGAACCACAGGAGGGCATTTGTAATCAGGAAGTAATTTTAGTTTTAATGAGGGGAAGCAGTAGACAAGACAGGTCTTTAAGTCACCACCTGGAGGACTTTAAAGGAAGAGAAAAGCTCAGAAAAGACATACCAGTTTAATTTTTTAATATGTTTGGGGGGGTTTTTTGGTTTTTTTTTTTTGTTTGTTTGTTTTTTTGGTTTTTTTTGAGAAAACACTGAGGCTGCATAATCTGAAAGGATTTACTATGAAATCTAGGAAACTACCTATGTAGGAGATGGTATGATTGAAGAAGGACTGTGATCATAAAAATCTTCTGAAGTCAAGAACTGTAAGGAGGATAGAGGATTAATGATCATGATATCCATTGCTAATCTAATTAACCTTTTTACATTAAATCATTCATATAAGAAGTAGCACTTTTAGGCAAATACCTATAGAAAGAAGTGAGATTAACCATCGGAGAAAGGAAGGATGAGAATGGCTTAGAAGGTCTTTGTACAAGAACTCTCTAAGAGAGAAATAGCGAAACTGTGGAAGCAACAACAATGCTGCAGGAGAAAAGATCTTAAAATATTCAGAAAATTAATTTGAAAAATGAAAAAAGGAAGCCAGAAGAAAAGGTGTTACAGAGTCTTAAAACCTGTAAGTTTTATGCCTGCTGCTTTATGTGCATTTACTTTTCATTTTTTTCAGATGTATTTTACAAGAACCCTGACATGAAGCCTCTTATTTTTGTGTACAGAACATTGGTGTGTATTGAGAGCATTCCTTACTCAATCAGGGTCCTAACCCTTTCTTCTGGAATGAATTTCATTCCATAACATTAACTGCTCTTTGAATGAATTCTTTGTTTTCTATTATACTGTGCATAATTTCTTGAGCTTTTTCCTGCCATGCATTTTGGAATTAAAATGACATCACAAATTATGCCCTGAGGAGTACCTCACTTGACTCATTCATGAATAAATTAATATCTTAATGTATCTGACTTTATTGTTTCAAAAAATTATTTCAAACATTTTACATTTTAAAGGGATTTTTTTTTTCTTTTTTATATCCGTGACTTCAAGACACCCTGCATGCTTTTTCCTACAAATAGTTTCATTTAAATTAATAAATACATAAGGGGTGAAAAAATCCTTCAGTAGAGTTGCAACTTGAATAAGTTCTTAAACTCAGAAATAAAAATAAAATATGCCTGTGTATACTCTAACTGTTATTTTTAAATACTCTGATTTCTGTTTGTAGAAATCTCTTTAGCGTTTTGAAGATAACTTCACAGCACTGTTCAATAAATTGTTCAAATAGATGTATTTTGTTCAAAATTTGATAAGGAAGTTTACTGCAAAATCAAATATTTTTGAAACGAATTTTAGTTGATACTTCTTATGTTCTCATTCTGTATTCCAAAGGTATTGTGGTTTTGACTGAAGAAGCTGAGTAGGACAGTTCATTTCTTTATAGACATATTTACGTTTAGAAAATAATAGATTATTTTCCAAATGTTACACAGCTCAAAAATTCTTCTTTAAAATTTTCATTCAGGCTGGAACAGCTGTGTTATATCTTTCTGGATGTATCATCCTTCTCTCACTACACAGAACAATGAACGAGGAGGTCAGATAAACATGTACTTTTGGCAGAGGACGAATAAAAAGTAAACAATCAATGTTTTTTCTAATTACAAAAAACTAATGAAAAAATCTAATGGAAAAAAGTAACTCACAATTATACATACAGAAGCCTGCTGTCTACAACTAGCTTTTAGTTGTCTTTTTAGCTGTTTGCTCTGTGATCTGGGTTGTAAAATTCTATTACTGTCAGCCATTACTGTTACAAATGTCATTTAGTAACTCTGAGATATATTATTTGAAAAAGAATGTTCTGGTATTATCTACTTTAATTCTAAAATTAGGATTAAGATAAATTTATGTCACACATATACTTTGACAGTATGGATCTCAAACACTGTCAGCTTGCTTTAGTGAACTTGAATCAATCAAAAAAACTCACATTGGAATTTGATCAATTACCTTTTTTAAAGATACTAGCAAATAATCAGAAAATAGTTCTTAATTTCAGTATCCATAGGGAATACCCTTGCAAAGCAACTTGCATTTTCATTCAAGTGATTGCAAGTTTGTAAAATTGGAAACAATCAATTTTTGACAACTTTTTTGTTCAGAAAAGTCTATCTACCAACTAAAAGAACTAGACCATATTTGAAACACCTAAAGAATAATCATTCCATAAGATGAGAACAGAACAGCAAATCAGTAAAGATATGTCTATGATGAAACATGTATATATGACCTATTATCCAGTTCTGATGGCATTTTGGTCTTCAAAAATGCACAGCAGTACAAAATTCAGATGATGTTTCTGAAAAGATACAGTATAATTTCCAGTGATTATATCTACATAAACATAATAATCTTACTGATAATTTAAGTTATATGTGACCAATAAACAGTTAGAGACTAAGTGATATTATATAGCCCTGAATATATATTTATTTCCTTCAGTAGTTTCTTCTGCCAAGAAAATCTAAATGAAAATGCAAAGCACTCTATATAGTTCAAAATACTTTAGTAAACCTTTGGAAAGTGTTTTCTATCCTTCTGTCTCTTGTAGAGTAAGTGAAAAAGCAGAATAACTATCTGTGGAATGCATCCAAACGAAAAAAAATGATCTCTACAAGACAACTGAAATTCAATAGCACTGGAGACTTTCTGAAAAAATTGTACTGCCTTCCCTGAATCATCAATATTGACATCATTCTCATATGACCCATTTTTAAACAGCATTTACATTAAGTACTCTTAGGGTTACTCATGGAGTCTTCTGTAGTTTTGCTTCTGTGTAGAGATATTGCTTACAATATGTTAATTTAAAATTTCTTTTACTGTTGATACTCAGAGATTCTATAATCTACATTCTATGGAATACTTTATATGCCTACTTTTCTCTACTCTCTTTCTACCTGGACTTGCTACCAAAACTACTAGTCTGCACTGAAGAGAGAACAGCTTTCATTTAAAATTATTTCTTCTGTAGGTACACAGATGATGAAGGAAAGATGGGCACAGAACTTGGACTTTGATGGTTGTGATATGTCAGAAGATGTAGGAGAAGCTAACCAAATTTCGATCATGTCTAACCTGCAAAAAAGGATGAACCTAAGCTAAGTTTATAGCTTCCCAATTTTCAGATTAAAAACTATATATATAATTTAATTTTATAATCAAAATATTCACGCTTTCATGCCTTAATTCCTAAACATTCATAAAAACTAAAGCTATTTTTACTTTAGATAGGACAATCACCTATAAATCCTGGTGAAGTTGCTGGTTCACCATTCTTGGCAACTACACTAAATTCAGAATTCTGTGATTATTCTGAATTATTCTGTGATAATTCTGAATTATTCTGTGATAATTCTGAATTTAGTCTAGTTGCCAAGAATGGTGAACCAGCAACTTCACCAGGATTTATAGGTGATTGTCCTATCTAAAGTAAAAATAGCTTTAATTTTTATGAATGTTTAGGAACTAAGGCATGAAAGCGTGAATATTTTTATTAAATGCCCTTTTTCCTAAGAATCTTGCATTCCCAAGGTGAGCACACTGCTTTTTGTAGGACAGTCTCCTCTGGATGGCAGTTTCTTCAAGCTTTCATCACCTCCTCTCCCCAGGTATTCATGCTGGTCAAATTTATCTTTAAATTTTATGTAGTAATTCAAGATTAATAAAAAAAAAATGTCCTTTTAAAGACCCTTAAGTATAACTAAATGCTCTAAATTTTAGACTGCAATATAAAATAGTCCTACTTAGTAGTTTTTCTTCTTCCTGCTCTGCTCTGAAAGGAAGAGTATGTGCAACTATAGTTTATGTTATTTATTCATTAAGGTAATATGAACTATATCTTAATGAAGTAGAAAGTGATTTCAATTCCATAAAATAAGATACGGGATGTTTGAAACATAACTAAAGTCTTACTGACATCAGCTCCTTGGTGAAACAGCTGCAAGTGTAGGAGGCCTGGAAAAGAGATAATATGCTCCAATGCTGTATATTTTTTGCCCAAGTCATCTTGTACTGTTCAAATTTCACTTTTCTTTATTTTCATGCATTTTACAGACTATGCCAATGTTATTAATAAGGTCAGCCCTCCACTTACTTCACTGAATATCTGAAAGAGTGTAACTTTAACATGCCTATGGAAATCTCTAAGAATTGTAGGTTTATTTCACACTGAGGTCCTTCAATGAAAATGACGTAACAAGACAATTGTGCTCTGGAACGTTCTCTTGATAAACTAGTCACACCAATAAAGATGATTTCATGCAAATCACAATTAAAAGTGCCAGTGCCTCTGCAAGAATGATCATTTCTCAGCTTCTAAATCCTCTGCACCTAAATATAAATTCATAAATCATAAATGTAAATAAGCAATAAATGGAAAAATTTCTCACTTTTACTGCAAAAGCTGATAATGTACATCACAGCCTGCTGAAAGATAAGTGAACACCTCTGTTCCATACATACAAGGATTGTTGGCTCACAGATTTTTTCTTTTCTTAGTTATATTTTACATGGAAATAAGTCACTACAACATGACCATGGAGCACCTATACTTAGGCTAATCACTTGAGATATTGACAGACATTTGTAGCTGAGGGTGTGGAAAGAAAATGAATTATTATTCCCTGTTCTGATTCCTTTACTCTGGAAGATCACTATTTTTTAAATTGAATATGTTTCTTATATAACAACAGAGTAAGTGAAAAAAATTGACAGCCTCTAAATCATTCATTTTAATCCTTTATTTTCATTCGGTTCAAACATTACAAAAATATTTTTTTCTACTTTTTGGAAAGTCTGATAATAAAGTGTGTATAACTACACTACATATTAATCTGTGTTCAACATGGAATGCTTTTTAAAGTTAATGTTAATTTCCAGCAATAAATTGTCTCTCATATACTGTTCCCTTCATTATTCTTGTATCTATGGTCTCCGCATTCTAGCCATTTCATGCCAGAGTGGGCTTCTTATAGCTATTTCTAGCTATCACAAAACAAAAGAATATCGATGCAAACAAATTATTTATTTCAGAAATATTGTGATTTAGATATTTTTGTTGTTGTTTTAATTATTTATTTATTTTTCTGGGTTTGATGCACAGGAGCAGAGAAAAAATGCTCCTCTCCTCAGTTTTCAAGGCATCAAGATTTAGTAACTGGAATGACTTTCCTTTTAGGAAAGACTACTATATTTGGCTTTAGGCTCGCCCAGTAGCTTGGCAGTTCAGCTACAGGAGAGAAAGACAGATCCTATCTTTGTGTGCTTGCTCCCTCTCAGGAGTGTTCCACTTACTTTCTAGGCAGGGCTGACTACCCTAAACCTTTTGAGTAGAACAGCCTTAATGTTATTATAAAGCTTGCTTCCATGAAGTCTCACAAGAGGAACATCAAGGTTTCCCTGTCCAGGGCAGCTGAAAGCAATGGCGCTTTATAATGCATTTTGCAAGGTAAAGCAAGTTAATATGGATAACAGTTGCACTTTCAGCCAGAATCTGTGAAAAACAAGTATGTTACATTTATAGCATAATCATCCTTGTCACTGTATTTTTAAGACACAAAGCAGTCTAACACAGATTAAAAAACAAAAACAAAAACAACAACAAAAAAAAAAACGCACCCAAAATTTAATTACCACTCCTAGTCATTGCATTGCACCAGATGTTGGCTTAATTGAACAAGTACTGTCTGTTATGGTTACAGTGAAGCATATTGTAACTATGGTTATAACAGACACTGGCACAGATCACCAGCCAGCATAAATCAATAGAATCTCATTGACACCAGTATATGTCAGCTGATTTTCACAACCAGAGGCTTTTGGCCTATAATTTTCCAATTACAAGAAAGGAGAAGTATATAAAAAGCATTTTCAACTTTATTTAAGAAAAACCACAAACTTTTGTTTGGTTTGGGGTTGGTTTGGGTTATTTTGGTGGGTTTTTTTTCCTGGCTGGAAAGGCAGTCTGAGTGCAGATTGTAATGAAATACCTTATTTGTTGAATTATCATACTCTGTCATATTACCATATCTGAAAACATAACTTCAAATTCAAAAATTAAGGCAAAGATTCTGCTGTCCAACATAAAGCTAAGGTAATACAAATTATTGATTAAATAGCTTTATCAAATACTGTAGGAGTAATTTCTGTGTGACTGCTACATATGCATAACATTATGCAATCATAGTGAAAGGTTTTATATATAGTGTTCCTCTGAGATTTATCAATTGTATTTGTTGATAAATCTGCCACAGATTAAAGAGCATATTTGAAGTAAATTACATTTTTAGCATTCTTTTTTAATATTTTGCAAGAAATGGAGTATCTTTGATAAAACTCAGTGGACTGTCACAAATTTAAAATTTAGATTTTAGATTTCCAACCATTTTGAGATAAAACAATATTAAAAATATAGTCAACACCAGGATTATGAGGGAAATATGCAGAAATCTAAATCTATTAAGACCTCTTTGTATATATGGAGTTCCAGAAATGCATCTAATCTGTAGTAATCTAATCTAGTTTTCTACACATTCACTACAGCATTTGCAGGTACAGGATCAATACATATCTAATTTCCACTCTTTAATAAGGAGATTCAATATTGAATATATGCTGTTTGAAAGGCCCCTTGAGCTTTGATTATTTTATAGTGAACTCTGTGCCTAGAATCACTTAGACAAGTCAAAAGATTAGCCAGCGGCCTCCCATTCCTACCAAGGTCTGTTACAAACTGTAGTTGACAGATTAAGTTGAAGAACCCTTCTGTTAGGTGTTTTCATTGTTTCATTCCTTGTAGTACTCCAACTACAAGACACCAAGCTGATTACATACATCGTAAACAATCTGTCTTGTTTTGAAATTTGTTTGTAGGGTAATGAACATTGTAAACATATGTAAAACTTCACAGTAAGTTATTTTGGAGCTACAGTTCGATGCTTATAAAAATTCTGTCTTTCTAGCCTTTATCAAGCAATGCCATTCAACTATAGAGATTTCACCAGGGGTGAAATATGCCTTATTCAGAAATGGAAATCCTAAATTCCAGGAGCACAATGATACAAAGGGGTCAGGCTCTCTCTCTAAACTATGCATGTCACTTATTTCCCAGAAACTGAAGTAGGCATAAAAATTCCAGTTAAACAAAGAAACTGCAGCTAAAATTTAAATTATCTCCAACTGAGATGACAAAAATGGTTAGAGGAACAAGCACGCTGCTCCCAAAATGGTTTATAATTATAATTCTTTATAATTAGCACCATCTTTGAATTTTTAAATATATTTATCATTTAAAAATATTCAGATCTCTCATTCTCCACAGACCCCCACCCTTTTTCTTTCTCTTTCTGTGTAAAGCTAAAGGAAAATTAAATGTTGGCAGTTAAAGTAGCTACATAAGTATGGCAACCATCCAAAATTCATACAGACAGATCTGGAGTCATCTTTACATGTGCGAAAACAGTTGAAAAAGATTTTAGCACTCTAGACATTTTATCTGGGTAAGATCTTACACAGTGGATGATGATTGACAGCAGTTCTTATGTTTGAAGATTTTAACAGAGAATGTGCAATGTCTAATAAATGGTGCTCCTCACATAGTTCAGCCACTCATTTGTTCAGAAAAGCACATGCAGAGCACTATGGGTCAGATGCTGGGGAAACGTTTTGTTGTTTTATGTAGATGAGGCTGTCCTTTTCTACAGACCTACTATATTTACCAAAGTAATTGGTAATTGTTACATCGAATATCACTTCTGCCACAGAAATGTGGCCACTGGAGATTTTATGAGCTGAACCTGTGTCAAAAGAAGCAGTTTTATTTATGAATTTTGTTAAGCATTCAACAATGAGTATGTTTTACTCCAAGAGGCTAGTTTACACAAATCACTCAAATATAATCCACTACAGTTTCAGGTATATTTGAGCTCATTATAATACTTACTCACAATTTACTAAAATCTTCATTGGGAATTTAGATCTTAAGAATATTTTTTAAAGGGTGCTGAATCAGATTACAGGTATTTTAAAAGGACAATCACTGTATGATGTGTCACTTCAGAATAATAAATTGCTGTCAAAAGTTTTCAGACTATATATAATTATTTTGGATTTAAATCCATATATCTGAAATCAAACAGTGGTTCTGTTCTCTCCATAAATTAACCGGGGTTTGCTCATTCGCTCTTTGTGAATTCAGACAAACCTATATGCAAGTAAACATACAGGCGTCTGTGCTCGGGGAAAGAATTATAGATGATTATAGAACTAAGTTATTATAACACAAGTAACTTAATTCTAGCTGAAATTCATTCCCTCTGTCACTGCCCAATTTACACTCACAAACACATGCACATATACACTCATGTACTCCTGAAAAAAATCTAAGGAGATAGGCTTTGCTCAAGGAACACCACTGAGACTGGATAGTAAAATAGCCATTTTCTAAAGCACAGGTAAGCAAAGAAACAGTGGTGAGATTTGTGCCTCTGAGTTAATTACAACAATGCCCATAGCCCCATGTTTGCAGCAAAGGTTTTAGGACCTCCTGTAAGACAGAAACACTTACTCTAAGCAGAATAGAAAATCTAACAGTTGAGTGGATTTTATTAACGTTTTACATTTGTTGTAAGCCTAGTTAGATTCTCTCATAGGGAATAAATGAAAGAAAAGCTTATATAAAACATACATCATAAAAAAAACTTCCAATGATGAAAACACTGAGGAAGTTCTTCCATTTACCTTTATTACTTTTAAAGTGGTATTCAAAGGTGCCATCTAATTCATCACTTTACTGGTTTTTAACTCTAAGCATACAAAAAGTTACTTTAAAAGCAACAGAGATCTTTTCTGTCTGGACCAAAATTTATCTCCAGTATAACACCAATGAGTCAAGATTAATTTTATAACTTGTTTGCCTATGTTGCATGAGAACATAATTTTGGTTATTGCCGATTCTCCCCTTCCATTTTTAAAAGTGCCATTTCTATAAAATATTATGTGTAATAAATCGTTCATGACAGAAATAGTAATAATATTGACCACACATAACTATTTATCATTGTGTTTACCATTGTGCTTGCTCTCTCTGCCTTGTGTACACTTCCTGCTGTGCCTACAACATCCAAGGAGAGCAGAAAAGCTATGCATCATTGTCACCAGAGGGCTTTCCACAGTAGAACTGGCACAGATAAAAATACTAGTTTGTCTTGAGAGACAAGACCTAGTATAATTCTTATGGACTTCAGTAGCCTTTGATTTAGGCCTGAAGGAGAAGTGGAAAAGCGAAATCTCAGAATCATCAAAACAAGTGCTCTAAAATTTAGTTTTCTACTAAAATGTGAACATTCCTAAACTCAGCATTCCTAAACTCAGGCCAAATGATGAAGCAGACTATTACTATAATAATTTTAATAATCAATGTGTGGTTACTATTTTATGGCTTTTGAATTTTTAAAGAGTCTATTCATTTCATTTTCTACTAGATTAAGTAGTATTTACTGTTAATAAAGCCTAGTGTGTGTTGTTCAGCTCTTTCACGTATTCAACCTACAACATTTTGTGGGTCCTCTTATCATTCCAGAGATGATAAATGTGTAGTTAACCAATGCAATGCCAATCTATGCCTCAAGATCGGCAGAAACTCAGAAGTTTTTGTTACTACAAATGACACAGACAAAAATATTTACCTTCTTAATCTTTTCAGGAAATTAATCACTGTCTTTGCTGGTGGGGTAAAGGATTACAATCTTGTTAAGTGACAAAAATACAGGTGTAGAAATGTCTTAATTTGTGGGATAGAAGACACATGCTCTGTCTAACAGCCAAAACCTGGTTTCTTATACTGACAAGCTAATTTCTGAGTCTTTTGAAATTATTCTCCATCAAACCAAGAACTGATCTCTAGTTATCAAATAAACAGCTTCAAACTTATATGTTGATGATTTTACAGAAATAACTGAAAGCCCCTCAAGTTTGACACTTGCTTTTTTAAAGCTAAATTACTTGAAGAACTGACACAATTTTACTTGTCTGCACGAGAGGAAAAAAAAAAGTGTTACTCTCTCAAACTGCTACTTAAAAAAATAATTTACTAATTTCACAATATTTTGTGTCAAATAATATTTTAAAAATACTATTCTCATTGTAAAAAGATAGATTCTTTTGGAATTTTTTTGTACACGTTAATGTTATATGAAATAATAACACCTATGGAGTAATAACACCACTATACCAAGCCGTAAAAGTTAGACTGATGACACAGAAAACATGACAACCTTCAAATGTTGTTTAAAAGTATAAATAGTCTGTGTTACAAAAACTGTCTATGCTTCTTTCACTTTTTTTACACCCCTTGCCCACAGTGACAACCTCATAGGTTGTGACTGATCTGCAGATCTATACACTTACTTGCAAGATGGTTTGCAACTTTTTGTCTCAGTTACACCAGCATCTATCTTATATTCAAGTTCTAGATCTGTGACTTCATCATATCCACGTCCTGCCACCAGATACAGAAGCGCTTTGTTCTGCTTCTTTTCATGCTGGAGGAGTTTTTTCCTAGGGGCTGCTCCTTGTTCTGAAACATGAAAATGTGTGAAGCATAAAACTCCAGCTGTGAATACTTACCTCCCTGCAGTGTTAAAAAGTTCAATATACAAAACACCTGGTTTCAAGCAAAATGTACACTAAGATATATGGCAATGAGACAGTTTTAATATACCCCATAGGGCCCTGAAGCAGTTTTTAAATTAAAGACACAACATAGTTTGGTTTCTTTTTTTTTTTTTTAAATGGGCCTTTACTACTTCACAAATAATGAATCGATATCTCTTCCAACTGAAGAGAAAGTCATAAACAAAAAGGTGATTTGTGGTGAGCAGAAAGGATGAGGATCCATTGTTATGCAAATAAAATCTAAAATATGAAGTTTACATTCATTACATTACATGAACAGAAAAAAAGATCTTTGTTCCATGGGGAAGAATTATAGTGGCTCCCCAGAAAAGAATCTAGTAATCTTGACATGGAGATACATGTAAAGGGGCAGGTCTGCAGTTCAATTGAGGTTTACATGTTAAGAATTCAACATGGTTAAAATTTATTTTTTCAACAGTTCAGATAGCCAAATGTCCATATATTGGCATGTAGACTCCTATTAGAAGGTGACAATAGAGTCTGTTCCTTCTGTGTTATATTCTGCAGACATTATTTCATCTTTATATTTGACTATACTTCCATATAGAACTATTTAAATTCCCAGGAGTATAGATGTGCCTTGAAATAATTGACAAGAAGTTCACAAGAAAAAATAAGGAAATTTGAAAAATCATAAGTCATCAAATGTTATTATTACTTCATACAACAGATACAGATGTTGTCATTGTTTCTGGTTTGCTCAAGCTCATATATTCATTTCTTCTAGCATTATATCTTGCCTCTTCAGTCCTCTCAACAATACTGTTTTTGTCTTCAGAGGGTAGCATATATAACAATAGGAATACAATCTTCCCCAACAAATGGGCACATGATCAAAAATGTGTTTGTATTTTTAAATCTTCTACACAAATTAGGTTTTAAAGGGACAGAGTTCTGGCATATATAAAGCACATCTATGAAGTTAAAAATTGAAATTTTCAATTTTTTTTCCAAAGAATCTTTGGGGTACATGTTTTTGATGCACTGAAGACTCACAAAGCTAACTGCTAAGCTAAGATAAAAAAAATATGTATCATAATAGAAGATAAATTTTGGAGTCTGTGGATGAGCTTGAGTATAGGAGATCAGATGAGCTTCACCCAATAGATGGAATCCTTGTCTACATTGTCCACATCTAAGACAAGGCAGAAACAGGTCTCTCAGAAGTCACAAAGAGCTCTTCCTCTGTGGAGAAGAGCAATCACAGCTCAGCTGAACTTTTTTTTCTGACTCATCAGAATGAATTTAATATTCAAATAAGCCTTAAAATAGTAGAGTGCCTGTCAGATGTCATTTCTGAACTGTAATGTAATGACAGCTGGATATTAATACTCTTAAAGAATGTGGACATGAAGCATAAAGCCAGTACATGAATGTCATGCACCAATAACAGACTCAAGAGTAGAATCCATGGAGACTTTTTATTAATATGTTCAAGAATTTTATTTAGCCATATTTTCCATTTTCAGTGCTCAACCACTGAAAAGTTTTCAAGTTTCAGTCATATATAGTTGGTGGATTTTGTACTCTTTCTGCTAACACTGGCTTCCTACATGTTTATAAGTAATTTAAACACTACACTTCATAATGCTGTTATGCATTGATTTACCCCAAGCAAGAATCATCATGACTTAAACATGTACATGTATGTTTATGTATGTGCTTATGAAACTTTCATATTTTTATACTGCAGTTTCCAAGTGCAGCTAAGATTTGAATCAAATAAAACAAATTCCTGGGTTATCCTTTTGGCTTTACTGCTCCAAAATGAAGAAATCACACAAGGAGAGAAATTGCACTTGTTCTAAGCTGTGGTCTACTGCTTGCCTTAGTTCTCTGTAGAGCCTTTCACCAGAATTCCATGCCTTCTTTGTGCAGTTTACATGACTAAACACCGATTGCAAGGAAAGAAGGTAGTTAAATTTATTTCATTTTTCTCATTTTAAAATGAGTTTAAATATCCGAAAGAGATAGAAGTTACTTCATGTACAACAAGGAATGAAGTGTAAGTTACTATCAGGAAATATCAAAATTAATGGTAATATTGTCACAAGGATAACAGAAAAAAAAACCACTATTTAAGTGTTTTATATAAGTTTATATAGGTTTTTAAAAAACCCATATAAGGTTATCTTGCATTAACTGGACAATGTACTCCCAAATAAATAGACTGAGAAGTATTTATTCAATTAAGAGCTTATGCCATGGTCTAGATAAATGGAATTTTCTCTTTCTACGACATATTGAAATAGACATCATCCTTTTATATAGCGAATGG
The DNA here is from genome assembly GCA_004320125.1 of Scolopax mira. NCBI lineage: Eukaryota > Metazoa > Chordata > Aves > Charadriiformes > Scolopacidae > Scolopax > Scolopax mira. The sequence continues at coordinate 44,907 of BJBW01000567.1, forward strand.
TGTTTACAAGCTGATTCTTATTTCAATTAAAGTATTAAAATTTTGAAAATTGTAAACAAAAACATTGACAAAAATAATTTATGTCTATGAGATAGCATATGTTTACATATTTCTCATACTTACAATCAGTAGTATAAATAAGTATCACTGATCCTTTAAATGATGATTTTAAGCAGAAAAAGTATCATCAATACCCAAGAAATAACAAATTTGAAATACTGCATTACATATGCATGATGACAACTCACTCAAATAAACAGATACTTTTAGGATTCAAGCTTGTTTCAGTACATTCAGTGACTCTCTAAATATTCACAAACAATATGCTCTCAGAAACAAAGCCCATATAATATTTAATTTATAAAATTTGTTACAAAATGTTTTTACTTCAATTGGAGGAATTATTCTTGAGAATTTGTTTTCACAAAGGTTAAAAGACAAATCATAAATGTTCAGTGAGATTTCAAGCTTTCAGTGAATAAGAATGACATATTGTTAAAATGGTAGATTTTAGTAGCATTTTAAATAGAAGTAATGTCAGAATTGTTAGTGGTAAGGACAATAACGGCTACCTTTAAAAATGATGTTATTTTCTTTTTTTTAATAAAGGTAGACTCAGAGCATACTTCTAGTCAGTTCAGATCCTTCTTCAGAACCAACTTTTAATCACAATTTATTTGCAAGAACGAGGTTTTTTTTCAACAGTAAGAAAAGGAGAACATCAGGTGAACACCTGCAGGAAGAGGCATCTCTGCAGATGTTCCAGCATGTTTCTTTTGACTGCAGCTGCCTTCTGACTCGAATTTTGAGGAGACATGCTAGAAACACAGACCATTAAAACATTTCCCATTTAAAAGTCAATCCTATATTCAGAAAAAGTATCAGAGGACAAAAAATGAGTATTAACCAGCTTAAAATATTAAAAGAGATCCTATAAATGAAGAGATCATATAAATGAAGTTTGATTGGATAGGATAATTTTATTTATGTTCCAGTGAAAGAGAGACACTATGCTTTGACTTCAAATAAATGGATTTTTAAATTGTTTTGGCGAATAAATTGGCTATGCGAAAGGGGTACTCTAACACATAATTTTCCTCATTTTAACACTTTAGGTAATTTCATTATTTATTTTTCATAATGACCTATAAAAACAAAAACACAGCAATCCTAAGCACCCATTGTGTTCTTTGGTAACTACACTGTTATTTTATTCAGTGAAAAATTATTTTTCTTTTACAGTGATATTTTCGTCCGAGAGAAATTCTCATACATCTTATGCATAACGGTACAAAAGGTGAAACAGGCTATAATTTCTGTGCTCTGACAAGAAATTCTGTCTTTCAGAAACAGACTATCTGAATGGAACCTACAGAAGATGATGCTTTTATTTTGTCAGATTAAATATTAGATTCACAGTGCACAGGCAGAATTCTGCATCTCCAAAAAGTTTACTCATCATTGTCGAGGTATGATATTGTATGTTTCCTCTGGAAAAATGTTTTAACACTGTTCCTTGATCTTGGCTATCTAGAACAGTCATGGTTTAGGACTTTGATCATAAACATGACATAATTTTTTTCTATTGTCTTTTAAAAGACTACAAATGTCCTCTGACCTGTGTATCTAGGACTGTACTGAAAAACAATAGAAATTCATTTCTCATCTTTGCAATGGCCTTTTGTGTAAATTCAGGAAAAACACAGCTTGTCTTTCCAGTCCACAGATGTTAAGACCATGAAATAGCAATTCCAGGATCCTAAGCATTATATGAAGAGGATATATTAAAAATAAAATGAATTATGGTGGAAGATATTTATTCTGTTGTATGCTACAAAAAAGTTAACTGTCCTCTTGGATAGTTATTTCTCTTTTGGCTGAATTCCAGTATTATTCCACAGAGTAATTACCAAAAATACAGGTAAATTAAATATATCCATAAATACATTAATTATTCACAGCAAGATGATGTTAAATACTAAAAAAATATGAACACTGCGGAAAGCATAAAAGCGTCTAGCATACATCCACAGAAGCTTCCCTTTCTTTCACATATATCTTTAAAGGAAAGGAGGATTACTTTTTTGGTTTTGGGGTTTTTTTTTGCTTGTTTTTTTGTTTTGTTTTGTTTTGTTTTGCTTTGCTTTGCTTTGAAATAGCATAAGCTTCTCTTAAGTTACTATATTCCCTGGAAAATTCAAGGTTAGAGTCTGATGTCTGAAACAGTATTGTAAAGAGGTGAATACTTCAGTTCCATTTTTTTTTCACATTGTCGTGCTCAAGTGTCATTGATCTGCTCTTCCCAAACACTAAGCCAGTCAAAGTAATCCTTCAGATACTTCTTCTATGGCTTTTAGGTTATGAATTTGTACCTGATATCAGCATGTAGAAGACTTTCTGAAACCACTTATGGAAGGGGAAAACGAGTTTAATTATGTTACTGACAGGGAGTTTTAATTGGTACTTTTGATCACAATCTACTTGTCTGTTCTTTCATGCTATTTTTTTTTTCTTTTCTTTTACCAGAGGAAAGATTCTGGCTTCAAAAAGTTTTCTTCAACTCACACTAATTACATCTATGTCAGACAAGTACAATTTCAAAAAAGTGTTTGAACAGTAATAGATTTATGTGGACTTTTATGCTACTTGCATTCCATCAAAAAGTTTGATACATTGATATAACTGATATCTAATAAAATGTCTACATGTCTTTCCTGCTATGGAAGCCACAATATAAAGGCTGTACATCTCTGTGGAAAAATGATAAAGTGTTAAAATAGAGGTCTTTGTAATTAGCCAAAAGATGGGAATGGTCCTTGTGGCTACATTTGTACTAATAACTAAACAGGTCTGGTGACCAGTTCACAGGCAATGTCAGACTGCTTAGTTGCCCAAATGCCTCTTAACAATACATTTTACTGTAGCTAGAAGTACACTCTCAGGTAAACTCAAGTAGAGTTTGATGGGGGGAACAAAAGCCAAGAGCTGTTCTTAACAACAGTATGAATAATCCTTTTTTTTCTAGAATGAAAAAGGGTATAGCCATATGGATACGGGGCATGTTATGGCACATGTCTTCAGGGCTACAATGCCAGCCTGTCCCATTGTATTAATATAGACATTGATTGTATCTAAAATGTTTTGATAAGATGCCTGCAGAATGTATTTAGAAAAAATAATCTCTTGCATATTCCCACCCCTCCATTCTCATTCCATATCTTCTTTCTTTTCTTTTTTGTTTGTACATTTGTTTATTTTTTATTGTGGTTACTTTTCTTAACAGTTTTTCTTTTGTGTTTTTACATGAGCTTGGGCTTAAGAATTGCTGCTTTTTTCCAGTCTTGTGGCCCAAAATACTTTGGGCAGAATCTGTAGTTTCTCTGAAGTTGCTAACATAAAGCACTAGCAGGAACAAAATACAACTTCACATTTTAATTTTGCACTCAGACAGCCTTTAATATTTGACATTACTTCACATTAAGATCTGGAGTAGTCAAGGCTTCTAGTCTTTTCCTTTCCTTCTGGAAAAGTGGGGAAAGTATAGGAAAATACTCTTATTTCCTGTCCTCAAGGCCCTCAAAACATCTTGAATGGGGACCAAGTTAGCCCTAATATAACATCATCTTTGTTTTCACAGGCTACCTATTTGATCCCAAGAAGGAGAAAAATGTGGATCAACTGAATTGTCTTTGAGAAGTTACAGAAACCCATTTCTATCCCAGATTGTTTCAAAATGTGACACTGTTAACTAGTGTCAGTTTTTTTCATGTTTAATGCTCTCTTTCCACATGTCTCTAAATCTGAGAACATGTGGTAAAGGTGTTGGCAAAACATTTGCCTGTAGCTCCCAAGACATTTATTTTTCCTAAAGAATCTGGAATGCTTTCAACCTTTCCTCTCCCTCTCTAAGAGGTTTCCCTAAGAATAGAAAAAAGTCCTATGTTAAATTTTTTAAGATCCAGTCTTAATTTAAGTGCCTTAACTTCCTTATTTTAAATAAATGAAGTGACAGATTTATATGCTAGCTATCTGATTTTTCCTTGCTTTAAGAATAAATTCTCCTACACAGTATATTAATCAAAAAATTTTCATTTCAAAACTGACTCATAAGAATTCAATGAATAGAATAATTGAGTCTCTGTAATAGGGGAAAAAAAATCAAAGCTCAAGTATTAGGTAAAAGCCTGTAATGCCACAAATCCTAAATACGCTAGGTCAAGTTCCAATTGTCCTGTTAACAGCAAAGTCAATAAGCTTACAAGCACGGAGTAGACAATAGAGAATATTTTGAATAATATTTTATAGCATCTATTTAGCATAATATAAGACACTTTCCCATTAAAAAATTAGAACCTAGATTACCAAATTTTCTTAAAAAACCTACTGGAAAAGCAAGTGTGAACTGGTAGAATATATGTTCTATGGATGTTATATCTATGTGCATCTATGGATGATATTAACTGAGCTGATGGAATATTTCTTCACTTTATATGATATATTTACACTTACATTTTTGTAAGTAATGTCTGGGTGTACACCTCAACATGGATGAATGACAGGATCTTTGTTACAGGTTTTCCCCATCTTTAAGTACTTGCCAATAATAAATTAGCTATAACGCATACACTGAAAAATTTTAGTGGCATTTTCTTTAAAGAAAATAGTGGGATGAAGAAAAAGTATGATTCATAGTCACACAAAGATTCCTACAGATACTTGTTAGGATGTGATTTTGGTATCACACTCATATAGGCCTCTCCACAAATTCACAGTATGGTCTTTTTTACATAATGTAAGTGGCAAAAAATAATTTCTTAGTGCAGTGAGGAACTGACGTAAACCAGTCTCTTGTCTTGTAGTACAGAAACTATGGCTCTTGGTGAAGAAATAGGAAAACTGGTAACATTTTAGGACTGTTTCTAGCTGGACTCATTTGCACTTTATTTCTGCTGCCTTGAGAGAAAGAAGAGCAAAAGCACTTTATTTCTCTGTGTAGCTAATGAAGGTGCTGAGGGAAAAAACAGTCACAGAAAGGCTGCTGCTTCCATTTGTATATTCATGCATGATTTGGAATAAGTGCATGGAGAGAGCCGGTAAATGCACTAACCAGATTTCATCCACTTCTGAAGTGATCAAAATAAGGCACATATGTTAGACATCAAAGCTGATAGCTGCTTTGTTTAACATTTATCAATCTGAAACAAATTTACTTTCAGTTTTCCTTTTTCCATTTTTAATCTCTATTTTCCCCGTATCACTTCCCAACTGTTATGAAGTGAAAATAGATGAAAAAATATCATTCAGTCCTATCCATGGTCACAGACCAAGGGCAACCAAGTTGTAATATTCAGGTGTACTGTTCAGTTAGGTCTTTGACTGTGAAGCAAAACAAATATGGAAATCATGTCTCTTAAAGGATATAAATGTATGCAATTTATGGAAGAATACTGGTTGAGTGAGAAAACTACTAATTATGTGCAAGAATCACAAAATCAATGACCTATAAAGGTAGTTTTAGACAAGAATTACTGGCTTCTTTTGAAGGTATTTAATGGTCATTTCAATCTAAAACTCTCTACCCAGCTTGATGATGAGAAGTACATATAAATACTTTATGCTTCTAAAATCAAATTTCTGTTCCAAAGTCAATTTTCACATTAATTGATGATGATTCATTCTGACATTCCTGTAAAAAATGCTGTCAAACATATAAATTATTTTGAATTCTAAACTCCAGCATTGAGGAAAACAAGTCTTCAATTCTCAAGTAGCAGAAAAATACAAAGGAAAAAAAGTAACAGAAGGCTAAGTAAGTGAATATATTTGAAGGAAAAAGAGCAAAACTAGCCTTTTTTTCTTCTAGTACATGGAAATGATACCACCCTTGGTGATTCAGAATTAATTCAAAATGTTGTTATACATCTTCTGTAATTATTTTCCAGGAATTAAAATTTGTTTCTTAATAAATATGGTTGTTAATCTGAGTGCCACTTAGAGCAGAAGGGAGAAGGGGATACTTTAGCCACCTGTTTAAAAAGAGTATAGTCAGTAATTTTCCACAGCTGTTTATTTTGGTTCTAAATGTTTTGAAAATGTGTAGCACATTTCATCTGAGACATAGAATCAGAGTGTCAGTTGAGAAGCCAGGCTCCCTCCCAACTCCAACATGAACTTGCCACTCTACCCTGGGAAGACACGTCCATTTTCTCCTCTTGGGTGTTAACAGAAAGTCTTTCAGGGTGTGTTTATACTGTGAAACCTCATTCTGTGTTAGTGATACCCAGGCTCATCCTGGGTCACTGCATACAGGTGTAATGAATAATTCAGGGTTGTGTGGTGATATTAATCTGAATATCATTTCAACTTGGTTAAATTTGTCCCTTGTTCCCTCATATTGTAAGAGAAGAGCCACACAAATAAACTCTGTATTTCGTGAGACAGAAATGTTCATTCTTGAAAAACTGCCACAGAATATGACAGTTTGAATTAAGTGCTAGCCTCAAAAAAGGGTGGTATCAATTTCCATGTATTAAAAGAAATTGCATACACTACACAGCTGTTGTACCTGATCCTTACAAGTAGTGAAGCTAATTAGCCTTGGCACAGCAACACATTGACATTGTTACATTGCTTGGGTTGTGTCACAGTAGCTCAGGTATCTCCACAAAACTGCACAGTTCAATGCAGGCGTACACAAGAATCAAATTCTCACTTCCCATACTCCACTGCTTAGATAATGCCAACTTTGAAAATGAAATAATAAGTCACTAATTAAAGCATTTTTAGTAGAAACAAAAAGTTGTGCGAGCAGATTGCAGTTGAGTAGAGAGGAAAAAGAAAAGACGATGGCACATACATAAGAAATTATTTGTTAAAAAGCATGTACCAAAGCCATGCTTATATTTTTATGTTTTTTTATTTTTAAAATAATTTAAACCAGAAAATAAAAAATATCAGGTAATATAGTAAAACCTACCACTACCATGAGGGCGAACGTCATTCCAACAACTGAGGCAAGAAGCACTTATGATCTTAAATATCACTTATGATCTTACATATCACTTATAATTAAACTTCTTCTGAAACATCATGAGAATTTATTTTACACAGCATTTACAGATTTTCTGGAGCTTGGTCTCACTATGGAACTGGCAATGAAAGACAATAATAGAGAATTATGACCATTTTTTTGTAGTAAATCATTTATATTACAAACATGTATATTACATATTTGTTCTATCTCCACTTATTTCATGTCTACACAACAACTAAATATTGTTAGAATGATACTATCCCTGGTAAGTGTTTGTATGATTACTAATATTGTAACTGAACTATGTAGTCTAGACATTTTCTGTATGTGGACCCTTAAATTCCAAGTGTACACAAGTATGTTAACATTAAGATTGAAAAATGAGATTTTATTCCTCTCACGCCAAACCAAATAGTGCATTTTCCCCTACTATTGTAGGTGGATTTCAATGGCACATGGAAAACATTCAAACAGAGCAGTTACTCATTTAATATTTCCTTTACTTTATGAAAGCAGGATTTCGACAAGTCTGACTGGCAGTGTGCTGTTTGGATCCAACCCATAAGATGACTATGCCTAATTTGTCTCTAAAGGTTTATAAAATGGCTGTCAATGTAACCTAAAAAGGCAAATGGTAAAGACTTTTTTGATTTTAAAGACTTCTGTGGATGGGCTGGTACCAACAGCTGCAAGTTGCCACGAGTAATCTGATCCCAAGTTTGGGGGTTGACCCAATATTGGACCATCAGTAAATGATTTGGATGGATACAGGGCTCGCAGAGCTCATCTGGTGTATAGCAAAATAGAAGTGGCAGTAGTGGATTTGACGCTGAACATTTCCCTTCCTACATTACCTCCCACGCACAAGCAGGATTTATGGCTAATGCTGTGCTGGGTGGTGCTACATGGTCCTCTGTGTAGCCGAGGAATTTGTTTAATTCTGTGTCTATATATACTCCTAGATCAGCACTGTGGAAACAGTTGCAAAAGGCTGCTTCTGTGCTTCTGTATTTTGTCCCCACAGATAACATGGAAACAAATCACAGGTTTTCAGTTGTACTTGCCACTGAAATACCTCCCTGACTTTTATCTCAGTCTTTTTCCTTTGAGCTTTATTGTGAGAAATTCACTCTTGCATTCTTTCTCAGTGATGTGTCAAAGTGATTTTGGCAACATTATATCTGCCTTTGTGCTACAACCAAAACACATCAGGCCCTTCAGGCAGCAGTTAATTGTTATCAGTTTGTGAAAGCAATCAGAAAACCTGGAGTCATAACATTGCAATAATGGGAAGGCTTAAGCAAGGCAAATAATTTTAACATAACCTGGCTTCCACTTCAGTGTCTATCAGGATTTATCCGTGGAAAGAAAGAAAAAATCTAAACCAATTAAAATATGTTCTTTTAGGAGAGAGACTAACTGAAATAGACACCGTGGTTGGAGGTGCAATATCTAATTAATCATGTAGCAATGCACAGGGGGAAATCATACTTCTGTCAACAAAGTTTCTTACAATGTTCTTAAAGTTGTTGACCAAAGTTACTGCCATTCAAGGACTTTTTTTGGAAAATTATTCTGTGTCAGAGAAAACATGGGGAGAAGCTTTTAAACTCTCTTTGTGTGTGTGTGTGGCTATTTGAAAGGCTGTTATCAGCATGTCAGGGTGTGTTACTTTGGCGTCGTCTGGCTTTGGAGCAACACAATACATCCTATGTCCTAAGTTGCAAGGAAATCTCGCCTTGGTTAAACCAAGCCCTTTGTACCTACCAACAAGGGTGACAGGTAGGAGGAATTTGCAACTAACTCATGACTTTCCGCCTGCAATTCAAACTCACTATGACATCAAAGTCTCAACTCAAGTTACTCCACTTCCTTTTTATCAAGTATTTTTAAATTGAAAGGTGCTGAAGAATATTCCTAAATGATTTCTTTTTCCCAGGAGCATGACAGAAACCAGAATCATGAATTCCTTAGTGTTAATAAACATTTGGTATACACTTAAGTCCAATACCTGCTTTTCTTCTTTTCTGAGTCAAAATAAGAATCAGATAATCTCTCTAAATAAGATGCCTATATGTTTAAAACTTGCATTTCTTTATGTACTTTAAGGTACATATTGTGGAAGCAAAATGTAAGGCACTGTTCTGGCTGTCTTTCCTTTTGTGGCCTTGTAATTTCTCTCATCTTGTGATCGGATGTTTGCAAAATGTTTGTATTTTGTAAACTGACCAGACTGTCATTCTCCCCAAAAAGGGAAAGTTGAGCTTGTCCACATATATATTTTAATATGAGTTTATGACCCCTCAACCGTTTCCCCAATTGAGATATCTGCGGCAAAATATAATGTATCTATGTACAAATATAGCACATATTTATACACACATATAAAATATATATAAAATTTATCTTGACCTCTGATTAAGGGAAATTCTGGCCAAAGTGGGGCCCACAGCAAAACTCCAGAATTTTCAGTGAAACAATTGAACTAATCAATAGCATAACAACCATGTCATTTAAAACGTCATCATACTTCCTCACAGAGTTTTAGATGACAATACAGCAATACTCTTCAAAAATACTCTTAGAAAATACTCAGGCATGGCTCAGGGAAGCCTCGGCAGCCTCTTCTGAAGCTGTTTTCACCATATGAAAGCAGTCTATGCTATGCCATTTACCTTCAAGGACAGATAAAGAGCGTCATGATCTATTTTCATTGTCTCTGTATACTTTATATCTTTTACATATAGGACCACTTATTTAAATAAAATCTATGTTGTATGAATTTTCTGATTTGTAAAGAATTTTGTTTTTTAAAAGTTTGGCTCCCCAAAAAAGAGCCAAATGAATTTTAGTTTTAGTGAAGAGAAATCTTACATGAATTTTATTAAGATCTACTGAGTTTTGTAATGTTAAAATGTTAAAATATCATATTTGCTTTTGACTTTAAACGGCCATGGCAAAATATGTTTTTGTACTAAAAGCCTGTAGTCTGACATTCAGGACCTTTGCTTGATAAAAAGTAGTAATTTTTTTTTTTTTTTATATCCTGATATGAAATAAATGTTGGTATTTCAACAAATAATTTGAACTGAAGAAAATTCTACCCTATTAATTACCTGTTTAGTTAGCCTGCCATTTCTCCTATGCATCTTACTCTTATTTTTTTCTCAGAAAGTAATATAGACTTAACTGCAAATTGTGTAAATAAAAACACAGTTCATGTCACTTAGTATAGTTACGGCAAATGTATATGTACATATACACATAAATATGCACACAAATTTATACATATTTTTCACTTTAAATTTCTAGTACAGTAAGAGTTCTGCCCTTGCATTATTGTGCAATTAGTATAACTCACAGCTGCTCTACCCTTAAGATTTGGCTCAGTGTGTGAAGATCATTTTAGGCAAACATGAAGGAAAAAGGATAGAAATATTTATATTACTATAGTTCATTATGCAAACAAATATACGCTGATTTAAGACCTGTAAAAGTTAAACAAATTCAATTAAAAGTTTATTAAACAGTTAACAGACGACATCTATAAATTGGATTGAGCCAACCAAGGGATGTGACCCTCTCTGAAACTGCATAAATTTAAGTATCAATGTATTCCTTATTTTAGTCTAGAGAAAAGGTAAGAAAGGAAAAAGCACTAAATTTAGTATTTGTAATCAGGACTAAATCAGAAAAGGAGATAGGGAGCTCTAAATTACCTATCACTGCTCAGGAAAAAGATACTGGATCTACTGTGGAGTTTGTCAATATGTCAGTTCTGTGCACAAAGCAGTCAAAAGTGCAAAATGATGTTAGAAATGGTCAGGAAAGAAACTGGAAATATAACCAAAATATCAGCAAGTTGCTGCTATTTACGGTATAATTTGCTTCTGTCTTGAATACCGTTTGTAGTCCTCTCTAACAGGATATTGTAGAACGGGAAAATGCAACAAAGATGATCAAAGATGGGATATAAAAGATGAACATAAAAACATTAAAGATTCAAAAGGGTGAATACGGAGTATTTGTTCACAACTTCTGACAACAAAGGACCAAAAAGGAAACCAAATAAAACATTGAAACACTATGTTTACAACATGCATAATAGTATTCTGACTTGTGCCATGTGCTGTTGTGGAACTCACAGACTGTGGATGACAACAGAGAAGTACAAATGCATAAGAAGTTCATTGGAACATAATTCTCTATCTCAGGAAACCTTTATTAAGGATTTCTGGACATAGCAAAGCTCTGCTCAGGAATTTTCCCTGTCTTGTCCTCTGCTTAAATTCTTTAAATGTTTACCAGTGGACATATCAGACACAGATGCTAAGGCAAACAAATGCATTGCCTAAGTCTGAAGAGCTGTTTTATCATATTATCTTCAACAATGGTTTATGAAAATAACCATTTCCAGAAGCACCACTATCTTTTAGGTAGATATCATGCATGTAATTTTCCTATCACACAAAAGACAAATTGTCTTTTGAATAAAAATAAAAATGTAACATTTTGGAAAACCAGTAAATACCTGGTTAGACTGTATATATAGACTTGTCTACAGAAGTCAATTAAAACCAATGTCCAGAGTCAAACAATTGATGTCTGTATTTAAAAATTAGAAATTCAAATTCAGATAAACTGTATTTAAAAAAAGATGCAGGCAATGTTTCAAAGTGAGCAGTTATTCCAGGAGGATTTGGTGGGATTTTATTTTATTTTATTTCATTTTAATGGGTTCTTTACTAATTAACATAAAATACAGAATGACTAAAATAAACGTGTATCAAGATTGCACCCAAAAAAGCTGAAAATTGTCTATTTCTTTTAGAATCTCTGTTAGCCAATTTATTCTAAAGCAAGTGGGTCATCAAGATACGTGATATTTTAATTATGTCTGAAAAGAAGCTTGGTTAAAAGATTGCAGGTATGTAAGAAAAAAAAACTGTTTAATTTGTTTTCTTTATTGGTAGCAAAGTGAGGACATTTTCATGAATACAGAGAAATATCTCAAGAATTCCATTAGAAACATACACTAAGGAAATAATAGAATTAACTGCCACTAACTAACCGCGAGGTATGGATGGAGGCTGTGAAAGTGATATCCTTTTGGTCTCCACTGTGAAATCATAGACCTCGGGTTATATGAATGATATCTTTCATTAAGAATTGATCTAATAATATGAAGTAACTAAAGAGAAGCCTAAAGTCTCATCAGTATTTGTTTATGCTTTCGAGAAATTTCTGTTGCCTTCACCTTAAATAATCCATTATTTTAACATCATCTGCACTTCATTACTTATAATCATGTCTGGCATTTCCAAATAGCAGCGAATTTCTGTATTGTTCCCTTATGAATCCAATTTTCTGCACCTTCTATGGTTTAACAGCCATTTTAAATCACATTGGCCATAAACTTTACAAGCATATTTTAGAGACTAACATCCTGGACCATGACATGGTATCCTAGGCTATGTCCTAACACAGACAATAAAAGATACACACTTACACACTGAACTCTTCAGTGTTCATTGGGATAAAGCTTTCTATATCCATTTTCACATACTACTGTTTGTGTGTGCACTGACCTACACACATCTGCTCTGGCCATTCATTGTTTTGCAATATCAATTTTTGGATATCACTACGAAAGGATCTGTGTCATGACATTATTCTCACATTCTCATCAGGAAGTGCAGCTCAGCCTAGTCATCCAGCTCTTTTTGTCTTACCCTGTAAACAACATCTTAGTCTTGACAGAAAATAATTCTTTGGAACAACATTTTAGTTGAAGATGCAAACTTCTGGACAGAAATGCTGTCCATGAACAAAAACATTTTCTTGCATCTCTCTTCTCCAGCTAATACAAATATAAGTTCAAAAAGAGACACCATGACAAATTGTTTCTCTATAAGAAAATAACCTCTAGAGCAGGAATAGTGGCTGAATGTAGCAAGGTGATTTTCGTTTCTGAAACAGAGGAGCAGTGATAGAAGAAGTAAATCAGTAAAAAACCATGAAAATTTAATAAAATATTTAAATTAATAGCATGAATAGGCATTGTAAATTTAAAGAGTAAAGTTATATGAAACCTGCTTTATTTGTATTCTAGATCTGCACAAAATGTCCTGTCGATACACAGAATTTATTTTCTGTATAAAATTAAAATATCTCTGAAATGTCCATTCGCCTTGTATTGAAATAAAAAATTAACGTGACAAAATATTCTTTGAAATTTCTTCCTAGTTTTTTTGTTTTGTTTAGTTTAAAAACCACTTAAACTATTGCAGACTTATTTTTCAGCAAAAATGTTAATTTAAAATTTTTTTGTCACCTCATTTTTACCTTCCTATGACCCGAACTATTATTTCTGGGCTTACTATCGGCTTAATAACTTAATATAATTCTGCCAAACATCAGACTATTTCAATAGGATTCATATTAGCAAGAAAATGGAGAGCTGTAAAACAAGAACAAATAAATCTTACAGGTACCTTTTTTTTTTTTTCACTCATGTCGTGGTTTGGCCCAGCACATCATCCACCCCTTATTCCATATCATTTCACGCCACGCCCAGATCTACCATTTCCAGTTAAATAATATCAGTTTCCCCAGACATACAGATATATATATATATACACATCCATACAGGTATAATGTCCTTAGTCTATGGGTCATCATGTTAAAATGTCTGTCAAGTTCCTTTAACCCATGACTTTGA
>BJBW01000568.1:0-60763 GCA_004320125.1 Scolopax mira
TTATCGCTTCCTCTCCTCTCGTTTGGGGGGGGGGAAGGGCCATCTGTTGGTCCGGTTTCAGTGATTTCAGCTGAAACCACGACAGTGCTACATAGTATGCCCAACTGTTATTTTTAAGTTTCTGCCTGAGTCTCCCTTGGAAAGAGTCATCTGTAAGAATTTAGCCATCGATGTGGGATAGGAGCAGGTGCAGAGCTCACAGCTACCATACCGTGAATCAATACAAATTAAGTGTATAAGACAGAGACTGAAAGAAAGAGGAAGCTTTGGGGGAGGGCATTCAGCCCAATAAGGAAACAAATACATGGCAGGAGACAGCGTGTCAAGAAGTCTGAAGTAGGGGAATGTCTTCAGCTCCTACTGAGAAAGAAAAAGTAGCTATCCAAATTAAAAAAAAAAAAAAAAAAAAAAAAAGCTGGAAAATAGAGATGAGGCAATAGACTTTGTGGACATAACTGGAAGTGATTATAGATGGAATAATGCCTGAGGCTATGCCCATTTCAATGAAATAGCAATTGTCAGTATTTTTTAAAATATTGTGAATCAGAGAATTTTTAATCTTTTGACAGAAGTAGAATTCTTGCTGTTAACATTGACAAAAAGATAAAGTCTCTAGCAAAGTCCCCTATTTTTACAGAGATGGTGGGGTAATGTGCATATGATGCACCAAGTCTCTTGAAATAAATACATAAATACATGTATCTACCATATAAAATACAACTAAAGTTAATGAGTTGTATATTCAGCTGTTAAAACCTTAAAAGCTTTCCTGCTTTGCATGGAAGGTCATAATATCCTCAGAGGATTTTATTTTCCTTTCTCTTGAAACACAAAAGAGATAAAAACTATCCATTATTTGAGTTTCAGATCAATCTTTGTCTTCTTTGTCCTTGCAAGTTTGCATGGTATTGGATGTTTGGAAGGTCAAGTAATTTTAATATATTTAAGGACATTTCTCAAAATCCCCTTTAAATTGGAAAGGAATTTCTAATTCCTTTCAAGGAATCGGACAAGTGAGTTGGGATCCTTCCCCAAGTCTTTTCAAACGTGAGCTTCTTTTTTCCTGAAGTGCCTTACTCGTAATAGTATAATTCACTTAAAGCTCTACTTTCTGCCTGTGTGTTGAAACATTGACTTCTGAGCTGCCCTCCCTCTGTAACTATCTGGCTCTTGCTGTGAAATTTGCTGACAGATTAAGCTGAGAAGTCAGCGTGAGAAGACTAGAATGTTACTTATGGAAAAAGAACCTGGAGGTTCTTTTGATCACAACACTTTTAGGCCTTGAGCATGCTGAAAATTCTAGCACATATATCTGACAAAATTAAGACAGAAACTGAAAATGCCCCAGGACATAAGTTTTTTGCTAAAGAAGTAAGCACAACCTCTTCCAACACTGAGTCACTTTTCACTTCCTTTTGAAGGTCTATAAGACACCAAGGTTTTTTTGTTCTTGCTCCCAGAACTTGCCTTCCCCTTTCCGTTCCTTGCTCCTCTTTTCGTCATTTTTTTTTTCCTCCCCTTATTTCTCCCGTCTCTTTTGGAAGAGTACAGGTTTTTGTCATCTGTAGAGAAAAAGCTGCTTTAACACTAAGGTGATTTTTAGCATGAACAAATAGGCACAGTAATGGATAGTGTCAATGAAAAGAGTCGCATTGTGATACACATGTGATACAGTAAGAGCCTGCTTTACTTTTGTCAAAACACTGGTGCCAAACACCAGGTTATCACAATGTCCGCAATGTAAACTGTCTGATTTTGGCAGTTAAATCCTGAGACTCGAGCAAGAGTATCACAAATCTATACTGATCTATACTGCCAAAAGACCCCTTTTAAAACAGTCTATAACTGAGCAGTCTGACTTGTCAGGAAACGTGACCATTGTACCTATCACTGGAGTTTTTTCCAGTCTGACTTGACTGGTCTTCAACAATGCAAACATTCAAATAGAAGAAAAAGTTGTTGGAATGCTTGACCAAACTAGATTAGATTCAATCAGTTGCATTCCCTAACACTAGCTCTGAATGGGATGGCAATTACTACACATCAGTTGTGTGTAATGTACACAAGTGCTGTGTTCTTTACATTGTTGTCTGTTGGAACAACTTGCTTGCTTTAATAAAGATACTGAGCTTCTTACTGCCTTTCAAGATCATTTCTGAGAGTACTTTTCTTCATAAGGCATAGTCACTGAATACTAAGTCTAGTACTTTACGCGTCCTCTGGGTACCAAATGTAGTTTATAATTTGTATTCTGTTATGCAACCTGATAAGATTTTTATTGCAGTGGTCTGGCACTGCCACAAGAATCAAACCATAATGTATAGGAGAGGTGGCATCTCAGCTTTGGCAAATGAATAACATAAATCCTTTCCCTCCTGAAGAAAGCTGAGAGTTGTAGCATGAAAAGGCTTTGTTGTGTAGGGTTGTTTCTCTCTTGCCATACAATGGCCAAATTAAATGATGCATGACAGTCACACGCACATCCCGCACTACAGTTCTGGGACATGGTTGGCCATGGACAGTGGGGCCACTTTTTGTTACAAGTTGGAGACTGTTCTGCAAACCATCAGGTGTCTGCAGAGGATAGCTGGAGCAGCATAAGAGAAATTACAGTGTCTGCTTCCCGCAGTGCCCATTAACTTGTAAAGACCATGAAGAACAGGAATGATTCCTCTCCATAAATATGCAATCAGTGTCTGTGCATAGCAGCCCTTCCTGCAAAAAACCAAGGACAAATCCCCTCCCCACCCCCCCGACCATTTATGAATGGAACGCAGAGTTCAAATAAATTGGGGAACACCCAAGATGTCTCCTGCTCCCTCTGCTGTCTCTCTGCTTTCTCAACTAAGACTTAATTAGCTCATAAACTACTTTGAGGTAGGAACCATATGTTTTATGAATTAACACAATCATAAGCTACTTTGAGGTAGGAGCCATTTATTTTATGAGTCAACGCAGTATTTACCCCAATAGAATAACAAGCTTTTTTTTGGCTTCTTTCATTCCTTTATAGAAAGGCAATACCAAATAAATAATGCAAACATTATTTTGTCTTTCAGAGTGGTTCACATTTTCCCATATCATATGTACAGAGAAGCTGATGTACAAATGGATTCTGGGCATTCATACAAAAGTAGCCTACAGTCACGAAAAATGCACCTCCTTTCAACTTAAGTTGACAGTCCCCCCATGTTCCCAATTTTGAGGACTGTGAGAGTTACTGGATAATATCAGGGGTTATATACGTCTTCCTGCAACTAAGAGAAGAAAATGGGAACAAAAGTCAGAACCCCCAACCAGATAGTTTTCCTACTAGGAATTCAGCTATTTTTATAATGACATAAATGAAATGGAAATCAGTTAGCTGTTCTATGTAAAAATTTCTATTACCTTTGTCTTGGGCTCTTAGCTGCCTGTCCTTGAAACCTAAAGAATGTGTGTTCATTTATGTTTGGTGCTCTAAATCTATGCTGACAGCTGTAAATTTAGGCTAATAAATGAATTACACAGGTAAGGAAAACAAGCACTATCTCCTTAGAGAGGTTGTATAAGCCACATACCTAATGCTATCAAGAAAACACTGATCAGACACTAACTGATTGATTTTCCCCCTAGGTAGGTATTAAGCTGTGCAGCTGATGAAATTGTAACTACTCATGTTTCTCTATCCTTCATTTTTCATTTTATTAGATTTAGTCGATTTGCTATACAGGATCTTTCCTGGAAAGCCAAGCCTCTGAGGTGAAAGCTGAAACAACCGTCCCTTTCTATCTGTGGTCTTTTGGGACAAGCTGTAAAATTCCTTGAAAACCTTGCAAGCTTTTCGTTTTGGCCAGCAGATCTGTAGTGCAAAGCAGTGATAACTGTGGCTCTTGGTCCATCCTCCCATGTTCTGTCTTCATGGCGTACCCATGCTGGTGTAGGTGGGGCTGTAATATCTTGAAGGGACAAAATTCTGCATGTAGCAGAAGCCATGACTCATCCTATGAGAAAGCAGAAATTAAGGATGGCTTAGGGGACTGACAAAGCTATACTGGGCTGCATGGAAAAGCAACACAAAATAAAAGACCAGCCCGAGAGCAGCAGAGGGCACTGGTGATTTAAACTCATCCTATTAAATCTCTGAGGCTGCTGAATGCTCTACAGAGTTTCTTTACCACTGTATTGCCATGAGTCTCACCTGAAATCCCATCTGCTAATGTGAATGTATATATAATAGGGTTAATTTTCCTCTTATATTCTCTAGTGAAAATTAAGAGCAACTCCAATGAGGACAAGGCATTAGAGAGCAGAAAGTGAGAGCGGATTAAAATGTATTATCTGGGAATGAGAACAGGGAAACAGAAGCTCAAGAAAATTTTATGCCTCTTTAGAGAAGCTTAAAATGTTCACAATATAGACTACCTTAGGGAAACAGTTTCTTATGTTCTTAGTGAAAAATATCAGATGCTGCAATCAAAGATTTTTTTCAGAGCATAACAGAATTTCATATGTGTTTGGAGGAGAAAAACCTGGCAGTCTGTAATGTTCTTCACAGTCGCATAGCTGGTATACCCTGATTCACTGAGGGCAAGAAAAAAGCATATGATATTTCACAAGCTGCTCTGTAGTTTACTAATGCTAAATTGATGCTTTAAAATTGACAGCTATAACTTATTTTGCATGTTGTATAATGAAATATTTGACTATAGAATATTCTGAAGCTCTGCACTTTTCAGTGTGTCATGTAGCCTGGTATTTTGGACATTTCTTCCTTTATCCATAATTCAACTGCACAGTTGAAGGAGTACTCACTAAATTCATCAGAGTTAGCATTTACTGTGTATTTCTACCTGCAGTTACTACTATCAATTCCTATTTTTCTCCCACCGGTCTTATTTTCTTCTTTATTTTTTTTTTCCCCCTGTGCATTTTTTCTAGGTCTGCCCTAGATTTCTGCTTGAATCACCTTCTAATCCAGGGCTCTTACTAAATAAATTATAGTATCTATTTTGTCTATGATTGTAGGCATCAGAGGACACAGCTACCAAATGACAATCAGTAATGTGGTGTCAAAACTCACCATCAAGGTGAAGATCTCTGCACCACCTTGTTGGTACTGAACATTTTAGAAATGCTGGCAGCTTCATAGAAAGCTTTCCTTTTAATTGCCTTCTGCCAAGCAAAGGCATTAGGCTGCTTCTGTCAGCTTTGTGGTTCCAGATGTCCAGATCTCTCACGATATCCTCAAACAGGGGCATCGGGGTTTTATACTTCTCTAATTGAGTTGTGCTGCTGACTCCCCAGAGTAAGAGCATGCTACTGAGCTGAATTCATAGCCATGCTGAATTCATAATTCTCTGTAGTATTTATCTGCAACTTATGACCAGAAGAAAACCTAGAACTTTGGAGAGGTGCTGGATCAGAACATCACAAAAATTTTAAGTGCTATGTATCGTTTGATGCTTTTCCATCTCTGTGAGGTGAAGATAAGGGAAGTAAACCTCTAGAATTCAGAACATTGCTTCTTAAGAGTATCTTGCTTATTCACTTCCTAATGCAAAAAATTCTATAAATCACCAGAATTGAGGTCTCAGAAAATAGGCTTTTCTTATATTTTAACATTAGCAAAAGATATGGAAATTTACAGATATTTAAATATAGCAGTTTATGCTCAGTACAGTTCCTGATAATGATTCTGTCTTCTCAAAGGCTGAGGAAGAAGTTCAATGGTCCCGATGACCAAGTTCTGTGCTTAAGCTCCACAGTTTTGGATGCCTGAAGACATGCCTGCTTTTTGGTCTCATCCAAAGGAGATTTTTGGAACTGTCATCATCTTTTTGAAGAGCATTAGATTGGGCCTGTTCCTTGTTATAGAGTAGGTCTGATGATGTAAATAAAAAGAAGATGGAATATACAGTAAGTGGACACAGTAGGCATCTCGTAGTATTAAGTTGCCCAGGCAATGGGCGCAGTCACATCTGCAAGACATCAGGAATTCTTAGCAGTATGCAGTTTCTCAGGCACTGTCTGTTTTGTCCATTATAACTCCAAGTCCTTACAACTTTATTCTGGGTAGAAATATTCCCCCAAAACTCTGTGTCTTACAGTGCTTCAACAATAAACTAATTAAGAAGAACTAAGATTAATGCTTAATCACCTTGAGAGGTGATGCAAAATTTACTTTTTAATAGGGTTTCCTTCTCTTAGATATTAGATAAGTAATGCAGAAATTACAATTATTTTGTATAATTACATATAAATTCCACAGAATAATAAAAATAGAAAGCACCAAACAGAAAAAAACGTGGAGATAGGATTCACATTTGACAAAAACCTATTCTGACATGTTTTTCAGAAAGAGCTGTATTTCTGTAGTGTAGATTCTCTCTATTTCAAAAAAATAACTACAGAAATAAACCGTTTATTTCCTAGTGGTCTTTTTTTGGTGTTAATTAATTTTTTTATGTTTAGAAAGTGTTCATAAAGAAATATTTTTTTCTCAGGTATATTTGCTGTTCATTGCATTCATAACATAATTTCTAGTTTATATCTTATTTGAAAACTGTAAATATTCAGATCTGCCTATAGATAATGCTCTTTTGTCCTCATTTGTATGAGTATTGTTGAAAAAATAATTATATAAACAATGTCATCTATAAGAAAATATCCAAGGACAGCCAACAATAGAAAAAGAGGAAAAAAAAACAAAAGGCCAACACATTGGCCAAAGAAATCCTTACTTTGAGGTTAACGCATTATATTAATGTTTTTTTATTCTTAATATATCTAAAACACTTCTATCTTCTCACAACTGCTTTTTATGAGTCAAAATATTTTTTTTCTTTTTTGTTTTAATATTTGCTCTACACAGCTGTTGGTGTGCATGTGTACTGGATTTGGCTCTGGGTTCCTGCAGTTTTAAATATCTTCCTGATGGAATCTAGATGGATAATTTAAAGTTTTTTAAATTCCATAAGGAGCCAAGATTACATAATCCAGGTTATATGGAGTGGATATTATTGATTTGGATTGGTTTTGATTTTTTTTTTTAATTTGACAATTTGATGATATAGTTGCTCAAAAACTTTCCTGGTACTGGTAAATTTTTGTGGGTTTTATCTGGTTTAAAATGGCTTGTTTTCAAATTAGTAGTATTATCTTCAGTTTGTGAGAAATTGGAATAATTCCAGGATAGATCCAGTTTGTTTACTGCATAGTGTGAATGACTGATATTCACAACATCAGGAATTAGGGGTTTTGTTGTTCTGTCTTGGTTTTAGTTTCTTTCTAGGGATTAGGAGAATAAATAAAAGCCTTGCTATCATCTTGTTTCTGACTTAATGGAATTTGAAAGTTTTGCTATTGCATCTGCCTGGCTGCAAATACTAAGCAATTAACACATTTGTGATGGTCCTGTAGCTTCAGCAGAGGTGTTATTTGCTTTATTTTTTGTCAGTCTAGAAGCTTAAATATCTATCACTTGATGTACAACATTTTATAGGTAAAAAAAAGGGAACTTGTCCTGTAAAGCCATATAATTAAAGATTGATAGTATGGCTTTAGTTATACATATTCATTGTTAAACAATTCATTCAGGTTATTGAGAACATTAACAATAATTCTTTTCATGGACTGGACTGAAAGATATTATGTGAAGTGCTCTTTTAGATGTTAACTACTTATGTCATTCATGTATGCTGCATGGATCTTGGTGATAAGATATATATTGAAACCAATAGGGTTTGGAATGGCAAAATATAATGCAAGTTGAAGCTGTATCCAAAATACCTCATAATGGCAAGATTAATGGCTTACTCATTTGGATTGTTCTCCATAATATTGCATTACTGCAATATTACAAGAGTTTCTATGACACCTGCCTATTGTTGTAACTTTCTTCTTTCGTCTCCTGTCCATTCTGGTTTTAATCTTCTTTTATGAAGGTGTTTTCTTACTTTAAAAATGTGTAAAAGTGTTATAACCTGTTCAATAGATTTGACTGCAGTTTACATTTACCTGACAAGCCAGCATTAGAAATCCATAACCTCTAGCTCTTTCTAAACACACTGATTCACACATTTATGATGGAAATGCTCAACCCCTTAATCAAACTCGTGGTAGTTTGGCACATGGCTCCAAAGGAGGTAAAGACCTGAGCTGTAGCCAGGCCAAGAACTCCTTTAGTTTCAGTCTGTTCTCCAAAAAGCCACAAAGGACAGAGTAAAAATCAATACATATAAGTTTGTAACACCAATGCAATTAACACATAAATAATAGGTGTTTTTTCCAAAACTTATTTATCAAAAAACCCAAAGAAAATTGTGTGTACAAGGAATCTCATTCTTACCTTTTCCATCACATGTAATTTAACTACAAGCCAACCACTTTAACCCATAAGTATGACAGCCTTAGCGAGCTCTCCTTGCTAGGTAGTGTAGCTGCATGGCTGTCATCTCCTCTTGAACTGGGATGCCTCTCAAAGTTGAACCTTGTGGCTGAAAAACCTTTTACCAATGTCCCGTCTTTGGTAAGTGACTCATGTAGTGCATGTAGTGCATTATACTGTAGTACAATATCTTTTCTTTGGCCCTGGTAACATTGATAGCATGCTGAATTGATGTTAACGAAACATATACAATCCTGTAGACATAAACTGTTGACCATGTCTGAGACTAAGTTTGGATCCAGCCACACCTATTCTCCTCTCTGAGGAGTTGAGAAAACAAGGGGGTCCACTCTGAACCTCATAACTCAACTGGAGGGCCTCATCCTTTGTGTCCTTGGTCTCTCTTTGAATTTTTCTAACTCATGTGTGTTTTCCCATGAAGTAGTTAATACCTTTTTAGTTCTAAGTGACTGCTTATGGTATGAAGTTGATAAAAAGACCATAGCTCTCTGCAGTGCCAACCTTACTCACTTTTACAAACTGTCAGAATTACTGCTGTTTAAAATCAGTTTTGTGAGCTCCTTGGTATTTCCTCCATTGGTTTCCTTTTCAAAATTGATTACTTAAGATTTTAGAGAATCTTCTGAAATCCACAGAAGCACATTAGATGCAGCTAACATGAACCTTGTGATATTTGGAAGCTGTGTCTGCAGCTATTACAGAATCACAGAGTCGCCTAGGTTGGAAGGGACCTTTCAAGGTCATCTAGTCCAACCAATGAAAAAACAACCAACAAAAAACACCACAACAACCAAACAATAAAAATAAAAAAAAAAAACCAAAAAACCCCCCAAACCAAACACAAACAAGTAAAATAACCCCCACACAAACCCCACACCACACCTAAACAATACCAACCCAACACTAATCCATATCCCGAGCACCATGTCAACTCATCTATTGAATACCTCCAGGGATGGTGCCTCAACCACCTCCCTGGGCAGCCCATTCCAATGCCTGACAACCCTTTCAGTAAAGAAATATTTCCTAATATCTAACCTGAACCTCCCCTGGTGCAACTTGAAGCCATTACCCCTTGTCCTATCATCTGTGACCTGGAAGAAGAGACCAACCCCTGCCTCTCTACAGCCTCCTTTCAGGTAGTTGTAGAGAGTGATAAGTTCTACCCTCAGTCTCCTCTTCCCCAGATTGAACAACTCCAGCTCCCTCAGACGCTCCTCATAAAGGCTTGTGTCACTTTATATAGTAATTGGGTTGAGAGAGGACCATGTATACTCAGTATTTTGGTGTACTGAGTTAGTAGGAATTACTGTTATCTAAAAAAATCATTGAAACACACCACATGTCACACCCCACAAAACATGCTGATCAAAGGTTCCATTTCAGTTATAGATTCAATTTAGTTCAGACTTTTTGATTTGGATTTACCAATTTAGACACATACAAATGCTCACCACCTATTATTTTTACACAATTAAAACTGTAAACCAAAGAGATGAACAGCGTGGGAATATTGACTAAATGCTATGAAATATGTAAAGCCTTTCTGTTTATCTGTTCATATGCCCTATCTTTACTTTTATTCCCACAATAGCCAATTCTTTCAATTTTCAGGAAGCTGTTTTGGCTGTGATTATTTAGCATGCAGAGGTTAAAGGTATTTAAACATATCAAAATAAAAAGGCTTTTGCTACCTTGTGTTATGGGTGTTGGGTTTTATCTTATTTTACACGTTGGGCTTCCCCTATTCCATTTCTGTGATTCATAGTTTTCCCCTCCCATTCTTTCTTCCCTTTTTGAACAAGGCTGCCTTCAAGTTTGTTTTTTTTTTTTACCCTCTGAAATGGTATCTCAGTTCCTCATTTTTACTGACACCTAGCACACCAGTCTCTTTTCTCATTGTCTCTCCATCTCTCACATCTGTTGCACTTGCCCCTTCCCACCCCAGTTTTCACACAGATTTCATAGCCAGCAACTTGGTTATATGTTTCTTTACTCCCACTAACTTCATCTTGATTTGAGGTGTTGGACATATCTTTTTTGTTTTTTTATTTTACTTCTCTATTCATGTCTGGTTTTATTTGCATCAGTCAGTGTTACTTATCAAATCCCAATTTACCTATTTTCAAGCAGAGGTCATAGCTGGGGCTCTTGTCCTTCACTTAGTAGTAGAAATTGATCTGTTTCCATCTGGCTCAGACTTCATCACTACTTAAACATGAAGCTATTTTTTTCCAGAATGATTTGAATAACCTTCTTTAACTCTTATCTAAAACTTTCACTTCAGTGTAATATCTATATAAAAACACCTCTTGAAAAAAATTCAATTGTTGGTGTGCTGTGACAGTTTCAGAAATTCATCCTTTGTCTTCCATGGTTTTCTTTGCTTTAAATTTCCATTTTAACCGTGTTGAAGGCAGGGTTCATTTATTTTCTTTTTTGAATAACATCAAACAGGCCATAATTAGGGCTGATAGATAGAATGATAGCATATGTAATATACCATGTGTATCTCTTATATTAAAAACATTTAAGACATTGGTAAAGATACTGAGATAAGAGTAGTAAGATGAGGGATCTATTGAAATAAGTCTTTTGATTTACGGTGTTTGCTGAAGTTTTGATTAGCCAAGAGAAAAGAAAGACCTCAGGGATCTTCTCAACTCTAAGTGATTTCACTCCGAATTAATGGTCTTTAGGATGTGTTGGGTTTTGATTTTGTTTTGTTTCATTTTTTTTTTCTTTTATAACACTAATGAAGATTTTCATTCATGTTGGGTTTTGGCAGATATTTAACACGACTAAAATACCTGCAGTGCCAGTGTGATATACCAAAGAGGTTATTTTTGAAAATAAATAGTAAAACGAACCAACCCACCGAGTTCTTTAATTCCAATGTCCGTCTGTCTAGAAATTATAGTATTTGTGATTTGGATTATAGTATTACAAAGTGATTTGAACTGACACATCAAGATTCCTAACACTTAATATATTTAAGCTTAAATGTGTAACTGGATTAATCACCATTCCTAGTTTTACACTGAGACCTGCTAACATGACCCTTACTTTTGTTAGCTTTGTTATACATATAAATGTCACTAAATTTTAAGCAGATGCTCTCTAAATAATAGTATGCTCTTCTGTAGCTTTTCAGACCATTTGAAATGTGAATATAATAAAAAGTTTTAGGTTGCTTTGAATTCCACAAAAACATAACACAAATAAAAAACCAGTCAAACTAGTAAAATTCTGTAACTTTGCTATGGAATTTTTTTTTTTGTGATTAATATAAATGCTTATTCCTATATAACACTGAGGAATAGGAATATATCTTGTATTCTTGATTTTAAAATCATAAGAAACTGGCTGCAGTCCAGACCCTATACCCGATATAGATTGAAGTGAGGTGTTAGAATTGTGGGGGTGTTTTCCCTGTTGATAAATTTTTATGTACTTATTGGATTATGATTCTATAGTTAGACTCTATGTAAAAATAACTTTTGATGTCTAAATTACACATATTTTTTCCTTAAGCTATAATATTTAACATTTCCTTTTATCTCCTTTTGATCTTCTGCACTCTTTATATTTAGTTTGCCTATTAGAAGAGTATCTTTTTAAAAAACATATACTTTACATAAAATTAATTTGTACACTTTTCCTGTCACTACTTTAGAACCTGTTTTGAGCTCAAGAAAGACTATCATCCTTTCTTTCTTACAATTCATTAAGAATTATAATACTGCTGTCAGCAGAATGCAATATCTATAGAAAGATCTTGCTACCAAAAGTCCCTTTTATAACATATAAATATGAGTCAATGGAATGAGGACATGATTAATGTTACTGAATTTATAGATAACTGTAACTTAGCATGCAGCACATGAGAAGAAAGAAAAAGAATTTCACCGCTTTTCTTCTGCCAATTGAAGGTGTATCATGAGATCTGTGGAGGCTTGGGAAACAAATTTTCAAAATGCTGAAAGCTCCATCAATTACAGGTCTTGTGTAATTAATGTTGACATATATAGTTGCATTATAGTGCTCCTCAGCAAGAAAAAGAGGAGACAGGCAGTGATTTATATGGTAGAGGAACAATTGCAATCTGCTAAACAAGAGGAGTGAATTGATCTAAGCTGAATAAATTGTAAAAGTTAACCTTAAGAAACAGAGTTTAATTTTACGAAAGACAAAAAACACTTTTAAATTAATAGACATGTTACGTTTATAGTGCTAAATGAAAATCATAGTACTCAAGATGATTATAAGTAAACCACATGGCTTATAGGATATCTTTGAGCTGCCAGTTCCAGATGGTGAGAAGAGTAAATATCCAGTATGTCTATGGAAGAAGACCCAGGCAGAACAGGCGCTCCCAGTTCTGTTAAGTCATGCATCCCAAGAAAGTCAATTTAGGCTGATAGGAGTCTGCAGAGGAACAGCTATAACTACTGAACTATATTTATGTAAAGAAGAATAGAGGACCTTAGCCTGGGTCAGAGCAAGATGGGGAGGGGGAAAAAAGCTCTAGTTGATTGTCATGTGTATTGAGAGGTAAGACGTAAACTTCAGGAAAAGAAAGTGACTTACTTGATATAGGGACAAAGAAGAAAAAGTAATAATAAGCAATGTATGACAGGAATTAGCTGAATGTTTCAGATCCTCTGACCTAGATCTGAATATAGTAGAAACAGTAACATGAGAAAAAATATTTGCATAATGCCAGTCAGTTTGTGAAAGTGATTATTTGCTCGTTTGCTTTTGATAGCTTTTCCGTGACCCTAGAAATTTACCTTTTATCCTGCTTTCATATTTCTGACTACTTTGGGGATGGGGGAAGTGATTACAACAACCAAGACAAAACACAAGATTTTTCCTAGCCTTTATTAGCTGGAGATGGAAGAAGGATCTTTACACTGCACCTGCACTTCCAGACTAAAGAAGTCTTTCTCACTTGTGGTGAGAAAAGGTTTTTTATTTTATTTAATTATTAATTTTGCTGTGGCTGGAAGCAAGAATTTGGAACAAGTGTCAGTTTTGAGCAACACAGTGCTTGGAAAGGAGGGCAGTGGAATCAAGAGAGGGAGGAGGAGGGAGCGACCTAGAGAAGACTTTTTTGAGGAAAGGAAAATGAAGCAGAGAGGTCCTTGTGTTGGGTCAGATGATGCTGGCAGGCACACCTTTTGAAATATGGGTCTGGGCTGGATGGCATCTGGAAACATTCCCTGGGTTTGTGTTAGCAAGGTTGTGACATACTTGTCTTGAATGAAGTTTGGCACAAACAGATTTACAGAGCTCTGGGAACAAAATAACTGCTTCAGGAGGTAGGAGACACTTCCCTTGTGGACAAAACTAAAGCAATTGCTGAGAAGCAGTTTTTGTTTCCTAGTTTCCTTCTAAATTACTGAATACTGGCTGTTGCTGGAGGGAAGACATTGGACTTGACATATAAATGGTGCAATTTAGTATGGGAAATCCTATTAATCAATTTAACTTTATATTGAAGTACTACAAAAACACATAAGAACAAGTTATTTCACAGAAAATTGTGAGAAAGTGTGCTGCTGTAGTGGTCCTTGTATAATAAGTAGAAAATAAAATACTACATAATGATCTGGATTTATGCACTGCAAATTCAGAAGTAGTTTGAGGAAATGTAAATAAATTGAATACACTCTTTCATTACCACTGACCAAGTGCTAGAGCAGCTCTGAAAGAGTGCATTAAGTTAGCAAAACACCCTTTGGTGCAGATATTAAACTGTGCTTACTTAGATCTAAGACTACATTGTTCAGTGGGTGAGCTGGATATATGTTGCCTTCTTGTGTTATGTCTAAGTGCTATTGGTAGTGGGGTAGTGTAGCCCATATAGGGTGTAAGACTTTTTAAAGATCTATTATCTACTAGTTACTACTGAGCAAAGTGTTCCCTCAAAATATTATCTTGTACACTCATTGCACTGAATGGGCTAGTGTAACACATTCATGTTATTAAAGTCAGTTAACCATTTAATTAGGAGTGGTAGTGAAGAAAATATAAAGGCAAATTTCCTTTTTTAATCGAAGGACTGTATTGTTGGAGAGAGATCAGTTATACCATAACTGGTGTAGAACCAGTTGCCCTGGTTCTTACAGAAACAGGTTTAG
The DNA here is from genome assembly GCA_004320125.1 of Scolopax mira. Classification (NCBI taxonomy): domain Eukaryota; kingdom Metazoa; phylum Chordata; class Aves; order Charadriiformes; family Scolopacidae; genus Scolopax; species Scolopax mira. The sequence goes on from BJBW01000568.1 coordinate 14,536, forward strand.
ACAGAACCTGTCTAAAAGGGCAGAACCCGTCTGTGCTTTGCACATCAGTAAATCTTTTCTCATGTGCCTGTTACGTTTTCAAAGATTGCTTGAAATTGGAACTTGAAGTACAGTTTTAAATTTTATTTTCAATCACTTTTGAGTAAAAAGCTGATCTTACTTTTCATTCAGAGCGAAACAGTTGCTTCTGTTCAAAGGAGGAATAGCAACTCTTGCCTGCTAGGGTTTTCCATCCAGTAAAAACTGTATGGACAATCATATGGACATGGGATGCCTCTTCTTCCTCCTGTAATCCTATTCTGTATTTACGTTCATGGTGTCTCTAGGCTGCACCTCTCAGCAAAGCCCAGTGGTGTGGGAGCATGAGGGAGTACTACCCACACAAGAGCACAGCATTGAGTTTGGGTAGGACTTCCTCTGTTGTCAGTAACTCATGAATAGCTGTTTTTAAAGGTCTGAAAAGGCTGATTTTATTCAATCTCAGCCTATTTTCCATTTTGCCAAACATACAGTGTGCGCATCATAAGTTGTGAGTTTAGTGGCAAAAGATTCCTGATTCATTTGTTGGTGATGCTCTGAGTTTAGACAGTTTCTGCTGTTTTCTGTCACCCCCTTATGCTTTTGCATCTTGGCTGCAGGCTTTTCAGAGCAGACTCTGCTTTGTCCTGTTCTTCCTTGCAAACCACTAAGCTTCTTTAGTGAACTGTGAAAGGGGAGGGTGAGGAGGAGTGGATGTAGTACATGTTTCTGTGTTCCCAATGCTTTCTCTGTCCCGTTAGAGAAGGTCTCAAGAAGTACATTGTGCTATCTTGGCATAAAGTGCAGATTAATGCCTTCCTGTGAATACAGCATTTTGTAACAGCTCCTTGATTGTTAGTTAAAGGTGTCTCTTTCTATAGTGGCTCTGTTTGATTTGAAGCCAGCTGCGGCATGGGAGGCTCCATTGGTCATCACCTTTTCACTTAGGGCTCAAATGGGACCTGGTTCCCATGACTCTGTAGCCCGAGTCAGTTCGAGAGGGCTGGGTGTGCCTGGGAGTCATTCCCTGAATGAATTCAAACCCTCTTCCCTGCCAAAAGGGTCTTGCAAGTTTGTTGATGCATTTGTTAACAGTTCATCTAATGATTTCCAGGGAACTAGATATATGAAGGGGACTGAGTTTCACTGACTTTTTTAGGACTACTGTTGTATAACCCTTTTGTTCTGGTGGCAGAGTAGAAGATGGTGAGATTGTTAGGTAATCTGCTGTGTGAAGATATCCCTGGATGGTTCAGACATATTCTAAATGTTGACAACTAGGATATGCAACTTTTTCCCAATGTGTTAATTTCAATGTGTCAGCATAAATTGTGCTATGTTTCTGTTACATAATAATTCTGGATGAATGCATTCTTTTAAATAGTTTGATAGATGAGTTCTCAAATTATATCCATGCCTTAACTTCTCCTCTTTTACTTTTTAATCTGTACACAGTCATTTTCAACAGTCGGTTTGACAGGCCTGACACCTCTTGTGTTCTGCTTCCTCCAAGCAACTGGCAAAAAAACCATTCCTAAGCATTTATAATCAAAGTCTAATTTTATGCAAAAACTAGAATGTTAATAAAGAAAAATTAATAAATTATAATTTCATTTGGTGGTGTGAGATCTTTTAAATCAAGCCATATATATATTTGCAGTAATTTTTTTCCTATTAATTTACGATGTTTCATGCATTTTTTTCCTCTTTCTGGAAAAAAAACCTACAGCACTATAAATAAAGCATTTTATATAATAAACATAAATAAACTCCATTTCTTTCAATATTGCTTTTTGAATTATGCTTTTCAGCAATTATCAATGCAAGGAGTAGAAGTTTTATTGCCAGGTCTTAAATCTACTGCCATATTGACATGTTTCCTTACAGAGTAACTGTTGTAACTGGAGCTATGATTACTCAGAACTTACACTTTCTGTATGTTATCATACAAGCTTGTAAAAAGATTACTCATCAGTCTTACCTTAATGATAGATCTTAGATCAGTACTTGATGTTTATTATAGACTATGCAATTTCTAGAAATCCTTGATACAATTTTCTAAGATGCACTGTATGTTGTGTCCTCCACAACTCTCTTAGGATACAATATTAGTTCTTCTATTCAGATGTACACCATCCGGAGAGGTTGCTGACAGCACCAAGCAACAGGTCATCCTTTAATTGTATATGCTATTCTGTGTAAAAGAAGACGACTCTACCATCTTTCATTTCAAATTGTGAAGAGGGGAGTTGCAGTTAGAAATACTAAATTAATTTAACCATAATACTCTGAAGCTCTAACATTATTTGTGTTGTTCAGATAACATGTTGCTGACAGAGGGAAAAATAGGGAGTAGGGACATACAGTCCAAAAGGTTACACTGCCAGGGAAAATATATTTTCTATCTTTAAGGAAATTATAAAAATATATGAAAAATAAGATTAGGGGTTTGGAACTTCTCTTCCTGTGGTAAATTGCAGAAAAGGGGGAAACTATTTAAAATTATATGAAAAATTGGGAGACTTTATAGCTATAGAGAAAATTTTTATGTTACATTAGAGCTGTGAACTGGCAGATCCTTGATGAGACAGACATGTAATAAATAATTCCTCTTAGGAAATATTTAGAAGAGATATTTAAGGACATATTTTAGGGCTTCATCAGATGTCAACTGTAGACCAGATTAAGGCCCTGGCAGTAGGCAACGCTGACATACACATCCTTTGATAGATTCCTATACCCTCCTATGGGATATCTGATACTAGCAGGGACAGATTATTGGAGTTCAGTGAACATGTTTTCTGATTTGATGGCAATTCTTCTATTCCTAAAGGGAAAATACTCACAGATATGTGGCTGGGGGCTTGTTTATGAGTTTTGTAGGGGAGATGAAAGTGTGCTGTGCTCTGCAAAGGAACTTTCCAGGACAGCTGCCCACACTGTTCTAAAGTTGTCTTTCCAGCCATTTCTTGCCCTGTCTGGATCCTCCTTTTACATGTGTGCCATCAGGTACACCTCTACAGAAGCACTTCTCAGAAATTACTTGCAAATGTTTTAAAGGCTTGCTCTTTGTTGTGAAGTTGAAGATGTTCAAATCTGTAATCCAATACTGAGCCCTTTGTTTTCTTATCTTTCTTTTCTGCTTCTCCATTTTAATCCTTTTTCCTAATGCTTTTCCCAGATACTTCAGTTCAATCACATAATACTTTTTCTGCTTAAGGAATTGAAGCCAGTTGGCTTTCAGGTTTTTTTTTTTCATTAGTTAAAAGCCATTCTCTTTCTCCCACTACTCTGTATAAAGACAATTCACTGGCTTTAGAAGTTGTCAAACATACTGAAAAGTTTCACTGCAATACAAGAGCAAAGCTCTGGAAGATAATTGGTTTTGTGTCCACTCATATTCAAGCAGAAAATCAAGGAGAAAAATTTAATTGCACTCACACAGTGCATTTCACTAAAACTCTGTCTAATTACAGTGGTGAGCACACAGCAGGGATACTAGAAAGAGAAGATATCTTTAAACTCTTCATCTTTGAAGAGGCCTTTTGACACCAGTTATGATTCAAGTTAAGAAAATAGTCTCCTGACAAGTTATAGCCCAATAAAAGTGCCATTGATGACCAGGTTGCATACGAACTATTCATCACAAGATACATATTCTGCCTAATTATTAATAGAAAGTATATTTTCTCTTGGTTGTTTTCCTGTACTAATTGCTATTCTTCCATGTGTTAAGACTTCTTGGCAATTCCAATACTTCATATAATCACAGTGACTTCACATGTTCTATTCTGTGTTGAAGAGTCCAGAACCATTGTATTAATGCAAATAATGATGGACTTCTATGTTTTGTCCCCCATATCAGCTACAGCATATTAAACTTCCCTTTTACACATTTGTTAAGGATTCTGTGACTGTGGAACAAATGTGTTACTATAAAAGTGTAAACCAAAACGGCTGCATGGAACATTTAAGCAAATTATTCTTTATAACAACCAACACAAAAAACCTCGATTGTCTTTCAGGAATCTTCATCTCAGGAATCAAATTTTGACCTGTTACCTTTGACCTTCATTCTGTGGCTAACACAAAGGCATGCAGCAATAGTAGATAATAAGTGATGATTAACAGTTATATTTTTCATAACAAAACATTTTTTGCTGACTTTCACAATTAAAGGCATTTAGAATTTCTTTTAGGCTCTCATGAAATAGATCATGTTGATATTCTGAGCATTTGTGATTTAAATGCAGGATGTCTGTGCATTCATGGAATTGTTTGTAACATCCCCTCCCCAAATGCTAAAATTATGTGGATAAGAGCATTTGTTCCATTTCCAGTGTTCTTTAAGCATTTCAATTCTATCTGTTGAGTTAGGGAGCTAAAAAACAATATAACCTAAAGCCTACTGTGAAGCCTGAAATTTTAAACAAAATGATCAGAAAAAGTGAAGATGCTATCAAAACTTCTGAGATTTGATTTCTGGAACTGTCACTGAAGTCTCTTAATCTCAGCAAATATTGGACTGACTTCCTAGTATTCATAAATAGGAAAGGCATTTATAGATCTGCTTGCTCTGGGGAAGGAGAAATACATCTTGACTTTAATAGCATATACTAAAATATCCATATCATAGTATTCCTTTCATGGTTTGGAATGCGTTGTGTTGGTGGAAGGGGTCTCAACAAATCTTGATGCTTAGTTTGTTTGATACTCTGTTGTTTGGTTTTGCATGATGGACAGAGTGAACTGCCAAGTCTGTCATCTTGACAAACTGAACAGTATACAGACTTCCCTGTTTATTTCATTTTTTCACATTTTTTTGTATTGTGCCGTCAAACTTCTTCCTGTGCCTGAGAGATATAGTGATTCTAATTTTTCTCACCAAGTGGGCATTTAGGAGATTTGTCTACGTGTATATATATACATATACATACACACACACACAAACATGCATATATATGCATAGATATATATGTAATATATATGAGCTCACAGGAAAGCAAATAGATACAATCACAAATTTGTATGTGTATTTTATCTCATGTTTTTTAAATACATGTATGCTTTTGTGAGTCTTGTCTCATGATTGCTTAAATCATTATAATTCTGTCTCTGACTGATTGTTTACAAAAAAGACAGAAAATCCATGTACCATTAAAGACAATCAGGCCTCACAGGGATAGAAAGGAGATTATTTACATTTCAGGCAGCACTGGTTAGTCTTTCTTGGGCTCATTCAGTTTTTGAAATGCTGACAGACTTTATTGTAAGCTTAGAATCATAAGTCAGCACTTGTATATCTAAGTACTCTGAAATTATAATAGTATAGTATAGCAATGTAGACAGAGAACTGCAGTCTTCTTTAGAAAGATAATCCCAAAGAAAGGTTATATTCTTGAAACTACCACGACAAATGTGAAGTATCACAGAGGAATTTATTCTCAGCTTGGTGAACAGAAATTCTTTATCATTACAGCAGTCCTTTTCTTTCAATTCACTTCTTGTTAGCAAAATCAAGATTGTTCTTGAAGATCACAGTTGCTTTTCTCTTTGTTGTTTTCTATTTATCAGGCTTATTTTGTTTTTAAATAGAAATCTTAAAAGTTTTCAATCTTGTGAAAACTAGTCTGTTTTAAGAAAATTGTTTGATGCTTAGTTAAACAAGAGCGGCAGAGAGAGCTGAAGCAGTGATGCAGTTGGATATGGATCAATGATTTTTCTCACATGTTCTCATTGTACTGTGTCGGCATCTAGGCTACCTGCACAGGGTTTCGCCTTTTCCAGAATTTTCAATCTTTTTTTTTTTTTCTACTGCAGATGTTTCAACCAAATGAATCCTTTAATTGTTACATAGTGAGAGCCACAGATTTTACTCAAAAGTCATGCAGTACAAGAATTGTGATTGTTTGTTAATATTAATATGATTTTTTTTGTACTTTTGCTAATTGAGAGACTTGTTTAGTAGTCAGACAAATGGAAACTGTCTTTTCAGTCAAAGGTGAACATCTTACAACTGGTGGGAATATCCTTGCAATGCTGTTGAGCCAGTTGTGTGCATCTTTGGAGTGGAAAACTCAGCCTGTAAAAGCCAGGCTTAAAAAAGAAATTGCCATTCCAAACCCAAGTCTTGGCTTGAAACTGTGACTGAAATAATTGTAAGGCAGGCAAGGAGAAAGACTGCAGATTCAAAGGAATTAAGAGGATTAAATATAAGACTGTCATCAGAGCCAGATTCATGGGAATCACTGTTGTGTGACCTCCTATAGTTTGGATTTTTTCCCTGCAAGGACTGACAAGAGAAGGCAGAGAGGTTTCTATGAACTCACAGCTAGAATTACTAAAATGATTGTTTTATCCAGCTGTAACTAGGAGACAAATTTTTTTACATCATAAGCATAATTGATTTAACCATGTGGTGTTCATCTCTTAGCATTTCACCTGTTTTAGAACTAAGAATTTTGTGCGTGCAGTTTTACCATCTTTTCAATAAGTTAGGAAACATGTCAATAACAATACTCCTTGAGAAAACATTTGTATGTTCCTAACTTCATTACAGTTGGATATGACATTATCAGCTATGAATTACTGGAAGATATTCCCAAAATGAGGAATTCTGATGGTCCAGGTGGATGCAGATGAAATGGCTGAACTCATTTCCCAGTTGGGAACTCCAAAGATGTACTGAAAGGAAATATCTTACCAATAACAGTATTGCATGAAAGCATTAAGTCCTTTACTTAATAAGGACAAAGAGACACATCAAAGCTGCTGAAGTACTGTTGTCATAAAGAGACAGGGTGTAGCTGAATGCTCCCCTCAGATGCTGTTTATTTTCCTTTCCAAGTTGCCATGCTGGAGAGCAGGTGCTAGTGCTCAGAAAATCTCTACAGCAGAAACTCTGGCTCTGGCCTTTGGGACCAGCAAATGATTTTGTCATCCTGACATCTGAAACCCCTGAACGCACCCTTTGTCCCATTACATCCTTTTCACAGGGCAGAAAATCAGGTTATGTGTCACGCTGAGAGAATTTGAGGAGGAGATGTGCTTAAATGACAACTGTTTTAGTGACTGGATAAAAATGTACACCATGCCCAGCCAACAAGACAGATACTAGGGTATTTGCATCAGTGAAAATCATTTGTGCTTTTCCACAAAGCTGAACTGCACTTATCTCTTACATGCTTACTTAAAATTGTTTTCAGCTAACAAAAATAACTGTGGAAAATGTCAGCTTATTAATGGGTCCAAGGATAGAGATTCTTTTGCCTGTTTGACAGACTTGAATCTTCTGCATAAATCCACAGCTTGCCCAGCTATGCCCAGCTATGCCTGGAGGCAGATACACTGCTGTGGGCTTCTTCAGTTCTATTGATGGGTGCTGTTCCGCCAACACAGTAATCTGTTTCTGTGGATAAATCATGCACAAATAAAAGACCATACGTCAAATCTTAATCCTGTTTCAGTGTGGATGAACCAGTATTGCTAAAATAAGACACCCTTCCCTCCTACGCTGAATCGCTGGATACCATTTGGGTATGAACCAGTCACATATTTTCATTTTGATAAATATTCCTGAAGGGAGAGCCAGCCACTTCCTCATTTGTTTAATTTTAATCACTGAAGCAAGCTTTCTTGAAGGGAGACATTGGAACAAACTACCTCTGCTGACATCCCACAGCAGTTGGTGCTCCCGACTGTAGAAGAATTTAAAGCCTTCAGGGACTGGTGCGACGCAGCCTGCATCGTCCTGCGTGCGAACTGCTGCCAGGACTCTGTGCTTTGCAGGGAATTTGCAGAGGCCTACCAGCTGGCTCCCTGAAAAAGCAGGATGGAGCACAAGCCTACCATCAACTTCGGAGAGCCAGCTGGGCCTTCTGGACACCTGCAGAAGATACAAAAGGGTGTGGTAATCTGCTGAGTTGCACCACTAGCACTGGGTTTATTTGGTAGATTAATTATAATGGGGGTAATCAGTGTTGTTGAGTATAATACTTCTATATCAAAAGCATAGCAACATGTGCAAGTGGCCCTCAAAAAGGAATGAGAAAAAGTACTGATTTCCATCTACTGCTATGCTCGTTAAACCCCGTCTCCAGCACTTTGCTTGAAGACCTGCACTAGATGTGAGGGTCCATCTGGCAATGAAACCCTCACGACCCTCCCCAGGCCATGGATCTGTTGCGCAGATAGATACGTGGTCCATGTGTCCTTGGCAGTTGGTGTTTTTCTGCAGTCCAGAGCCTGTGCTGATTCAAAGAGATGCCAGGTTTAAAGGCAGCCTTGCTCTGTCACTCACTTATGCAAAGTTTTTGAAAAATAGACTAGGTGTTAAAACTAGTAAAATGTTTTGAACGACATGTCTTGAATGAAAAAATATAGTTACACTGGTGATAATGTGTGTTAGGTGTATACTTTGTCATGCCATAACTGGAATATTTTTGATGAGTAAAAGTCATTGCATCATTAGGATTTAATAAGCAATTAAACATTCCATGAAAATTTTTAAACTAAAAGAAAGCCTGCAATATGTCAGAAGTAAATCAGAAAAATGTATATTCAGAGATTTAAAGGTACTTTTTAAACAGTTTATAATGCAGTTGTTAGAGATATAAATCAGGATACTATCCAAAATTCAGAAACATAGATGTAGAAATAGCTATGACTTACAGACCCAACTGAATCATAGAATCATTTTGGTTAGAAAAGATCACCAAGTCCAACCTAGCACTGCCAAATTACCACTAAAATATGTCCCTCAACACTACACCTACATGTCTGTTAATAAAGACATTGTTACGAGGGTACCAAAGACTTCTTCAAGTTAAATTGAAAGGGAAAGATTTTTTCTTGCTCTTCTTCTTTTCATATGTCAAAAATATGAACATCTAATGGAGTATTGCAGGGAGCTGAAGTATGACAATACCCTCACACCCATGCTAGAAATTGAAAAAGGGCAAACATTGAAAAACACAACAACCCAAAGTTTCTGAAAGGCCATGTGTTCTGTGGGAACTTGATTTGAAACCCAGTTCTTTTTTTCCATTGCATGCAATACACTTCAGTATCAGCATTTGCTGAGTATCATGAAAACGTCTGAAATCCTGCAGTGATGTAGATACCTTGTTCTCTTTCCTTTTCTTACCTGTTAAAATTTGCACTTGATCTGTATTTTTATCTTTTATGAAGACTAAGAAGAAGCTTTTCCTTGTTTCTAATAAATTTTTATGTGTCAACTATCAAAATTTTAAGAATTTCAACTTCTGCATGTTTGCAGTAAGTGACCTAGTTCATTGTAGAAATAGGTTAAAATTAGCCTTCATAAAAAATCTATTTTCATCTCATAGAATATCTTTTAGCCCGTGTCTTTTTGTATTTCATAAAGTGTCTATCTCTTCATGCTTAAAAAGCTGGTGTTGTTTTGCTTAGCTTTGATCAAGACACGCTCATTCAGACCATGACAGCCTTAATTACATCCAGAGATATGGTAACAAGGCAGACCTTTTTCTGCCTGATATACTTAGGATCTTATAGCATATTGTTGATCCAGATTTTGAAATATTATGTATTCTTTTGTTTGTAGAAAATGATCAACCGACAGAACACGAAGGTTGATTTTTCTGTTTTCCCTTTTAACATGTCTGTATATTAGCATTCTGAGATAAGCTGAGCTGTGTGGTACATTCACACTTTATGGTTAAAAATTACACATGCACTGTAAGAAGTCTCAGCTCACAATTCCTGGCAGCCCCATGTGACTTCTTATGACATGCTGCTTGATAAGTTTATTCTGATCGTATTCTTGGTTAGTTTTACTGACTATATTTCACCTTTGTTATGGCTAAGACTTGCTATCTGCAGGGTTCATAATACTGACACACTGAATTCTTTTTTCCTATTTTTAGGAAATCTGTAATTGCATGGGGAAAGGATTTGTGAACTTTTGCAAACATATGATTTCCTGAGAGCTTTCTGAGCTAAGTCAGAAACCATAATAAAAATTACTAATTTTCACTTGTTCAGATTTCAGCACAGGTGTAACTCTGTCTATATGGCGCTATGACTTGCAGGAGGTAGACAATATGTTACTAGGGTTTACAGAATTGCTATAAAACAAGAATTGCTTTGAAGTTTTCCAATTCAAGTACAGAAAAGTTTATGGACAACAGCTCATATGCTATTCCTGCAGAAGATATCTCTCTGAAAAGACTTTATTGTTCATCTCTGTTCTCCATCTTTGAGCAGTGCTTCAGCATCATCCCAAAATTATGGCTTGTTTTGCATGGACATGTACAGGAGTGAGTCTCACAAGCTGGTTTTTTTTGCCCTAAGTAGCCATCATGATTCATAGAACATGTGTTTGTAGAGGCTGTGGAGCTTGACCCCAGTCACCTTCTCGCTGCAAGTAAGAAAGAACAGGGCAGAGCCTTAATTCTCCCTGGGAACAGCTGAACTGACAGGCAGGGAAACCGGTAGTTTAGTAGCAGTGAGTCCAGATCACTTTCCCATGGAGGAGGCAAAATACAATTTGTGTTTCTTTGATGTAGAAAAATTCTATGCAGAGGCATAAAATTTATCATATGTTCACAAAATAAGTAGAAGAAATGCTGAGAAATTATTAACCTTGTTTCCTTGTTCCTTCTACTGCGTAGGATTTGATTGTTCAGTACTTGCACTTGTAGTGCAAAGGCCTTGCACACTCACTTCCCTCTAAGAGTAATTTTCATACTATCATTATTACTTCATTTATACTGCTATAACACTCAAAGGCCTCAGCAATATTTAGGCTCTATTTTCCTTTGAATTATACAAATAAATTAGAAAGGAATAAAGACTTTGCTTAAAGGAGCACACATTTTTCAGATCTAAATTTAGTTTTTCCCCAGCACATAAACAACTGAAGGCACATGTATTATCCATACTGAAAAAAAAAAAAAGAAAGATGAAGATCCATTTTGGACTCAGGTGATACCTCTATGAAAGAATAAGGCAAGGGATTTTGGGATCATATTTCCTGTGTGGTTTAAAACCCACATAATACAGAACAAGTGTATAGATATATACAGCTTTCTATCATCATCCCAATAATTCATGCAAACTAACCTCATGTCCATGCCTTTTACACCTCTTCAGAGGTCTTCTTTGCCCATATGCTGGCTGGGGATGATAAAAGAACTGCGTCCTTTACTTCACCTAGACTGTGATCACCCCATGGCAGGCAGAACACATGCCAGCTGATGAAACAGTCGGTTTTTCAGCATGTCAGTTACACTAAGAGCATGCTAGATCTTAGCTTTATTTTCCGCTTGGTATAATTAAAATTTTAAGATTTCATTAATTTCAGTGGCAAAACAGAAACATTCCAGGACATGGTCATGATGAAGAAGTGGCAATATTTATTGTTAAATGTAATTTTACTGAAGAAATTATAATGCACTAGGGACGAATGATGTTCGTTAGAGGTTAGCTTTGAAGCTAGGCTTCTTGTTATTTTAAACAGAAGTTTAGAATTTTAAAACAGAAGTATTTGACGAAGAAGCGTCGTAACCACCTTCTTGTTGTTGTTAGGCAAGCCATTACTCTGACCAATTGTTTTTTCCTTTTAATTTGAGGTAGGGTTGGGGAGGTTGAGATGTTTTACATTATGTGAAGTGCTTCTGGCATTAAGCTATTAAGGAGACCAAGATTGCTTTACCCACCAGGTCATGGTAAATGAATGCAGATGCAAAGACTATGTCAATTGTGTCAATGATGAAGGCTGTACCACACAGATTGTGAAAAATTAGAGGAGGGCAGGAAATAATTTATTTTTCAAACAACCTATTTCCCATTTACAACTTGTACCTGTTGAAGCTGAAAATGGTCCCCTTGTTTTGTTCTTTCCCTGCTGGCTGTCTCTCTTCTTTATTTGACAGATATTCAACAATTGAGGCCTTAAGTTCAGATGAGTATTATTAACAGCAACCATTATGGTCCCCTGGGGATTAATTTTACTTTGTGTGTGTATGTTTTCATGATAGTTTCAAGATGGTGGAATGCAGATATATTTCTAGTAAAAAAAATAGTTTAGACAGGTTGATTCATTTAGCTACCCAGCAGGATCTGATTGCTTTTCTAAAGCTAATTCCCAGTGAGTTTTTTCCTAACAGAAGAATACTATAGTAGCTATTGCTATAAATGAAAGTAATTGTTTTCTAACAAAGAAATGAGTGCAAATTTAACTTTTTTCCATATTCTTTCTTTAATCCATTTTTTCCAAGTCATTCAAAGGGAGATATATTAATCAAATAGACATTTCCAAGCTATCACTCATGCCATGATCTGTTTTTCAAGAACTAAACTCTCTGTGTTTTCTGAGGAAATTAAACAATTGTTTGACTTATTCAGAGGCAAGGTGGTTTTTTGGTTCAAGTTTGTCAAGTTTGGGGGTGGGGTGGGTGGGTGGCTTGCTTGCCTGATTGCAGCTGACAAAGCAAAAAGACTTCTTTGTCCATCTCTTCATGCTGTGTGTGAACTCTAGCGGAACTCTGAGCAGGTAAAACAGCAAATTATATGTGTTGCAGATGTGTTAATAACAAGCTCTTCTGTTGTTGTGGACTTTCTGAGCAGCAACTATGAAACAGAGATGACAAGTTTATACTTTGTCTTGTGGTGGCATTTAAACAGTGTTTGACGTTCTCAAAATAAAAAATGGTGTATTTTCATACTCTGAAGTGCAAATTAAAGTTTCTTCTGTATTTATGGGTTACACCTAGGCAAAATCTGATCTAAATCATATTGCAATGGTGGCTTTGATGACAGATTCTGCAGGAAATTTAATAATTTGCAACATGTTGGTGGAGAGGTGGTTGAGAGGTAATTGAGAGACTTAAAGTAAAAAGTAACTTGACCAGAGGAATTTCTTGTAGTCCAGATAAACCATGCCTGCAATTAATGTATAAGAGAGAGCCAGAGGAGAGTGGAAAAACCTGCAGGGAGGAAGGAGGTATGGCTTACTTGCAGCATGCTCCTTGGTGCCTGGGCATGGCCAAGTGACTCAGTCTGATACCCCTAAGACCCCACCAGGTTGTCCCAGTGTTGCAAGAGGTTCAGGTGGGATATGAGGGATTCTCCTTTTGTTTTCTGTTCTGACAAAGGAGGAGTAAATGCAAATCCTGAACAAGAGATAGCAATCTTTAGGATGACAGTCACATGAAAGACCATTGTGAACGATTGCAAAGACAGTTTTGAACCTGTTTTTAATTCAGTGCTTTTGTCTTAGGTGGTTCATAGTTTGTCAGAACAGAAAAAATGGCCTGCAAAAGGTTTGGAGCAGTTGCTCTGACAGTTGATGGTAGTGACGGAGAGAGTCTGGAGATCCTACCCTGCCCTCTTGAATTCCTCCCTTCGTTAAGTATTAATTTAACCCTTTTTATTTTAAAGTTTTAAACTGTGGCTCAGAATTCTCTTTAAACAACAATACCGGCAACAGTCAGTATTACAGACTTCACTAAACAACCCACTCTGTAATGAATGGCCATGCAGTTGCACTGCTTTTGAAATGAAATATCGACTACAGTTTAATCAATTTCAAATTTTGTACTTAACAAGTTTTAACTGAAAGTAAAAAAAATGTCATCGACTTGTAATAATACTCATTATTTCCAGAGGATGGTAAGCTCAGAAGTAGGGTATGTGTTTGAAAGGCAGTATGAGACTTCTGTTCTTGAAATACTTTCCAGTGTATGTTAGTTAACATGAACCACAACTACTGCTATAGCATTGCATACCCAAGCCTTTTTGACAGTTAGCTCAGACACAGTGTGTTCCCTTTAATTTATTCTAATGAGTTGTATTAAAGAGAATCATTCTCAAGTAGATGTTCCTTGCAATAACACCTTGACAATCATTTTGGTAGCATTGCCACCTATGGTGATCTCCATCTTGATTTTTATGCAAAAAGTCCAAAAGAAATGCCATTAGGGAAAGAAGATATCTTCCTATTGGGCTAAGTTAGGACTCTTTTTCTTGTTTCTAAATATCAAACAAATATTAAATATTGGGATTTTTTTTTTTTAAAAAAGCTCATTGAGTTGTAGAATTATAGGCAATTATAGAAATAAATATTCTTTCAATTTTTTAATATTTTCAATGTGTGAGAGAGTTAACTTCACCCTTCATAGTTATGAAGCAGACATCAGGTTGATTTTTACCTCTCATAAATTCTCAGAAGATTCCATGTGGAATTCTACTATGTAGAGAAGTATATACATTTTAATAGTTGTGTCCTTTTAAATTTGAGGAAAAGTACATGTAGCCTTGATATAAATATTAATGTAACACCTTCAGGCAAAGACAGTGCATTTTAGAAACCTTAATTAGCATCTCAGAAGGATTTTTTCCAACAAATTGTTTGGTACTGCTGTGTGGATGACTTCAGATAGTGAATTTGCCCTTAGTTTCACTGGGAGATAAAATAGCTGAGCAGGAAAGCAGGGAACTAGATTCACAGTGGGTTTAGAAGCAAACCTCATTTTGAGGCTGGTGAAAAGGAGTATATCACTCACAAAGTGTCTCATATGTGTAGAAATGAATTGAAATGTAAGACTGGTAGTTAATGTGAAAAAAGAGGAGCTTACATATTTTTTTTTAATTTTATCTAAAATTTTTTATTAATTTAAACTAAATCATAGTCTACTTCTTTCAGACTCCAATTTCCAATTTCTTATGAATTTGAATTCATAATTATAAATATGAATTGTCTTGGGAATTTCACTCCAAGAGAGCCTTTCAGAAGGCTGCAGTGACATCCGTAACAAGATTTTTTAAGAAACTGAGAAAATACATTCTGAGATTCCATAATTCTGGATTTAATTGAGTAGGTCTCATAATGGAAAGAAGCAAAATCCAGCATTTGGAAATTGTTGGTAAAAATATTAATCTGGAAATAAAGGTTAGGAAATGCATCTTTTACCAATGCAAAAATGCATTTTTTTTTAATCATATGCTTGGTTTCTCTTTAGGTACCTTTCTGCCAGTTTTAAGCACCAGTACCATGTTTTCAGAGTTATTGGAGGAGTTCTGCGGCCAGCAGTGTGGAGGAGGTCATGTAAGACCTGGAAATTCCTTTTGTTCTTAAATTATATGATTCTATGCAAAGCTAAAGTAACAGAAAAAGTATGCATTTTCATCGTATATGAATATCTATTGAGGCTAAAAGTGTTAGGCCTTAGATGATAAAGTTATTTAGTGGGCAAGTAGTGAATGCTGAGACAGACTTGGCAGGCCCTTATTTCTGTAATCTGGAGACCTTTTAACAGCAGCCACAACAGTTTTGTGTTGAAAATTTCCCTGGAATTGTCAGTCCCAAGAGCTCCAAAATCAAGGCAGGCTCTAAAGGAACAAGTGATTGCTTTACAAATGCTGGAGGTTTAAAACATTTTTACCTTAAACTTTGAATATTTTGAGGAATATATTTTCCTCCTACCATTTGTGTTAATGGATGCTTTTTTTGCTTTTATGAAATTATGGTGTCTATCTCTTTCTGCTTGGAACTGGACTGACAATACTCAATATTTAAAGGGTTGTTAAAAAGTTTGAGAGACTTGAAGAAAACTGTATAATTGGCATGGCATATTTTAGTGTGATTCTAGGAAATAGGTGAAAATTCAGGGTTCTTAGACTTGATTTTGCTTACCACTTCAAGTATTGAGATAGATTGATCGATTTGTTGAACAGTCACATCTGTTTAAATAACTTCACCTTTTTTTCTCTTTCTGGAGGCTTTTGCAAAATCCGAATATAGTTCTTTGAATTAGAAGTGCATCTATATCATAAGAGAATCATGTAATATATTGTGTTAGAAGAAAACTTTAAAGACCATCTAGTCCAAACTCCTTGCCATGAGCAGGGACATCTTTCACTAGATCACATTGTTCAAAGCCCCATTCAACCACGAACATTTCCAATTTCTGCAGGCAACCTATTCCAGTGTCTTACCACCTTCATCCTAAAAAATATATATTCCTTAAATCCAATCTAAACCTTCCTCTTTCAGTTTAAAACTGTTGCCCTTGGTCCTGTTCATTACAGACCCTAGTAAAAACCCTCGTTCCAACTTTCTTATAGGTACCCTTATATTTTGAAAAGTTATAATATGGTCTTGATGAAGCCTTCTTTTCTCCAGACTGAACAACACAAACTCTCTCAGTCTAGAGGTGTTTCCACATGGTGGCCATTTTCATGGCCCTTCTATGATGCACTCGAACAGGTCTATGTGTTTCTTGTGCTGGGGTCTCTGGAGCTGGACGCAGTATGCCACGTGGGTTATCTCAAAACAGAGTAGATGGTAGAATCATCTCTCTTGACCTGCTGGAGCCCAGGATGCAATTAGCTTTCTTGGCTGTGAGCATACATTATTGTCTTGCATCCAATTTTTCATCTCCAAGTCCTCCTTGGCAGGGCTGGTCTCAATCCCTTCACTGACCCACCCTGTATTGACACCAAGGCCTACACTGACCCAGGTGCAGGACCCTGCAATTGGCCTTGTTGAACTTTATAAGGTTCACATGGGTCTACTCCTCAAGCTTGTCAAGGTTGCACTGGGTGCCATTCCTTCCCCCAAGAGAATCAATGGCACCACTCAGCTTGGTATCTGCAAACTTGCTGACAGTGTACTCAATCCCACTGTCTATGGTATGGATGAAGATATTAAATAGTACTATTCCCAGTAAAGTCCCTTAAGGGAACAGTATTCGTTAGTGTTTTCCACTTAGACAATGAGCCATTAGCCATAACTCTTTGGATGTAGTCATTAGCCAATTCCTTATCCATCTAACAGTCCATCCATCAAACCTGTATCTCATCAATTTATCTGCAAGAATGCTAATAAAGGCCTTACAGAAGTCTAGATAGATGACATCCATATCTCTTCCCTTGTCCAGTGATGCAATCACTATAATCTTAAATGATAGGCTTTACAAATCATATCTACATATAAATGTCTATTAAAACTCACAAATGGAATTTTTTGTAAAAAAAATGTAACTAAGAATGTAACGAGTCCTAATCCAGTAACTTTTATGATCAGTGACTATGACTTGTTAGGTTTTCTGGAAATGATTATGTTTTCCCTTTTTGGAAAAGAAAGGAATGGAAATGGAGTTTCAGTGGGAAGAGGTAGTTAGTCATGACTTCCACAGTGCCTGTTACTTTTTAGAGGATCCTTTACTTTCTCTTCTCTCCACCCTCCCCCTGCCCCTTTCCTCCCTTAAGTCATGACAGAAGTTCTGCCACATGAGTATGTGCAACCACATCTTCTTTCACATAAAGTTTTTAAAGAAAATTATATATTACTGTCAACTTTAAAAAACAGGAAAAGTCTGAGTGAATCTCAACTGAACTAAAGGATAGCAACAGCGAAGACATAAGAATATTTGTGTGACCACTGCAGAGTCCCACTAGAAGGGATTCAATATAGATAGGAGTCTGGGATTGTAAAGAAGTCCCTATTTAATAAAAAACTCCAGACTCTCTTCAGTTGTAACCTCTTTCTCTGTTTTGTGCTGTTCCTGTTGTTCATTGAGTTCTTGTTTCTGGTACATTCATTAGGGATAATACTATTAAAAAGCCTGCGTGACATAAATCTCACTGACTTTGTGGGCTGTGTGTCAAAGCCAAAAAAGGGCCTATGTGCTTAACAAAAGATGGAGTGATTTAGTAATATAAAAATTTCAATCCTGGCATCATTCTTGTCATCCTCACTACCAGACATACCCTGCCAGTAATGCTCTCAGTAGCTGCCTTACCTTTGACATAATCAAACTATGCCAGTTACACTTTCATGTCCCTGCAAGAGATGTGAAAATATTATTTCAGTGTGAAGGAACTGAAAGGCTTGTTCTTTGCCTTGTTCGTAAAGACGAAGCTGAAATGCAGACATTTAATCACAGTTTTTCACATGAGAAATTCTCTCCCGTTGTGATTGTGCAAATTATTCTGAAGTCTCTAGAGTGGAATGGACCAATTAGACTTGTTTGAATCATGGGCATTGGATTTCTTCTTTAAAATTAGTTCTTCTATCCAGTTACAGGGCAGGTAGGTGGAGTATGAACGAATGTAATATTTACAAAAATTTCCATGTAGAATTTATTTGAAATCACACTCTACCTCAGAAATACCATTAATGTTTGTGAGGTATGAGACAGTACATGGAATAAGGAAGATCTTTTCCAGGAGAAAAAGATATCAATGCCATTTAGGGAAGAATAAATAATCAGAGAACTATCTCACCATCAGGTAGTTATCCAGTTTCCCACTTGTGGTGTGATAATCTTACCGTTTAAACAGATCACCAAATACTCCTTGCTCACTGTTATCAGCTCCTTGTGGAGGTGCAGAATGGAGGCGGTGAAATTAGAGAGATTTCTATAAGCATAAGGCTCTCCAGGCAACACATCTTTTTGGTCCTGCAGTTTTAACAAAGAGCCGTAAAAGTTATATTGGTTGTGCTTTGCTGCTAAGATAGTATTTCTGCAACCTTGCCTCTGGACTATGTCACCCCTAAAGTCACCATTGTGCCCGTTGTCATCATGAGAAGTAAATACCATGCAGCAGCCAGTTTCCCCTTCTCATGAGGTCATACAGTGTCCTAGTAACAGCTCCACCTCCCCTGATGTCTAATGTCAGACAAAAAATTTCCAGTGAGAGAGGGTTACAAAACACATTTTCCAGTTAGATGACCCTCCATTTGCTGAGAGATGTTGATGGAGAACATCTTCCCTAGAGACTTTTTTCCCCTGGAGTTTTGGACAAGTGTTTAATGAAGCATCTCCTTCCTCTTGTTTCCTCCTTTCCCCAGAAGATGCTGTCAAAGAGCACTTCTTTCTATGATTGCACTTCCTTCCCCTACTTAGAGATTTTTAATAGCAAACTGTCTGCATTTTTTTTTAGTTTGGAAACACTGATGCTTTGTATTTCCTAACTGGAAGATGCCAAACTTTTTTTGGCAGTCTGTGTGTAGTTTGTGTGCATGTGTGAAGGAGCACCTGATTTTTGTACAACTTCATGTAATACAGAAGAATGGCCATTGTCAACCTGTCAGGCCTTGTCCACACACTGCTGGAAGACAACGCTTTCTTTAGGTCTGTTGATGAAGTTTAAAAACATTGAATATTTTCTTCCGCTAATTAGAGCAGTTAATATTTGAACTGTTCTGATATTAATTTGAAGCTGAACACTGTCAAAAACTGGAAGACTCAGAGAATATTGTACAAGTTTGTCTACATCTATGAGTTTTTACACCTACCATAGGATACTAAATTTTAGTGTTTTGCTCTTTGTTTGCTTTATACACATCTTTTAAAAAAAATACCTGATGTTGAACTTTCAAAAAATACTTAAATGCAAAATACTATAAATGTGTCCTTGATCAAAATTTTGTATCTGTTACATATGTCAAAATATAAAAATGTTTATTGCCACAGCTATATCCTGAAAGCTTCAAATAGAAATTTTTATTTATATTGCTAATCTTTGTGGTTGATGTATCTCCCCTGTAAACTGTCTTGCAGGATTTTCTTTTCCATCTGGAATGGCAAAGTACAATTTCACAAACACATTTTAAAGAAAATAAATAATATATTCATTATCAGAGAACTCACAATAACTCACATACTTTTTAAATAATATAAGACAAAAAGCAGACTTTTAGCTCTCAAATTTCCTAAGGTAGAGACTAAAAAATCAGCTGAGAATTAATATGGCCTCTTCATGTGGATAGAATGTCACTTCATTTTAGAGTAATAGAACTGCTGCTTTTATTTAGAAGATTGATGTGAGACTGCAGGCACACAATCCAGGGATTCTGTTCCATTTATTTTTTACTTTTTGAAGGACCGCCTAGAAATATATTGAATTTAATCCTTCAAGATCAGACTTTGTTCTGTTATAACATAATTCAAAATACAGAAAATAAAAATTAAGAAAAATGAACATAGGAAAAAAAGTTGATAATTTTGATCACATTAAATGTTAAGCTTACGCAAACAGCTCATAATTTGTTTTTCCTTAAGTCGTATATGTTGCTTGTTTTTCGCTTTAGAAAATTAATATTTATTGGTTAAGTGTTATGCCGTTTTTCTCTCCTCATTCTTTTTTTATCAAAGCAGTGCCATTAAGAGAAAGTGATGAGAAAATTGGAACTGAAAGTTCAATTTTTTAATGATATTCCTTGTAAGTTAATTAATAAATACCACCTGCATGAGGTAATACATAGCAAATAGCTCTAACCAGTTTGTATGCAACTACTAAATAGGATACAACACATTTTCCTTTGTTGTTGTCATGGAATCTATAAATATTGGCTGACCTACCCTGATTTTTTTTTTGGCACAAGTTGTTACAGATTTCCAAAAACTGCACTCTGAACCTTGATTTATATGTAAATAAAACCTAATGATTCATCGGGACATTGAAAATCAGCGCATTATGATCATAATTAGATAGTGAAAATTTAAAAAATGTATTTAACAATTAGTGTTTAGCACAGTTTTTCTTCTTTTTTCCTTCTTTAAATAATGTGTATATCTGGATGAGCTTTATGCTGCTTACAATAAAATTTCTGGGCAGAAAGATTGGCATCTCTGTCTATAAGTATTGTTATGCCTTTACTATGACTCCTTGCATTCAACAACCTACTTTGATGTGATATACAAGTTCAGAGGACTTAGGAGTCAGGAATGACTCTGCCAAAATCAGCTGCTTGAAGTGAAGTTACATTGTGCCGCTATTTGCTTTTTTACACTGCTGTGTTATTCGCAATCTTTTTTTCAGAATGGAACTAAATGGAGGATTGTCATTCAGAGGTATTTATAAATAAAATAAAATAAAAATAATTGCTGACTTTGCTAGTATTCTAAATTATCTAAATTTATAAGGGATTTTTAAGAAAGAGTTGGTAAGGGTAAGCACAATCAATAGTAAGAATCTTTACTCATTGAGTGATGCAAAATGAAGTTTATTGAGAATTCCCAAAATCACAATGAGAAAATGAGTCTATGAATAGAACATATAGATCCACATTTATTTCAAGGCAAGTTCAATAATAAGGTTACTTATGGACTACATGGATATATGGCTTACTCCCAGCCCTTTCAATTCTGGTAGTCTGTTTTCTTGAAATTCATAGTATTTCAGAGGTGAATCAGTCTTCTAATTTTGTGACAGATACTTTTAAAGTCTGATGTAACTCTTGTGTTTTCCTGAAAATTGTTGCTTGAGCAAACATAGGCAAACCTTGAAAATTGTTATTCTTAGCAGTCCCAGAGGTAAGAGTGGGTTTTTTCCTCCCACATCACTAAAAACATATGGACAGCAGCATGATGACTACAGTCAGATGGGACAGATTTTGAAAATAAGAAATATAGTACCACAAGTGATCAAGAGATTAAAGATGGCACCTTTGCTTTTACTTTTCATGGAATCTGGGATGCTGTGTCAAAAACGTTGTTAAAGTGAACATAGCTGAGACCATGATTCTTGCCTAACTGAGCAAGCAACTTGCTTCATGACAGGTGACAATCAGGCTGATTTAATGTGATTTGCCCTTAGTAAATCCATTTTGGCTTTTCCCAGTCACCATGAGGCTGGAAACAGCTCTCATGAGGGCCATTCCTGAGTCCCTTTTTCAGGGACTGAAGTAAGACTGTCTTGTCTGTAGTTTCAGGGCTAACTCTTTTGACTTTTTGCAAATGAATGTTATCCCCCTTAAGTTGGTTCATTTTAAAATCTCCTTTTGCATCTGTTTTCAGTAATACTTAAGAATATGTAAGTCTAGAAAATTTGTCTTGTTTACAAATCTGAATAATTTCAGCTTGCAAAATGCACAACAGGTTTCTTGAGATTTTGGCCATATCCTACTTGTCAAACAATTTCTTGTGTAAAAAAGAAGACTGCCTATAGGAGAACTAAAAATAGGTGATATTGGTGAAAGGATAGAAAAGTCCCACATGAATCCATAGAAACAAACGAAAAGTAAAGGGTCACATGAGACAAATGCTGACAATATTCAGAGTCTTGAAACTGGAGCAGGTGTGTCTTATGGTACTTTTCCTGTGAGTCTTCAGCACAAGATTCTCTCTTCTACATGGGCCCTTAGAACATATGGCAAAACCCTACTGGCCATTTTAGCCTTTGAAGACATAAGAGAGTTATGAGGGTGACAAGTAGTGAGAAAGCAGAAAGAAAGAAAATTGGTTTACTTTAGTTATAGCATGCCTGTGCTCCGTAGGAGTGTTCAGAAGTGAAATAAGTATTCTAATTTTTAATTGAGATTAAGGGTGCCTAGAGGCTTGCACGTCTGATGCAGCTTCAGATATGCAAACACCAAGATATTTTTAGCATGTATTTGGTTTCTCAAGGGATTGTTCTTGTGAAGAAAAAGGTTCCTTTCCTCATTGACTTAGATTAGAGCATAGGGTTTATTTGCAGAACAAGCTGTGTAAGGGAATAAAGTGCTTTTCTCACTTTAGAGAGCCATGTAGCATATGTCAGAATTACTTCTGTTTTTGTATAGGTGTACTGAGAAAAAGCAACACAATGTTTAATATTTTAAGGTCTAGGGCTTGATTTTTTTTTTTTCATTTTGGTTGGCCTCTTGTACTCTTATACAAGAAAAATTATCACTAAGCAGACACAGGGTTGCCTCCAGGCCAGGTATTAGTTAAAGGCCCTTCCAGACAACCTATAAGGAGTGCCTGGAATGGGTGATTATAATATATCTGTGGAAGATTGCAATGGTGGATCAGAGCTATGTTGCCCCCGTCAACTGTGTTTTCGGATGTGTGCAAAACCACCACGGATCAGGTCTTGTTTGCAGCATGCATGGTCTTACAACTTTTGTATCAATACAGAGTGCCAATGCTGTATATTTGCACTTGTATTTGTTGATGCTTTTCTGCTCCTCAGTGCTGTCTATATAAAGTGTACAGTGCCTCTCTGTTGTATTGCCTTTGGTCAGCATTAACTTTTGAACATGCAAACTGTATCCGGTGTTCTCAGATGCAACAATAAGAGGAAGACTTCTTTCTTTTCTTTCATATAGGCTGACTGCTTCCACCTGATATTCGTTATGTCTACGGTCCCTTCTGTTCCTCAGTATGAGACAGAAAGATTTATTTGAGGCCATAATCTATAAAGATAAGCAGAGATATTTTAATATTAATTTTATGTTCAAGCTGCTGATTTGGGAGCAAGTATTGACAATGGAACATATAATGGGATAACATAAAACATTCTGAATGCAATAAATATAAAGAGCCGTCCTGCTTTATGTGACATTATTGGTGGCAGCTTTCTGGTGCATAAGTCATTGAGCTGAAGTTTCAGGCCTAAATTTACAGGCATACTGTGAGATATGCAGAGGGATGCTGCACACATCAGCAGTGGTTAAAGGCAGAAAACGTTTTGAGACATGGAACATTTTTGAATGTAGCTTTTGAAAACCAACTGAGATAATAAAATGAGTTTAATGACAGTGACAGATGATGATGAATGTTTCTTCTGCTGGAAAAGGATTTTAAGTTGGCTATATTTGATCTCATTGACCTTCTATTCACACTCCAACACTTCTAGAACTATCTAGCATGCTACATGCTGAAAAAAAAATCTGGCTGTATACCTTTCCTTAATATTTTAATTTCCTTCTTTTTCTTTTTCTTAATTTTTGTTGGTTTTTTTGTTTAGACCATTTCTATCAAATAGTGACAAAATATACAATATGTTCTGGGGATATAACATTGTTTATTTCCTTTTCAGGAGAAATTTGATAAAGTAATGTCATTCCACCTAAATACCATCCAGATTTATTGCATACACAGAGAAAACAGTAAAATACTGTACATATGGGATCATTTGACTGGCTGCCTTGTGAAAGTTTTAAAATGGCTGCAGACGGTTTTTGTGATTTCTGATCAGTGAATCTAACATGTGGGAAGGACTGCTGACCATGAACAGCGGACTTAGGCTTATACAAACATGAAAGATGTAAAACCTGAAAATGAATGGGTGTGAATTTTGCAATTTCTACTTCTTATTTAAAATGATCAAACAAATATTTTTGGGCACTCTTTCCACTCTTCTGTACATTCATCCTACCCCCTGGCCTTGTTTTGTTGTATTCATCATAAACATTCATAGCAGTGTAATCAAAGTCCAGAAAGTAAATGCAGATACATGACAAAACTAATTAATTTATTAGGATAACCTCATTAGAACTCACAGTTTTCTCAGTACTGACAAATGTTATTTCACCTACTGAAAACATCACAAGAAAATTTTGCCATCAGTTACTGCTTTGGATTTTCATGCTGTTTGAGATTCTGAGGTTTCTGGACAATAATAATTTAGAAAAAACCAAAAGAGTAAAGACAATATGAAGTAAATAGAAGTAATAGTTTCTCAACACAGTACTCTTCTGGAACAGGTATGATTTTATTTTGACTGTGCATTTCATAATAGCACAAACGTCTAAGTATTGAAGTGCTCTCTTACTCTTCGGAAGCACTGCCAAGTCATTATGCCACCTGTACTTTACTTTAGGCCAAAGAAAATGCAAGCATGGGGGAAGTTAAAGCATCAGAAAGTTTGACTTCACTATAAAAAGTGACAAACATTAATTATGTTATTGCTTGTTCATTAAAAAAAATCACCACAACTATTCCTGTGTGCGCTCTGCAGGTCCCTTCTACAGGGGTCTGACTGGGAAATGAACAGGAAATCTGTTCTTCTTTTTTTCTTTTCCTATAACAGTTAACAGTTTCTCAGCTTTCAGAAATAAACTTCATCTTACTTTCTTTTGTTAGGACTTTGTGTTTGTAAATAGCTGCCCATTAGGGAACTGGACTTTTCTCTGGTTGACATTTGCAATTTGAATGAACTCTTATTTAAAAGGTGGAAAAATTACCATTTTTGAAGGGGCTACTCTAGTGGCTGAGACCCAATGTTTTTTAATGTCCAGTTTAAAATGTTTTATATCAGGTTGAGTCTAATACAGATACATTTCATTAAACGTGCAAGACTTTCCTTCTTAACCCATTAAATTCCATTGTCAAAATTACCAGTCTGTGGCATAAAGTCTTAAAGTTATACTACCAATAATTGTGTAGTTTCTTTCAATACCAAGTATAATTTAAGACAAAACATAGCTATTTTCTCTGCCAGCTATAAATCTTGTAGATGGAAGTGGTTTCAAAATTGCAAAATTCCTGTCCATCTGGGAAACATTGACTTTCACGATGTGAATTGTCTAAGAAATAAAACTAAAACCAAATAGAAGTAGCAAACTGCCAAGAAGGGTGATATTTAGAGGATTAAACCAAATCAAGTAAATCAGCTCACTCTACTATCATGAGTAAGTGAATAATAACTATATTCTGAACTTTGTTTTTTCATTCATTTTATACCAGACCTTACCTTTTTTTTCAAGTATACAGTAAAAGAACAAAGACGACTTATACAGGATTTAAGGACCTACACTCTCACATACTGATTTTGGTCCCTGAAATATTAATGTGTTTATCTCTTTTTCCCCATTGAGAAAAAGGATTACTTTCTCTTTCTAACAAACCTCCAAATTGGCTTGCTCTTCAACAACGAAATAGTCCATATGGTATTTCAAAATGGATTTTAAAATTTGTGTGAGCTGACTTATCCAAGTAGATAGTAACCATCTGGACTTCTCAATAAATCAATATGCATCAGGCAACGAAGACAGAATTCTAACAGCAAAAGAAGGTGTTTGCAGTCACTAGGCTTTTTAGCCACCATTTAGTCAAAAGGCACTGTGTTAGAATAATGTCTTTTATATTTGCAATAAGTCTGGCACTCAAATACTCACTGTTTGTTCCAGTTTTTATATAGCCATGAAAGTTCTTTCCAGTAAAACAAATTGACCATCACAGTTAATACATATCTCTTGATATTGTAAATGATCTGGCTACATTATTGCCTTATTGATTCCTATACTGATATGAGATAGTTTCTCTTGAGTGATACTGAATTACCTACATGCTAAGGTCTCAAAGCTCTGAGGAGGATGGACATATCACATTCTGTACAGACCATCAAAATTACTCTTTAAAGAAGATCCACTGGTTTGGTACTGTTGTAGTTGGAAAACAAGTTGCCCCAAAAGGTGACATGACTTACATATGAAGTATGTGTCTGTGCTGTGCAGTGCAGGAACTGGAGTTATTAGTGTCATTGTGTAGTGTAGCAGTTCTAACTAAATGCATTGAGGAATGATGGTATTAGTTATGTTCCTAAAATGTTGCACCCCATCTAAGAAATCCTGCTTCTTCATAAAGTTTTTTCTTCAGAAAGGAAGTGCGAACCCCTTTCTGTGGATGTCAAAATGATGAACGAGAACATGAAAGTACCTTCAGTCACAGAATCTGGTAAACATCTATGAGGAATAGGTAGACCATAAGGTTCTTCTGTGTTGCTTCCTGAGATGCTGCATCTGTTTCAATTCTACATAGGCGAGCACTTTAAATTTTTATTGGTAGCTTTCACTTAGCCAAAATCCAGTGTATTAGACAAAGACTTTTTAAAAGCCTTCCTGGCCTGCCCTTCTGCCAGTTACGTTTTTTGTGATCTCATTGTTCTTCCTACCTCTACTTGTATTTTACAAGAGTTCATTCTGACAGAAAGAAAATGTCTCTTTATTTGCAGAGAAAAGCAGTATAATATCATCCAAAGATGATATTTTCATCATCTTTCATTTCCATTACATATTTTCTGAATACCTCTCATTCTCAAACACATGACAATCAGTTAAGGAACACAGAATTGCAGATGGCCCTGTTAAATTATAAGAAACTGATAAGAAAAAAACACCCACTCTGAACTAATGTATGAATGTAAATTTCAAAGACTGGGAATTTTGTGATCTTTTCATATTCAATTCTAACTAAACATAAAAGGAGAAATTCCTGAAATAGCCTGTTTGGGCTGATCAGAATAGAAATGAATTATTTGTATTTGTCCACCAGGGTACAGTACAGCACTTTTCTGTGCTATTTGGATTCCTTGTGTGTCTTGAGAATGATGGATGTTCCAAATGATTTTATTTCTCATCTTGGAACAAAATGTTCCTCTCGATCATCTGTGGGATGTTACAACCTCTCACCCATTATGTTTTAAGGAAATGTTTAGCTTCTTGGTGATGAAAAGCTCTCCATTGTTTTAATTACAGTCCCTGTGTTAACGAGTTACATAATAATGCTGTATTTTTGTCAACTTTCTCATTTTTCCCTTGTTGTTTTCAGAACACCTCCTTGGAAATTAGGAACTTTTGCCCAGTGTTAACTAAGAATAGAATCTAGGTGTTCTTGAGACCCTAGATACACATATATCCAATCCTGATAACAAGCACTTAGGTCTACTTCTAATGTTATTCATGTGGTAAATGCACGACTGGAGAAAGGACACAGCATTGACACAGGGTTCTACTTTGACTTGAAAAAAGTGGGCTGTGGTAACAGTGGAACTGGCAAGGAAACCTCATGTCTGGATCTAGATTAGGAATGGATTTTGCCTTTTAGGTTGTTAACACTGAATTGATATAGACTTGGCATATTTCATTTTCAGAAATGAATTGATTTATAGTATTTATGAAATAATTATGTTTTAAATCAAATAAATAAATTGTAAAAAAATAATAAATAGTTTCTCTCTCTTTGGTTCTAAACTTTTTCAAACAATATTTGGAACCTCATTACAACCGCTTTGTTACTGATTCTGGTGTTGCAACTGGAAATTGTAAATAAACATGGAAGTTTAAGGCATTTCACAGAAATCTACTTCATTTGGGGGCTAATTTTAAAGTTCTTTATTGGTATGAGTTTTTATTTTAAAACTTTACTGTAAAGTATGTGAAAGCGTGTTCTTATCTTAGCTCCCGAGAATAGAATGACGTTCACATCCACTACCTGCTGAAATAGGTGAATTTCAAATGAAAAGAGTGTTTTGAGAGATTAAAAAAGATTGATGTAAATAACAGAAAGAAGGGTGTTCTAATCCTATGTTTGACACAGTCAGGGAGATCAAGAGGAAGGTAGCACATAGAGATATCTATATCATTGAGGGAATAATTAATAAAGGCCTTGCTAACATACTAAGTCTCTAAGCTGTGACTAGGTAACTCTCTATGATGGAGTTTGGAGGGTGTACATCTGAAGTACGTATCTGCTGCTACACCAGCTAAATACTGGTATATTGGAATATGCCATTTCTACTCAGTACCGATTTGTCAGTTATAAAAGCCAAAATATGTCTACAAGCATTTAGGCAACTAGTTTCAGATTCCAAGTCTGAAGTGGAATCCAAGGAGAATAGAGATCAGTGAAATAAGATGAACTATATCCCTGAAGATCCTTGTAGACTAAAAGCAAAATTTTAACATAATTTATGACTTCATTGGAGTTCAGTTTAATGATTCACAAGAAATATGAAATGTTTTGTATTGGTGACTAACCTTGCCTCTGTCTGCTGAACTTTTTCTTCCCCTGCAATCCAGGACAGCTTTAGGAACATCATACTGTACAGATGATAATCAGGGAATGAGGGCATGAAGGCATGAACAAGCAACGTCAGGAGCAGAAATTAAGAATAAGGTCAGGTAATATTTCTTAAGTGATAAAATATAGCTTCTCTTCCTTATTTTAAACAATGTTTGGGATCTCACTGTGACCCATTTTTTGTTTTGCCACTAAATATTGGGACTCTAACTAGAAATAAAGCTCAGGAAGATAATTGTTTCAGACTAGGAGTGTATGCTGCTTAAAACCATCTTAAATTTATGTATTGCGTTTCTAGAAATTCTTTCCACTTTATGCAGGACTTTTTATGATAACATCTTCAAAGCTTTGGAGAAAACTTCAAATTATCTTGTCAACATTTTTTCCAATGAGTTACCACTTTCTCAAACTTTTGTATCCTTTGTCTCAAATGCATTTTAGTCAAAATGTCTGGTCTAGTGTTGTCACATTTCAGAAATAAAGAGAAGGAGAAAGGCATTGACATAACACATGGCTGCAGGAGGAGATGTGGTGATGAGTACCTGATAAAATCTGAGTTTTTTGCTGGTAATAAAAGCTCCTATTTACAGATTGTTGCAAAATCAAACCACGATAGACATTAAGAACTCTAATGAAGGCATTCAGGATATTTTATTATTATTTTTAAACACATGTTTCTTAGCAGATCACATTTTTCTCAGGGCAATGAGGAAAAAACTGTAGGGAATGCTCTTCACTGCTCTGATGCTTAGTGACTCAATGGGAATAGCATGTTCTCAGTAACACCCTCGTTTGGACTTTAACTCATTTGCCTTGCATCTGCAAGTAACTTAAGCAAATTGATAAAGGTCCTTTTTCCTTCCTTTGTACAGCCTGGATTGAATTAAAATCTCATTACAAATGGGATCTTTGGTGTCTCTTTGTAATTCTCTCCAGACCTTCAGAAGTCATTCCTAGTCAGCTAGAATTTTACGTTGGTTTGTGTTACTGGGTGGGCCAGCGCAAAATGAGGGTATCTTGCTCTGAAAGGAGGCTCTGTAAAATTAGCGTGGTGTGAGATCTGTGTTTTGTTCCATGGAATTTCAATGCTAATATGCTCAGTGTATAGCTGAAAATATATGCTTTCTGAATGCAAGTTCTTGAACAGGGTGCTGAGTGTCAGATTGGAGCTGTTAAACCAGTTTCACTAAAGCAAAGCAAAGAATGGAACCTCTTTCTTTCAAGGAATAGTAGTCTCTACAGGACTAGCTAGAGTGAAAAGCAAAATGAACTAAGTGTGTGCATATATAAGTATTGACAGTCATAGGAAACTTTTGGCTAAGATGCAAAAGGTGTATTTTCTTTTGAGACTTGTGTTATAGTTAGTCCCACCCTTGCATTATCTGTCACATTGATGAGGCTCAATAGATCACTGTGATAAGACACAACTTAAATGCTTTGCAAGGGGCAGGAAAGGTAGACTAGCGCTTGGTATCTTCTACCTCCTCTGTTGATTGAAAGCCAGTCAGACCTAGAGCTACAAAAGAACTGGTTAAAGTGAAAAAAAAAAGTGAGATATTATGACAAAGTGTGATTCTTCTAATTCTAACTGATCTCAACAGAGAAGTATCTTGTGTGATATACTCTCTTTTACAGAGAGGTCAGTGCTCTAGGGTTCTCAGAAGGCTTGATGCAAAGTATGCCTTGCCACATTGCATCTTTATAGTTATGTAGAACCCAGGCAAATGTAATGCATGGAGCAGTCAGACAGAAGCCAGTAAAAACGTCTGTGATCTTATGCCCTACTTATCATTGATGTTTAGCTCTCTTTCTGTCATTTGCTGTTAAATGTCTCGTACAGGTGGCAAGAACTGACAGCAATAAGTAGATGATCACTGCACAGAATGTGCAAACATTAAAGATAGGTGAAAAACAGATATATTATTTTCTTTCTAACTCATAAATCTTCTTTAAGTGCTTACGCTGTGAGATACAGCACTCATGGCTGGTTGAGTCAGAAAAGCCAGAAAAAAGGAAGTTGCAGTAAACAGAGAAATGGATTCTTTTAGCTATAGAATATAATGATATGAACTAAGATTCTGATGAATTAATATGTATTCAGTATGAAAGAGTTAAATTTGTATGTCTACATGTGGATAGTGGTATATGAGTTAGGTGAGAAATCCTTGCAGATGCTGGTAGGCATCTCAGACATGAGCTGAAATTGCCCAAAACAGTATTGCTTGTACTGATTAGATATCTCTATTGACTATAATCAGAGCTAGAGAAGAGCAGGTAGGCATCTAAGTGTAATTATCTTATTTTGGAACATTCTAATGGTACATTTGTGGAGTACAGTCTCTCACATGATTCAGGGAAAATATTTTGAAGGTAAAATGGATGACCTAAGTAACAGGTTTTGCAAGTGGACAAGTGTGAATTGAGTTACAGGAGAGTGCATTATGTGATCTTACTATGTGCAGATGGGATTTGTGCAGTGAGATTGCTAATAATGTAAAGGATGCAGTAGCTCAAGGAACATGTATCATTGTGTTGGTATGTACATTTCCAGGCTGGGTCATGGAAGCTCAAAACACAGAAATCAATGCATAACTTAATGATGTCTCAATTTTAGTACAAGTATTTTACACTCATTTAAAAAGACATGGATTATGAGCAGTCCCTGTGAGATGAAAAAATGGGAGGGAATTGCCAAATGCAAACTTCATCTTCTCTGTAAGAGGCTGTGGTTTTGGACCACAGTTTTTTGAGCCATACTATTTAATCAGCCAGCTGCAGTGATAATGAGCCAAAAGTAAACATTGCAAAAAAATGTAAGTGAAAACTTATATAAAAGAGACCACTGACTTTTTGATAGAGACAAATACTCAAGATATGTTTGTGGAACTTGTCTGATGAGATGAAGTAAATGTTCCTTTACAAATATATAAAGTGAGCCATAAAGGGATTATTCTATGCTAATTTATAACATTTTAAATGGAATGATCTCAGAGAAAGAGAAGAGGATCAACGAGGGTCTTGGGACACTTATTTGTGAGAGCGTTTCTCTTTTCTCTGGAACAATAAAGGGTGTGGAGAATGCCCAGCATAAAACACATTACTCTTTTAAGCTATTACTATTTTTTTCTTCTCCTTCTTTACTTTTCAGTGTCTTTAAGCTACTAGGACTACTGAACAAGCTTCATCAGAACATCCATTCAGCATATACTTAAAATAGTGCAGGCACATACTTGTACCTTTAAGTAGTGCTTTTTACCATCCTACCATGTACATAGGAATCTGGCTAAATATTCTGCATTTGGCTTTATTCTACAGGTACCACAATTTAGAAAAAAAAAAAAAAATCCAAGTAAGATTTTTTTAGAGGTGTTTTGCACATTCTACACCACAACAGTTGTCCCTGAACTGCTGCCTTATCTTCTTTTTATTTTTTTTCATTTTCTACTAAGAAGCTGCCATCCCAATTCTTCAGTCATCTTCTTGACTCCTACTGTTTCTTGTTTTCTGAGACCTATTGTTATGATCTGTGATCCCATGGTGAGTATTTCAGATGCACTGTACAGTGGACAAATCAATCAGGTAACATAGGTAAATATATGCTCTGGACCAGTGTGCTACAGGATTGAAAGCTGAGTATACAGCTGTCACTGAATCTCTGTCACTTTTTATTCAACTAAAAGAAAAGATGGTTAGCATAATTGGGACTAAAATATGTGGATTATAAATAAATTTGATTTTTAAAAAAGAAATATGCTCAGTAAAGAAAGCAAAGGCTCATAGGAGCTCATATATTTTAAGAATTATAAAATAACTGTAAGTACGCGAGAAAGAAAACACTAAGACTGGGAAACAACTGACAAAGGAAATTGAGGAATGATTAAAAAAATCAGAAATTGGATTTATCCTTTTTACATAACAAAAACTGTTAGCAAATTAAATAGCTATAGATTATGTCATAATAAAGACTCATTTAATTTTATATCACTATATGAGACTACTATATGGAAAGTAGTAATACCTTCATATAGTTTCAATAATACTTTCAATATAGTAATACTGTTAATAACATCTGTTTTCCAGTCATTATTCCGTGTCAAAATGTTCTTTGAATATTTATAGAGTGTCTTGTGATGTGTCACCAGTATTTGGTGTTACTTTTTATTAATACAAAAGCTTTTATTTGCCATTATAATAAGCATTGTACATGCATCTGCGTGCTAATTATGGTGGTAACAATGTGACTGCAAGAGAAATTATTTTTTACCTTGCGGACTGGCTATGTAAAGTGAGCTGGAGAAAGTCTAGAGGCAGGTGCTATCCAAATCTTACTCTTTCCACCCCATTTCCGCCCTGTAATTTAGTCAAAATATAGGTATTTGATACAATATTTATTTCCAAGAATTTCATTTTGGGCTATTTTAACATCTTGATTTAAAATTTCGTTTGGAGAAAGAAAAAGATTGGAGTGCCAAAATGATTGAAATTATCAGTTTTGACTTTGTGGACCAGGAAGTTTCGATTTTCTGTTTCAAATTCTTTCTGTTTCTCCCCCCATTCCTACTCCACCTACCCACCCATTTTTTTATTCCTTTTATGCAGGTACTTGGACAAATTTTATACTTTAACTTCTTTATCCAGGCTAAGCTTGAAAATGTTTAGGGAGATGTCTGTTTAATGTAATCTTCAGTATAAGTCTCTGCCAGAGGTTAACTGCCAGTGGAAAGGTTTTTTAAATATCTGACCTAAACCTCTAAACTTCTTATTTACGCTTTCCACAGTGAAACTAAAACCAGATCACTGGCAAATGGTTGTTTTCAATCTGTGAGAAGTATTTTGTGTCCTTGTTCTGTCTTTCCCTCTTTTTAGGTAAAAGCAATATAAAATATAATTTAAAAAGTCAAAGTCTGAATAAAAGATGATGTTACATGCATTCTTCAAGAATATATCAGTGCATTTACTTTGTAAAGATATGACAAGGCAGCATTGATTGTCCAGAAAGGCAGTTCATGTGTCTTTTTCTTTTTCTATCAAGAAAGAACCTATGTATTTTTAAATAGTTGTCGAGCTTCCTTGACAAAGAGTAAGACTGGACTTAAATTTCTCTGTGCTGGTTTTCTCCTCTCATTGTATCACTCAGTCATCTCTATCTTCCAAGTTGTCTTCATTTCACTTCTGTGAGAGAAAAATTCAGATAAATTACCCATTTCTTTTCAGTTCTTTCAAAATAGTTCACAGTTAGGTAATCCAATCACAGAAGAAAAAAACCCTTTGCAATATTATTTAATTGACCACTGAAGGAAAAAATGGAAATAATGAATAGCAAACATTCATATGTATAATGAGTAGCTAGTTCGCAAGACATACTTATGTTAGGGTTTTGGGTTTTCTTTTCTTTTTTTTTTTTTTTTAAGCCTCCCTTTCAAAAAATTTCAAAGTAGTAACATAATAATGATAGTGATCAGTTCCAGTGACAAATCCTTCAGGTCACACTTCATAGATAAGTAGCCTGAGCTTAGTATTATGATCAACACTGAGTTTAGTGTTAATTTGAATGATTTTTAGCAGGTGAGCTCACCATACTCGATGAGAATTTACATTCACATATATAGTGATTTAATGCTGCCGATAATCATCTTTCACAAAAGGCTTTCAAGTAGAAAGAAATAGTGGTGTATTCTCAAATGTTTTGCAAATTGACACTTTTCAAGGGAGACACAACAATATCTTTAGCATTGTATAACATTTTTCTTGCTAAAATTGGTGGCTGATTTTATCAGTCTTTATTGCTAGATTTTCTGTATGTTGTGATACTATTGAAGTATTGAAAGGACTATTGCTACAAACCTTGAGACTTTCTTTATAATGCAGGCAGTGAAACACAACTGCTTGTATTTCACTGGTAAAAGTATTTACATTGTTTACAGTAAATTAATATAGATTAATAGATTAATAGACAATAGTCTTTAAGTTCTTATAAAGTTATCTATGAATGCAGTTCCTACATCAAGGCCAGAACTTGTGGGTGATCCAAAGTAGCCTTTCAGAGCCTTTCAGTGAGTGGTTTTTGCTATAATGTATATGTCAACTTTTCTGAGTAGTAGCCTATATATATTAGGTAAACTTTGTCTAATTGTAACTTGTGATCATTCAATAAATTTATGCTTTAATCTCATAAACTAAGTAATTCTTTGCATTTTTGCATTTTTTCTTTATATATATATCCCTCTAGTCTGTGGCCAAATTACCTCCTAGATAAATTAAGTAGATGAAGGTTTTCAGGTTGTAACGCTGTTTTCAGAAGTCTTCAACATTGGAGTGGCTCCCATTGAATTGCCTTGTTGAATCGTTTAGCTTTTTCATACCTCTGGATGTTGATACATAACTGAACATTATTTTTCTGGAATGAAAGGAGGCTTTTGAGATACAAGGACAGGGTTTTTTACAGGCTTCTTTGTTTTTTCTCGTGTATGCTTTTCAGAATAAATGTGTTAAAATGCTACATTAATAGGGAAGTTTCAGTGACATTTTTGATTTCAAACTCTGGGCTAAATTTTGAACTGGAGATTGCTACTTTCACCAACTCATAATTTGCTTATTGAAATTCAAATTCTTACCATTAAAAGATAAAGTTGGAGAATAAAGGGTGTTATCGCACTGTATTTATGTAATACTGCGATACAGGTCTACATTTCAGTACAGGCTTCCTGACCTTTTGCAAGGTACATTGTTTACTCAGAATAGTTAGTCCTCTTTGCTGAGTTTTAGGGAAGAGATGGCAGACCATAGACTGTGCTTCTGAATAACACATTTTTTGGCATTGAAAAGGCAGTATTAGCTAAAGACCTTGTAGAAAGTATTCTGAAAGCTTCCCATTGATTTCTGATCAGATTAGAGTCATAGAATCAGAATCATAGGGTGGTTTAGGTTGGAAAAGGCCTTCAATCACTGACTCCAATCAGAAACATAATACTGCCAAAACCATGTCCCTAAACACTATGTCTACGTGTCTTTTAAATACCTCCATGGATGGTGTCTTAACCAATTCTCTGGGCACCCTGTTCCAGTGCTTCACAACCCTTTTGGTGAAGAAATTTTTCCTCATACCCAATCTTCTAAACCTTCCCTTGGTCTAATTGGAGGTTATTTTCTCTTGTTACTTGTGAGAAGAGACCAATCCCTGGCTCACAACAGCCTCCTTTCAGGTAGTTTTAGAGAACAATAATGTCTCCCTTGAACCTCCTTTCCTCTGGGGGACAGCCTCATGAGATTTGTGCTCTAGACCTTTCACCAACTTCCTTGTCCTTCTCTGGACATACTCGAGTTCCTCAGTGCCTTTCCTCAATGTAGCAAGGGGCAAACCACAGTATTCAAGGTACAGCCTCACCAGTGCTGAAGACAGGGGGACGGTTACTTCTCTAGTCCTGCTCACCATACTGTTTTGGATACAGGCTTGGATGCTATCCAGTGTTTTATTGCCAAGTAAAAACTCTTCTGCCAAAAAAAAAAAAATGTTGTATCTCTTTGTATCCCACATATCTAAACAATGTAATGTACATTCTGGTCACAGAAGTGTGGTGATGATTCACTTCAAATCAGTGTGGGACTAATGTTTACTTTAATGGTTTTACCCACCTACTTCCGAAGAGACCCTTCTGAGTTGGTCTCAAGTGGAAGCAAACAAACAGTTAAAATGCAAATCTGAGGACTTAAATGCAAATAGCTTAAGGTGGTACCTACCAGAGCTAACTGTGAACACTAAAAACACCACCAGACTTAAAATCTTACAGCTAATATAATGCGAGGACAAGTTGAAGATCATTGCTTTTTGAATGTGGCAAACAACTGTAGAGTCTGCTTGCTGCTAGAGTTTCAGAGTTTCACTTGTCTTGATGAGAAGATTTTAGCTTTCAGGTTTATTCAAAGTATGAAGTTGTTTTTGCTGTAGTGAAATTTGCTACTGATATGTTATTGAATGATGCTTGGCTATCATACAGAGCACAATATTGAAGAGAGTATATAATTAGAGTTATTACAGTATTTAGTAGATCACAAACATTAAATTCTTACCAGTGTTTTGCACTTTCTTTGGCCTCTAGCTATCATACTATCACTCATACTGTTGTGCAGTTTTATTATTAGATCTTATGACTTTATCATAAGGCTGTATTTGTGTTCTATTTAGAAAACATTCAATAACCTGGGACAAATAGCAGAAATCTCTCAAAGGTTATGGACGTGGCTTTCCATGCAAGTTTTTATCAGGTTTATATATAGACCAGGCAGTCCTTATACTTTGATGTGGCTTTCAAGAAGCTACTGCACATTGTGTGGACTATGAAGTACTTAGATGACTACTCCATATTGAAGAAAAGTATGGTGTAGTCCCATTGTCTGGAAGGCACATACTACATTTCTACAGCCTAGGAGTCTTGTGCAGTCTATTTAAGAAAAGTAGAGTGCATTTTCTAATTTAGAAGAAATGTTACAATCAACACACAGTCAAATCCAGGATCCATGATATATGCACCTTTGGTGATTCTTCGAGAAGCATGAATGCATTATACATTTGTTAATCCAGCAGCTGCTCTGAATGTCTTGTTTCTTGGGAAATAGCAAGCAGTGGATCACCTGAAAGTAGATTTTAGTACACCAGCCATCCCAGTTAGGTAACATGGTACTGGTGTCTGATGTCCTGGACTGGGACTACCGCTGGCTGGCACCATGCCCTCTTCTGTTCCCTCAATCCAGCAAGCTGCCAGCCTCTCCTTTTCAGTGAATTAATTTTAGAAAAGGTGAAGAGACTTCCAAGAAAAGGTGAAATTCAATTCCATTCAGAAGTGATGGACTGTAGCCATGTTTGAGCTTCAAAACAACATACAATGAAATTGCTGTCATGATGAGAAGCTGTGTACAAACCAGCAAATTTCTATGGCATTTCCTGCTTGCAACAAAAATGCTTGCACAGTTAAGGAACACATCCTTCTCACCCCCTTATAATTAATGCAAAACTCATTGCAAATAACCAGATGGAAACAACAAGTGTATTGTATACATATTGTCTTCCAAATATTTTGCTCCTACATCCTGGCTGCCAGGGAATGCCAGTCGTAGCATAAATATGTCATTGATAATTTGTCAGTTTGCCCTACTAATGACATAAACTGTGACTATCAAAAATAATTTAAAAAGATTTCTTAAAAAATATCTGTCACTTAGAAGTTAATTGAAGAGTCCTATTAAATCAGCAATAAATACAGTATGGCTTGCAGTAAACTATGCAGTATCATATCGGAAAGATATATGTGTTTAGTTGAATCAAATGTCAGTAAATATAGTCTAGACAAGTTAAATAGACAGTACAGAATCTCAATTTGGTGGAGCTACCTTCTCCCTTCTCTTCCCTCCCTCCCCCTGTTTGCCCTTCCAATTTAAGCCTTTTACTATGAGAATGAAACTTGGTCTTTGAAAAAGTTGTGAGACATCACTGTTTTCTGGTATGGGAAAACTCTCTAATATTTTCATTAGATTAAAGGTGCTTTGTGATCTTCAAAAAAAGTTCACATTTTTTGAGATTTACTTTCATGTTTTAAGAGAAACCTCAAAGACTGAGGAAAGTACAACATATGTGGGACCTGGATCACCCTTGCTGTAGCTTGATTGGTCTCAATTTGGTGTACGGTCTGTGTATATTCACTCATGCTGACACTGTAGAATTACTGTTATAATGAAGAAACTGAAAGCATTTTAGTTTACAGAAAGGAATAATTTGAGTCAATCGATTAATCTTATTGAAGCTAATATTTCATCAGGTATTAGGATTTTGTCGCTTAAAGTGGGAAATTAGTAATACAAAAAAACCAGATGTGAGGCCCTTTTTACCTCTTTCCGGATCCATTAACAGAACTATAGACAAAGATGAGGGTTAGAAGAAATAATACAAAATATTGTATTTTGTATATAATATGAGGAAATAATCGATTACCTTACATATGCATCCATAGTTTCGGGCATGTAAACTGTTAAACCTGTACTTTTCTAAAATGTTGAATGTTTACCATTCTATGCTACAAAGACTAATATTAACGTCTTGTAATTTTATACCAAGCACCCCCCCAATACTTAGGGTGAGAGACATGTCACCAAATTTTTCTTACCTACAATTGGATGCTTTGTCTATGCTAGCTAGACTCATTATGAACTCAATGAATAGAAGTCAATACTTGTGGAGAGTTTGTTAGTTCATCTGTTTCTGTCAGTTATCTTATGAATGGTGAAATTGCCTTCTGGAAATACACTGATTATAGAGGGAGATTAGATGAATACCTTAAAGTAGCTACATGGTTTGCAAAGACTAGTGGGATTGACTCTCATTTTAGCCGCAACTCTTGGCTTGGATTTTAAGAAAAATACAGTTGGAATTTCTTTCTGTATTGATTTATAGAGTGCTGAGAATAAAAAACATAGTAGGTAAAGATTTCTGCAACAGACTGGCTTCATCAATATACATTAATCAGGCAGAAATGAATCGTTTCACTCTTGTCTACAAAAAATTACCAAAATGGATATGTTGACAGCTTAGAAGTAAAATAAACCTCTCCTGCCCAGAGCAGAGTCTCTCAATAATGAATAGCAAGAAATATTTTGTTTTGTAAATTGATAATATGTTGAATTTAGAAATAGATCAAATCAAGGGAAAAAATAGTATCCAGCAACAATCTGTTTACTGAAATTACTGAATTGAGTGTCAAGCAGATTATTAACTTCTGTGGAAGGCAAATTTTCCTCTTCAGTTTGTAAGTAATGTAAAACCTATTTTTCTAATTAAAGGATAAATGATAGAGATGGAATTAATTTTTCCCACTGAAAGCAAAAGTCCAGTATTTACAGCACTTTTGGACTACATAATTCTGGAAATATGTTCCATGCAGTTTCCATCCTTCACCTCTCATCACACAGGCATTGTTTGTGTAGGATAGCAGTAGCGTAGACTGAGCATTCAGGAGAATATGAGTAAACTCACCAAAAGAAATGAGAAAAAGAATGACTTATACATGGTAAAGTCAAAGGCTGAATGAAAGGGTAATTACATGCATTTCCTGAGTCATTTTTAAGTGTAATTTGCCAGAGAAAACATAAAATGACATTTTC
The DNA here is from genome assembly GCA_004320125.1 of Scolopax mira. Taxonomy (NCBI): domain Eukaryota; kingdom Metazoa; phylum Chordata; class Aves; order Charadriiformes; family Scolopacidae; genus Scolopax; species Scolopax mira. The sequence goes on from BJBW01000568.1 coordinate 54,258, forward strand.
TGCCAGATTTATGGGAAAAACATGTTCATATGATGATTTGTGTTGTGTTTTATTTTTTTTTTTTTTTACACATAGAAACATTTCATTAAATCCTGCTGATCCCAATAAAATGGAACAAACAGGAAAAAAAAGCTGAAATATGCCATAGAGCTTGTTATAAATTTTATGAGTGTTCCAGATAAATAAAATTATTCTGTTTTCAGAAATTCCATTCAGGGAAGAATAAGTTTACTTTGGAGGTATTTTGTGAAGAAGGGGTGTTATAGAAGCCAAGGAAAGAGTAACACAAGCTGAAGAGCCAAAGCAAAATCCTAAATCCAAATGCTATACCTTAATGAAAGACCACTACGGCGAATCATCATAATCTCCTTCTAGGAAGACTAAGAGTATTTATACAAAAATATTTGGAATCGAGAATGAAAACTTGCTCTCTTTGTTGTTTTTTTGTTTGTTTGTTTGCGTTTTTTTTGTTTTTTTGGTTTTTTTTTTTTGTGAAGGAAAGCTAGAGGTGGGGAGTCACTGGTAGGTAGACTTTAGGTTGAAAGTCACTGACAATTTTCTTTTAAAAAAGATAGTTTCTCATTTTTCTAGTAATTTATCTGTGGCTCTCAATCTTTCTTAACCATTTCTAGTAAGCTCTGTTAAAGGCCTTAAAAAAGTATGGTTTTTATCTCTCATTTGAACTGTAATGACAAAGATACATATAAGATAAGATTTATTCTATATAATGAGAAGGTTTTACAGCAACTAGTTCTTTTGAAGAATAGAACTGTATAGTACATAAATTGATAGAGTTCTTTCAATTTTTTATAAAAGATTTTTAGTATTATACTAATATTGTTAGTTATATGATCAGAGATGTATATCCCTATGATATTTTCTGACATTATACATTACAGAAATTAAAAAACCAACACCAAGTTACTTGTATGGCAAATGAATAAAAAGTAAAGTTTTAGATAGATATATGAAGCTTCAAATGTTTTCAACAATCCAGTTTAACTCTGAGGTCATCTTTGAGCATATACTAAAACTATGAGCAACTACTAAAACTCAAATTCACTAAATTATTTCATAGATATCCAGTTACAGGCCTCTTTGAAATCTTAGTAGAGTGTCCTGTAACTTACCTCAACCCTGTATCTCCTTATTATTTGATAGTAATTTTGGAGGTATCCCTTAGGCAGCACAATTGCTGACCAAAGTAAAACATTAAATAAATGGAAAGGAAATTAAACTCTTTTATATAAAGCTCCAGAATCATGAGCTTTATATCTCAGAACTCAGAATCACTGTGAGGAATTTCCCAGGAGGCAAATATATTTCCCAATTTATGAAAATAGTTTTGACTACTGAAAGATGAAGATAAAAAGGTTTACAAAGAAAAAAAAAATCCCAACATTAGGTAAATAGCTCAATAAATATATCCAGTGTAACATATGCACAAATATTTTAATGTAGAAAGAGGTATTGTGATGTAACATTGAAACCAGTAGAGTACTTTTCTAAAGTTCTTCTAGAATAGTTTTTTTAAATTATTGATGTTTTAATGCACTAAAAAGTCAATGATATTTTTGGTTGCTAGATTCTCTCAGAAAAAATCTCTGGAGAATTGAGGGATATTTTGAAGTACAGTAAGAGTAGGCTTTCTGTTTAAAAATCAATGGTAAGTTAGACTTAATAACTTTAATAAAAATAAAACAAAAAGTTATTTGCTTTTCTGTAGGTAAAATAAAAGCATTTTTGCTACCAAGACTATAATTTCTTTACTTTTTTCCTTACACCAGAAATCAATGAAGCCCTTCTTGATGCCAACCCTTCTCACCTAAAAAAAACCATCTCCATCTCACACTGTTGTGCTGCAGGTCCTCCCCATTCACGTACCTTTACACAATTTCATTGAGATTGCTCAGGGGTGTCCTAACAACATGTTTTGCTCATCAGAAGAGGTTATTATTTGCAACATGCAGAGATTGCACTGTGGAGCCTGACCAGAGGGGCAGCAGGTATTGTAAATACTATACCAGACTGAGGACATGTATTGCTTCTTGTCCTTTAGACCACTTTCCTTGACATCTGGAGGCCATTAGTGGATTTGTAGCGTTCAAAAGAAGCATAAAGAAAAGAAATGCCTATTTTTTTTCTCAATTTCTGTGCACCTAAGCGGACGTCAACAGTCTTAACATTGTCATGAAATTTCCATTATGTTTTACCAAACACATCAAGAAATAGTAGTCTCTGGAAAGCTTTTAATGGGACTGCCAAGAGTCTTCTCTGAGCCTTTCTTAATATTTCACTTGGACCATTTGATATCTTTCTGTTAAGGACAGCCAAACCCTACATATATATATAAGTAGATTTTATAGTACTTTCCTTTAAAAATATGGCTGTTTATAGTTGTGGTCATTCCCTAACAGGGAAAGATAATGGTGTAGCTTCATTAGAGGTATATCTTCTTCTAAACCCAAATCACGTATCACAAACTACTCAAGAATTTCAGTGCTGTAATGTAATTCTATTCTGGTTTATGCAGTGTATGTCCAGGTGTGTCCCTAGTGATGTACCACTCTTGATAAATAAAGTAAATTGAAACTGACTTGTTGTGGAATAAAGCAGTCCTCAACTGCAAAAGAACATAAGGAAAACTTCCTGTGATACCATAATACATTGTGTGGTTTTTTCACGTGTTTATTAGGGGATGCATTGACAAAGAAAATAGCTTTTTTGGAGAAGTCACAATCGGAGTCAATTTGTGAAAGCAAGAGATGTTTTTTCATTGAAGCAAGTAATGAAAAAACCAAACTTTTGATTTTAGTAGGGATTGATTTATCTAGTAATCTAATATTATTTCTTTTGGACAGCATCAAAAAGATTATCAGGTCCTAATCAATTCCTGAAAATAAATTAATATCCTCTTCCCTTGCCCACAAAGCATCTTTTCTTGAACCTGGGTGCCTTAATTTGACAAATGATTTTTGTCTGTTTTTCATACTTGGTCCATCACAGAATCCCAGTATGCAAAATGTTGAATGGTGTTATTACTCATTTACTTCTGTGGTGAAATTTATATAATTATTGTAACGAAATACTACTTATAAATTAAAAAATGTTTCCTCTAGCATCTATGTGAATTAGAAATGCTTCATTAATTCTCCTTGCGTATAACAGTTCAGAAATTCAGCACTTTCAGTAGTTCAACAGCTAAAATTTAGTGTAATTGAATTGCAATAAACAACATTTTACAGTCATAACTGTTAGTTTAACAAATAGGCCAGTACAAAATATAATATGGAATATATATGCTTAAATAATTAATGGTTTTTTTACCTTACAGAATTTCTTATTTTTAAAGCTGCATGTAGATATTATTTTAATTGGAATTGTATGTCCAAGAAAGCCAGAGCACACTGGAAATTCTCAGAGCATGCTGATGAAGAAATGAATTTCATAAAGCCAATAATCTCTAGGAAGTAGTGCTAGAATGTTTATGGTGATCTCAGTAGATCATAGCAAGTGCTGGGTGCACAGAACAATGTTATAAAGAGTTTATTATCCATAGCAAGTGTCTCCTAATTTAGGCTGCAAATGTGTTTGCTAAAGCAAATCTATTTCTTTAAACTTATTGCTGAATTTCTAGTGTGTTTAATGGGACTTCTTTCACTCTTCTCTGATAACAGGAATGACTCTGCAGTCCAGTTTTATGATGCATTACAATAGGATGTATCTCTGGACTACTGGAGTTATTTTACAATATTAAAGAATCTTACCTCATAAAGTGGAAAACAAATTCTAAACCTGCACGTATTATAAAAACCTAATAAAACCAAAACCTTCTTATGTTGCTTATATCTCCCTCAGGAAAACATCATGATTTATTCTAACAGAGGCAGACCAGATAATGATTGTTCGTGCAGAGATCTACTAAGAAAACACATTTTAAATGGTGCTTCTGTTATTTGGAAATTTATGTTGGAGTAAATGTCTGCTTGTGCTTTTCAAGCTAAGTACTCACTTTAGTCAGTAGAAGTAATGTAGTACTATTCTACTATTTCTGAGGTAACTAAAAAATTTAATCTTTTTTTGGTAACTTTTTAAATACTGATTATGGCTTTATGGAAATCTTTTGAAATTTCCCTTGTAGCTTTGCCTCAAAGCATGGATTTTTCCCAAAGATCTCTTCAGTTAAATAAACAGTTTCTATCATATATAGTTATTTTAAAGATAACATCTTAAATACTTATTCAAAGTACTTCAAAACAATCTCTAAAGTTGAAAAAATATGATTAAAAATAGACTTCTGCAAGAGTAAGTGAACTTCAAAGACAACTTAAAGAAGAAAATTTACATATTTATTTTTATTTTAGTCAATTTTGTTTCCCAAACTTAGACTGTTTTAAGAAATAATTTCTAAACTTCTTGGTGGAACATATCGGATTAGAACTGTTCATCTATTTTCAGAAGTGAAGTTACTGTTCACAAAGGCAATTTGCTCTACTGCCTGTTGCCTTTTGGCTGCAGAAACATCTTGCAGCTGGTAAGAGAATTTAAGAAAGGTGGATTGTGTTGGGCAGATAAGGATGTGAGGAAAAAGGATGAAGGAAGAGATGTTGCTCTCCTTAGTAACTGCTCTTTGCACTGCTTAAGAAGCAGAAATGCTTGCCTGCAAGCAGAAGAAAATTTTCAAAGTTATTTTGATTAGAAAATAGATGCATTCACATGAGATTAATTAAATTTTGGGTAAATAACAAATTAAATAAAGAAAATAGCTGTGTCACAGGTAAGTAAATGTTAACAAAAAAGTCAAACCCAGTTTTCTGATTGCATGTCTTTGACTTTATATATCTCTGTGTCTTTATTTATCTTACTCCAAAGGTAATATTATTTCTATGTAAATAAGCATTTTAAGTATGCAGAAGCATTTAAAAAATTATTTTGTCTTACTCATGTGTAACTTTATGTTTTTACATACTAATAATTTGTTTACCTCTTTTATATCTGACTGGGAAAAAAATAAAAATTTATTTTAGAGTGTGAAAAATAAAATATTGTGTAAAATTATATTTACTTGTTAATAACAAGAAAATATCTATGTCTTATCCCCCTGAAAATAAATGGAACACCATGCAGAAAGGGAAGCATAGCTATTTTATATATCATTTTGCATGATAACCCAACTATTGTATCCAGTGCTTTCTCTCCAAAAATATGTTTTCTTCTGAAGGAAATTTTGTGTTAACACCTGGGAAAAAAAAATCCAACATTTTTACTGCTTCTGTGGCATCTTGTACTGTAAATGATTGGTAATTACATCTAATTAAAAAACATTAGAATGCTATGACTCAGAAAAATAATGAAACTTGATTACCTTTTATATGACATAAAATCTCAAAACTATGTTTTACACTTCAAAATGGTTTCTAACTTGATCAACAAGGAAATGACAAGGATTTGAATGTTAAAAAGTATCTGTTTTCCTGAGGGTATATTGGTGCTTTTTCCTGAGAGTTATTATTAAAATCAAAGCTTCTTCATATGCTTTATGGCTCAATTTTTTTTGTGGTAACATATGTAAAATGGACTGTGTTAAAGTGAAGGATGAATATTAGAAAACAGCCTTGATAAATTAAATTATCATGACATTTTTTCTTAATTTACCTTTTAATAGTATGTTGGTTTTTGTTTTGTTTTGTTTTTTAATTGAAAGGCCTTTTCCACTTTTATTAACTCAACCATCCTGAAGCTGTTATAAAGAACATTTACTCTTTACTATAGAATTATTTTTTTCATATCATTGTTCTGAAATAAACGTTTATTCCAGTTACAGTCCAGTTCACAAAGAGACTTACTTTCTGCCATCAGTTCACTCAAAAATATGCAGTTTTCTAAGAGAGCAGAGGGAGACATTAAATGCAAATAGAATTGTGCAGTAAACATCATATAAACAGTAGGGATTTTGTAGATGAATAAGGAAAGCTTCATTACAGGAAAACATAAGATGATTTAAAGAGTAAATTTTGCACATATGATAAGCACACACAAAAACTGTATTCTGAAAGTTTTAGGTTTAAAATTACTATATCACACAACAATAAATCATGCCAAACCATAGATATATTATGAAAATCTCTTGAGTCATCTGTCTAAAGTGCAGATATTGCTATCAGAGAAACATCTGTTCTAGGCTAATGATTGATACGTTATGTATCACCTGTAATCAGACCCAATCACTGCAGTGTAATTATCTAAATAGCAAACCCAAAAATGCTTTCTAAGATTTTTATTGTTACCTATTGAATACTTCTCAAGGCACAGTATTTAAATTTAAGATTGCACTTTTGTAAAAATTTTTCCACTTCCCTGTTCTTCCAAATAATATATACGTATAAATATGATCTTAATAATATGAATTTCACTGAATTTCACTGAATTTTTTGGAGTTGGAAGGGACGGAAGGGACCATAGAGATAATCTAGTCCAACTCCCCTGCTAATGCAGGACCACCCAGA
>BJBW01000569.1:0-76810 GCA_004320125.1 Scolopax mira
ATTTAGATTAAACATTAGGAACAAGTTCTTTACTATGAGGGTGGTGGAGCACTGGAACAGGTTGCCCAGGGAGGTGGTTGAGGCCCCTTCCCTGGAGACATTCAAGGTGAGGCTTGATGAGGCCCTGGGCAACCTGGTCTAGTTGGGGGTGTCCCTGTGACTGCAGGGGGGTCAGACTAGATGACCTTTGAAGGTCCCTTCCGGCCCAGATGATTCTATGATTCGGGAAGGCAAGAAAGTTGAAGCATTGCTGAACATCCATTTGTTCTGAAGTCACTTAGCTACTTTCGAAGTGTTAGTTTATCAAAACTACGGCAAATGGTCTGCTAGAATGAAGATGCTGGAAATTGAATCTAAGTGAATTAAATATGGCCAGAGAGGCCATTGTGAAAAACAGCACTATGAAGTGTATTTTAATACCAGTAGTATGCAGAATAATTATTACAAAAATAAGTACTAATAATTCCTTTTCCTGCTTGTAGTGGCAAACTGTAGCATTTGGATTATCAACTCTGTAAGTAGATATGAAAGAATTTGCAGTCATTACATACATGGGAGCAAAAACTTAAGTTTAGCTTTCTATCTTTCTAATTAACATATATATATAATTTTGTATAAAATACATTGGAAATTATTTTTCAGAAGCATAATTAGAGTAAGTGGGGAAAAGGGATAGTAGTGATGCTTTGGCTTACATAAGCAGCTAATACAAGCAATTTGTTCTAGCTTAGTATTAATTAAAGTAAACAAAAAGTGGAAGCAGCATTGAAACTGCAAGATAAACTTGAGAGGGACTTTCTACAGGCAAAAAGTTATTGCTAGTAAACATAATGGGTTTTTAAGTTTGCATATGACTATGACATCTTGATAGTTTACCATATTAAATTAGCAAAATGAAGTAGTCACTTGAATTAAATTGCTCTAATAGTGAAGGTGTACTTACACAAAGGTTCCCACTTGCACATGCCCAGTTGAAACTTGATAGATGTAAAGAAGATACTTCTTTCTTACCAAGTAGCTTTTCTGTTAGTGTTCTTTAGAACAGTCTATACTCTTGACTCTAATCTTTCCTTCCCGCAAAATAATGTTTAAGTTTTTCTTTGTTGACCAGTAGTCATGGTCTGCATACATTTCACTCAAGCACACCATGTTCAATGCAATGTCAGTCGCTTTTTGTTTGTATGTTGCATGTTTAAGTCATTAAATAAAACTTTTATGTCCATTATTGTAAAAGCCAAGCGCCCTCAGGGTAAATTACTTAGACTTACTAATATTCTATCTGAGGGCTCAGGAGCAATGGTGAAGGTTTGAAACAGGGAAAAAAAAAAATAAAAAGGCCAGCCTTACAGAAACTGGTGCCTCTTGGCAGAAGGCTAACCCTGCTGGCTGTCTGCCTGCTCTTCCATTTCATGCCTTAGATCAAGTAATCATCATCCAATTGTACTTCATGGGTTTATCTTTGATATGTTACTGTCTCTCTGAATAGCTGAATTGTACACTTCTGTTGTGTACAGGTGTTGGTGGCATTGAAGCAGAAGCAGTGATGTTGGGCCAGCCGATCAGCATGGTGCTTCCTGAGGTGGTTGGCTATAAGCTGGTAGGAAACCCTCAGCCACTGGTAACATCCACGGACATTGTGCTCACCATTACCAAGGTACTGAACATGTCTGCTGCTTTTATAGTACTGCTGAAGGCTATGCATGTTCTGTAGGACAGAGACACCGTATGCCTGCTTAGGAGCCTTGTGAGTGCTTCCATGTAGTCATTTTGGACTTCCCTGAAGCTTTATTGCTCTGACTGGGTTTGAATCTGCTGCCTAAGGACAACTGCAAATTTGCTAGGCAAATCTGTTCCCCAGAAGCCAGACAAAACAGAACAGAGAGCTGATATCTCATGGCCTGTTGAAATATTAATGTGCACACCTGTTTTGGATCAACAGTGTTTGTAAAAGTATCTTGTTTCTGTACCACCTCAAAAGAAACACGACTTTCTTTTTTTGAAGTCCCAACTTAAAATAAGGCCATATAAAACCTGAAAACAGACAGTAAGTGCTGCAGTCTGCTTTCTTTGATCTGCAGGTGGTTGGGTCACCTGTCATATGTTCACAATAAGTTTATTCACTCTGTGGGTTGTGACTGGTTCTGGTTCAACTATGAACTATCTGTTGTTGATAGTCAGAAATCTGGTACGCATGTTCTTTCTCTAGAGAGAACCTCCAAATGGGGAAAGCCAATTTTTTTTATGAATTCATGTAGATGTTGCGTGTGTTCAGTCCCTTACAGTTTGATTACTGTACTTGTTCTTCCTGGTTCTTCCTGTTTCCTTGTCTTCCTGGGTTTGCTCGCTAAAGAGCCCACAGCGCTCTCCTCTTCTTACAACATGATGTTGAGAAAAATACAGTTGTTCTAAGATAGACTGTGGTTTAGATGAGGTGAAGGTCAGATTTAGAAGGAATACACGTGCCTTATTTTTGAAACTTTACATTGCCGTGCCCTCATCTTCATGATTTAGTTTACCAAAGCTTCCTAGTATCAAATGGCTATAGAAACCTTCGAAAAAGGTTTCTCTGAAGTTAAAAGCTGTATTTCATAACATACTTTCGTAACATACTGATTCAGTACACATACATACTCAGGTAGTTTGACACAGACACTGTATTTTTATAACAGCACCTTCGCCAAGTTGGAGTCGTGGGTAAATTCGTCGAGTTTTTTGGTCCTGGTGTAGCCCAGCTGTCAATTGCTGACCGAGCCACCATTGCCAATATGTGTCCAGAGTATGGAGCAACAGCTGCCTATTTCCCTGTGGATGATATTAGCATTGGGTACCTGATACAAACTGGTGAGTATAAGAAGAGACCACAAGTTAAAGGTGTAATTTAAAGTAAGGACTCCATGAGTATATGGTGTGGTCAGCAGTGAGGTTGAATCAGGTGGAGCCTTCTGAATTTGAGTGCTTTTTTTATCCATACTTGCTTATTCAAGCTCTTTCTTGCTCTTAGTATCCGTGCTTAGGAAAAGCCAATTTTTAGGCAGTTTCACAGCTAAGTGCCTGCTTAGCCCTGCCTGAGCCTAGCTTGTCCAGGTGACAGATGTGGGAATCTATGTTTTTCTTCTGCAAAAGCCAATAAGTCTGCTCAATTGCTTTGTTTCTAGGGAGTCTAATATTTCTGCTGAAAGGATCATGTAGTGCAATGTACATTGTGAACAGTGAATTAGGACAGGTTTATGCTTTTTTTTTTTTCTGTCATATAGTAGTTCCTTAATTTCATTTGCATTTTGGTTTTGCTATATCTGGCTTTCACCGTAGGCCGTGATAAAGAGAAAGTGATGTGCACCAAAAAGTATCTTGAAGCTGTGGGAATGCTCAGAGATTTCAAGAACTCCTCGCAGGATCCAGACTTCACACAGGTTGGAAACTAATCTGTACTCTGGCTCCTTTTTTTTATGCCCTGTTCTACTTTAATGTGACAATTGTCTGTTTTTCACAGAAACTAAGAAATAGTCAAGTGACTTCTTATACTTTGGCTTTCTCCACAGAGCTGTCTTAACTTAAGATCCAGTGGAATGAGTCACTGGTTCTCCAGGTGTGAAAATTTGAGCATAGGTACAAATTGGCTCTCAATTCATCTGGTGCAGAATGTGCAATTTGAACCATATAGTTTTGAAAAATCTAGTCCAGACTCAAACATAGCTCTGAAGATGGTGTGGGTGTTGTCTGTGTAAGCCTTGTCCCAGTTTACCCTTCTTCTGTTCAGCAATTTGTTTTCCTCTGTGTATCAGGACACTTAGAAGCTCTGCGTGGTAACTGCAAACCACACAAGCTGTTTTCTGTGCAAGAAAAATCAACATCTTTTTCTGTATCCAGGAAACTAAAGAATATTCCTGGTTTTCTCTACAGTAAGAATTTATCTTGTAACTTGTGTTCAAGTTTGCACAATTATCCAAAGACTTTATTAAATATGGAAAGATGCAGGACACTATAAAAACAAAATTTAGACGTGGGTGAGGAATAGGAAAATATGATAATCTCTGTTTCATAATAGACTGAATGTTTTCCTCAAGGCCAAGATGAACAGTCTGCTTTGGTTTATGCCAGTACCAGATGATTTCTTCACATCATTGTTTTCTGAAGAGATCCCTGCTGCTAACATGTGAAAGGACAAGGATTCTGAAAATCATCTATATTGTTTAAAGGCTTTAGTCACACATTGGGTTTTCAATAAGTGGGGTACTCTTGAGAGCCATACCTGGGAGCTGTCAGGGTCTAAAAGTAGATCTGTTCCTTCTCTTCTGATCTTTCCCTTCTCTTTGATAATTCCTACAAACAAACATGAAGATGTGCAGACTTAGCCTTGGTTCAACAGCAGAGGTGAGCGTACCTGTGTCTTAACTGGCTTCAAGTTTTTTGTGTAGCACTGAAATGCTCTCTGTTCCTCTACTGAATAGGTTGTCGAGCTGGATCTCCATACTGTTGTGCCTTGCTGCAGTGGACCAAAAAGACCACAGGACAAAGTTGCTGTGTCAGATATGAAGAATGACTTTGAGGCTTGCCTGGGAGCCAAGGTAGGCACTAGGAGCATTTGGGCATACAAACTAATGCGTGCTTCTAAAAGTAGTCTAGCATTCACGAACTACATTCCAGGGTTAACTTGTGTGCTGTTAGTTTGCCTGTCTAAAATTAAAGGAGGATGTTTGAATGAAGCTTAGAAGATGACATCAACCATAGGTAGTTTAAAGTTAGGATGATACTTCTCTTACTGAAGTTCACTGAAGTAGTAGTTCTTTCTACCAATTTTAGATTGGTTTTAGGCCTAACATGGTTTTGACATACACTAGGGGTTTCTGTGAACTAGCTGCAATGGGTGGTGTTAGTATAGTGGACCAAGTAGCTACTGCCCTGAGCTCTATGCTAACTTCCCAGTTCATCAGCCTTCCAAGCAGGTTATGCCCTGAGCTCCCCATGTCTCCGTGACTCTTGTCTCCACATCATCCAGTCAAAAACGGTCATTGAAAGAAAAGCAAGATTTTAATTTTAATTAATATACTCATACACTTACTGTTTCTAAAATCGGTTTGAATCCTTACCTGATACGGTAACTGTCCTTGTTAAAGGCAGTAGAGTGATCTAAATCAAGAATTACATCTAGTGATGTAAATCAAGAAACTTAAACTACAGAAATTCCCAGTAATTTGTGGTTTGTTATATTTTCCAAACTCCATTAAATGATCTCATGCTTTTAGATTTCCAAACATAACTTTTAATTTTTCATGGTGTGAACATTGCCTTCCTCCTCTTTGGTTTGTTTGCTTTTTTTTTTTTTATTTGACAGGCTTTTGGCTCTCAAGTCAGCTCTTAATGTAAGTTTGAGCTGTTTGATATTTGTGGTGGATCCTATGTGTTACAAATCTTATGGCTAAAATCTCAGGACTAGTTTATGTAACAAGACTATATGTGGTTAACAATTTGAAGCATAAGGGAGCAAGAAGGATCTCAGCAATCTGAAGAAAGATATAGTCACGCAGGAAGAAAATACAAACACATCTTGCTGCAGAGGCTGGCTGCCTCTTTTATCAGTAAATGCAGAATAGGATAGATCCCAGAAGAATAGTTTTTGTTTGCCACTTTCTGATCAGAGATGCAAGCCTTCACCACCAGACCTAAAAGTGCAATCGTGATTGTGACTGACAGGCTCTTCTCATTTGTGAAATTTCCAGCTCATACTAATTTCCAATCAAAACACTTACATTGACCACATCCTTTTGATTCTTATTTTTCCTCTTACAGCAAGGATTCAAGGGATTCCAAATTGCCCCAGACCGACACAATAACATAGTCAAATTTAATTTTGAGGGCCGTGACTTCGAGCTTGGTCATGGTTCTGTAGTGATTGCTGCCATTACAAGCTGTACAAACACCAGTAACCCTTCAGTTATGTTGGGAGCAGGTAAGTTTATTTGTTTAATTTGCAGGAGTTTCTCTGTGGCCCTGGCTGTGTGACAAATACAATGCTGATGTAATTCTACATGCACAATGCTGGTTTTGTCATTTGGAGTGCTAAAATGGAGCTTAGTCCCTAGGGGTAGCAGAAGGAATTCTGGAAGTGGTAGCTGCAAACATGGGTTGAAGAAAATGTGTTCTTCCTGCACTGTCTTCTGTTCAGGCCAAGCTGGAACTGAATTAACCAGCATCTCTGACACTTGTTTAAATTCACAGAAGCTGTTATATAGAGCTGAGAAGAGTCTGTCAAAAGTCAGAGCCACAACAGTCTATGGATTTAAATCTTTTCAGAACTGGTATTGGCAGGAAAAAAGAAGGAAGACTTTCAAACAGGCTATCAGGCTCTCAGGTCCTAGGATTATCATTTGTTCATGGTGACATTTTCAAAAGTATCCCAAGAGCTCCAGTTTCCACAGCTTCCTCTGGCTGCCAAGGAGCCTCAGCAATTTCAGAAATAGGTCTGCTTTTCTAAATTCACTTCTCTACCTGTAGGACTATGAATCCATCCATGTAGGTCTTTTCACACAACATTTAGAAGTGGAGGTTTTCATGTCATGTCTAACAGAGCTGCCAAACAGCTGGCAAAGACAAAACAGTTCGATGATGTCTTCCTTTGGAGGTCTTGATGGAACAAAGCAGAGCTGACATGTATTTTCTTATCTAAGCAGATGTGTGAGAGAGAGAATGAAGAGGCATGGGAATGTGAAATTTTGCGTAGTTTGCATAGCTGCTTCTTCTTTTATGTCCATCCTGAGAAAGGGATGGAGGGGGCTTGTTTTCTGAACCATCATCTTCTTTAGGGAATTTGTTTAAAAGGAAGAAATTCAGGATAAATGTTTCTGGCAACACATCCAGGAGTGGTAAAACAGCACTCCTGCAACAAGCTGTAGATTGTGAGATGATAGCTTGTTTGAGACAAGGGCCAGAGTTGGTGCTCTCACAGCATCTGCTTCTGAGGGCAACAAGTCATACGTTGGCAGTTATTTCAGCACTGGGTCACTAGACCACTGTAAGTGGGAAGTTAACAATTCTTCATTGCGTTTTTTTTGGTGATACTTGTATTACAAATAGTGTGCTGAGTTTTGAATGTTTACATGATGCCCCAGTGTGAGTTCATCTTGTCATATGTGACTTCGAGCAATTTTCCAGTGGAGGAGAGATTTCACACTGGATCCACAGTTCAACAGAACACTTGAGCTGTAGCTGGTTATTCTGGGATTAGTGCTGTTGGCTCACTGTACCATTTCATTGCTGGAATTGAGCCTTTTCTGTTTTCCAGTTATTTAATGGTATTTCTGTTAGTCTGTTGATCCACCAACTTGTCCCACTTTCAGGAAAAACTGCAACTATCCTTTGCGTTTTTCAGGATTGCTTGCTAAGAAAGCTGTTGAAGCTGGTTTGACAGTGAAGCCATACATTAAAACTAGCCTGTCCCCAGGAAGCGGGGTTGTCACTTACTATCTGAGGGAGAGTGGAGTTATGAGTTACCTTTCCCAACTAGGGTAAGAGTGCTTTTCTTACTGTTGTCCTATGGCTGCTTAACTAAAAGCATTGACAACAAGTGATGCAATAGAATAACTGTTTCTCTGTACAGCTTAAAATATACGGCAGGTACCCTATGGCATGATGCTGCATGAGTTAACTCATTGCTGTTGTGTTGGCTGACTTTGCACGTATGAGAGGGAGCAGGCTGTTGCCTGCTGTAGCTTCTTGAGGACTCATGTTCTTAAGCGGGAAAATGGGTCATTTTTCAAGACTAATGGTTTTAAAATAACATAAATGACACTATGTTGTTGTTCATCTTCTGAGATAATACATTTCCCAGATCTTCATTCTGTGTACGTGGACAGTCACTGCAATGATAAAAATTGAGCATTCCCAAAAATGCAATTTTTTTCAGCAGCAATTCATTTGTTAAACAGTACATCTTCTGAAAGTAACCTTAGCCAACTGCTAAGGGGTTAAATGTCTTGCACCAAAATAGCCTTTTGTTCACTGATGATTTTTGTGCTCTGTCTAGGTTTGATGTGGTGGGTTATGGCTGTATGACATGTATTGGCAATAGTGGACCCCTGCCCGAGTCTGTTGTTGAGGCCATTACACAGGTATGCAGCTTATTTAGGTGAGCTGTCCTCTGTTCTGTGCTGTTCTGAGCTGTGTTATACTGTGCACTAACTCCACTCAGCTCTGTGCAAAGTGGTTGCAGTCTATATTCTCTTTTCTGTGGGAGGTGCTTTGGGACTGTTTGGAATGAAACGGTTCTGTCACTGTCCAGTCATTGATCTGGCAGACCTGCAGGGTGTGTGGAGTCTGCAAGCACCTCAGCTACCTTTGTCTCACACTTTCTTACAGGGAGATCTTGTAGCGGTGGGCGTGTTATCTGGCAATAGGAATTTTGAAGGACGTGTCCATCCCAACACCCGTGCGAACTACCTGGCCTCCCCACCACTGGTAATAGCCTATGCAATCGCAGGGACTATCCGCATCGACTTTGAGAAAGAGCCTTTGGGTAAGACGGTGTCAGGGTGCTTCTTTTCACAGCTTATAAACTAAATCGGTTGGAAATAAGGTCTTCAGAAGCATTGGTCTTGGGGAAATGCTTCAAATGACTGAGTCCCTCTGGGATAGAAAGCATGCAGTTGTTAAGAAACAGAGCAGCAAGGAGTCTGAATGATGGAGAAAGGGGGAAGCCAAGCCTGACCCGTGTTCTAATTCCCTAGGGGCATTTTGTTGCTTTTATCTGGGTCACAGTCTCTCCTGAGCCCTAATAGACTTCTCTTGAGCAGGTAGTTCAGTTAAACAACCCTCAAAGATCCTTTCCAACTTCAATTATTCTGTAAATTATTCTGTTAGGCCATTAGAAATCACAAAAGAAGGCATCTGTACAGGCATCATCAAGTTTATGAGGCCCTGTTCTGTCAGACCTTTGCTAAGAGGAAGTGTGTCTCATGAGTGCTAACAAGGTTAGAAGGAACACATAGATGAAGGACACCATGATAACCTTTTTCTTTCTTTCTTAATGGAAAACTTTTGCAACAAACATAACAATACCATTTTCTACAGGAATAAATGCTTCAGGGAAGAAGATTTTCCTGAAAGATATCTGGCCAACAAGAAATGAGATTCAGGCTGTTGAGCGTCAGTTTGTTATTCCTGGGATGTTCAAGGAGGTCTACCAAAAAATAGAGGTGAATTAATACCCTGGGTAGTAGTCTGGATGTACTGTGCTAATCTGAAGATGTTAAATAAAAGATGTTAAAAGCTGGTCTTGATAATGAAACAAACCTTTTCCTTCTATTGCTGTTGCTTCTGTTCTGACAAGTATTTAAATACAATTTTTTTTGATTAAATTTTTATTTATGTTATGATTAATTAATTTGTCCTGAATATTGCTCCTTAATGATTTTTTTAATGTAATGTATAGGTGATGTGTTTTAAACAGTCATCCTAGGCTGATATTAGAAAGTGAGATATGCCAGCTGCACACATGTTTGGGTTTTTTTAACTGACAAAGTTAATTTGCATTATTTAATAGCATTCACATCAGAAAAAAAATTTGCACTTGGTAATGTCTTCCTGCAAGCCTTTCTCAGGTGGTGAAGCAAAATATTCTTAAGGCTTACATGTTAGGAAAGCTTCTTAAGATTACTGATAAACACACTTGAGAACTATAAAGTGTTATCTGCGTACATAATACAGGTTCTTGTAAGAAAACTGTATGAGCAGCTGTTATTTTGTAATGAAGTAAGGGTTTGCCTAACTCATATAATAGATAAAATAATTTTAGAAAAAAAGGAACCCAAGCATAATGTATTATTTCCCAATTGCTTTGAGAAATATACAAGGCTTTTACCTTGTGTTAAATGTGTAATTTTACCTGGATTTTGAGGTAATTCCATTGCTTCTGAAACTTTGAAATTTATAGGATGTTTTTGTGTGGTTTTCAGACAGTAAATAAATCTTGGAATGCCTTAGATGCTCCTTCAGATAAACTGTATACCTGGAATCCCAAGTCAACTTACATCAAATCTCCACCTTTCTTTGACGGTCTGGTACGTGCATGCTTTCCCTTTCAATCAAGGCCAAGTGAGTAGGGACCTTGACCAGCATTAAAGGCAAGCAAAGCCATTTCAAGGGGCCTGGGAGTATCCACTCTGGCCTTGGTTCTCAAATGTTAGAATTTTACTATTTTATTCATTTTAATAGAGAGGCTTGAGTAAATCTGAAAATTGTAGGGATTCTCTGTTACTTCAGGGCTTTCGAAAAGTCTCCTTTTCCTTTTAAGCTGAAGTCCTTTTAAATAGTCACAAAGCAAGTGAGGGAAAAGGACAGTGTACAAACCCCACAATTCTGCCTGTCTGCATTTTGCAGCAAGTTGTTCAGTGTTCAGATTGCTATTTCAGTACCACGTAACAGCAAACACAGATTTCAATGCGTGCAGATGTCTAGGAATCCTGGATTTTCTATCTATGTATCACAGGATATATAGATACCTAGATCACATCTATGTGTCAGACAATGTACCGCAGGAAGCCTCAACTGATTTTTTTGCTTCATCTATTTTCTTCATGCATGAACTACCTGATAGACAGCCAGGACATCATATTTTGTTCAAGAACATAAACATTTTTCATAGGGTTGTTTTTTCTCTTTATTTATTTATTTCTGTTATATAGAAAGGGAGTCTTTATTTTGCAGTTTGCACTGTTGAGAAAGATAAAGCAATTCTGTAATATTTTAATGATTTTTTTTGTATTTATGATGGTTTAGACTCTGGCTCTTCAAACTCCAAAAACAATAGAAGATGCTTATGTCCTGTTGAGTTTTGGGGATTCTGTGACAACTGACCACATATCTCCAGCTGGGAATATAGCAAGAAATAGTCCTGCGGCCCGTTACTTGACCAGCAGAGGGTAAGCACTATTTCTTGTTCTTTTTATAAATTGGAAAGGGGAAACAAGCCACAGCTACTATACCATGTTATGGGCGCACATATCTGCTGTGTGTTCACATACGCTTGTATACCTTGATGGATGCCTCAAGAATATATAAAAGAAGAAAGAAAAGCATTTCTTTTTCTGCTGTTGCAACAGCTCTGACCAAATGTAAGAACTTGGATAGAGTGTGCATGTCTACTGCACCGAGAAGCTGAAAAACTTTGTATGGAGAGAGAGGAAGAAGATAACTTTCAGGCTAGTGTTTGCCGTAATTCTATTGATAAAAAATGAAATCAGGATTTGTCTCCCTGTTGAAGCAAAATGAGCATGGTCCTTAATGTGGGAAGTTAGTTTTATACTCGCCTCTTCTGGCTTAAGTTTCAGCCCAGCTGTGAAAACTGGCAAAGCTGTTGTAGCTGGGAATCCAAACTGCTGAAGAATGTTGGTCTTTTTTTGTGGTGTGTCAGTTTAATACTCTGGGTTCAACTTAAGGCAAGACTAGGACTTGCTGAGTCGCCCTGTTCAGTCTTCATAGACAGTAAAATACTTTCATTCTCTGGTTTAGCACTTCTTACAGCTACAGTGGTGTTTTGAGGAACAGCACTGACATTATTACAAAAATATATAAATATTTTCACTAGACCTAATAACTCTGGAGACGATATTGATTAAACCAGTGTTATATACTCAAAACTATCTGCTGTGGACTTCTTGGCCCTCTTCTGTCAGTTACTTGGAAATCTAAATAGTCCTACACACATTACAAAACAGATGTTGAATGTCATAGCTGCTATTTGGATGTAGCCCAATGTAAACAGTCCAATTTTCTATCACATTCCATCAGATGTTTTGTTTACTCAGGCTGGAGTGAGTTATTCCCATATTCTCTGCAATTGACCTCTTTCTTTTCTAGTTCTAGCTTGCAACAGGGGCTCTCTCTGCCTTTTGGACGTTTAGCACAGTGTTGTCTCTACTTTTGTTCAAGATGCTGTGCTAATAGAAATGGCAAGGAGGATTTTCAGTAGCCAGCTGTTAAGAGAAGAATTGTATTGTATCTTCTGACCTAATACGAACCGTACCTTTGCATCACTATCAGATACTGTTTTCTAGGAGCTGATTTCTGTGACCAAGCTGTAGGCAGGCTTCTTTCTCTTTTCTTTTTTTTTTTAATTATTTTGTTTTCCTTAAAAAAAAAAAAAGTAGAAGTATCAACTAACTGGATGCTACTGCCATGATGGGAACTATGTGCACACCTGCCTCAGAAGTACCAGTGCATTACTTACTTTTTTTGTTTTTTAAAGCTCAGAGTGCTTCAGTCTAAAACCAACACAGTTTCATTTTTTTCTTTGTTTTCTTCTCCCTTAATAGCCTGACTCCTCGAGAGTTCAATTCTTACGGCTCCCGCAGAGGGAATGATGCTGTCATGGCCAGAGGAACATTTGCAAACATTCGCTTGGTGAACAAATTTCTCGATAAACAAGGACCTCAGACCATCCATTTCCCTTCTGGGGAAACTGTAAGTACACGTGTGGCTCTAAGCTGAGGATCATTGACAGTAGAGTGGATTAGTATTGACTTTCCTTCTTACAGCTTAGGTCATTTACTTAATTGCCTTTTAAGTAAGCTAATGAGGGGACAGGAACTGTACTGACCTGGGGAAGCAAGTCGCACGTACGGATGCAGTGTGGTGCTACCCAGCATGTCAGTGGGGAGTGTAACCACCCTCTGTAGGCGGAGGTTTGTGTTGCAAGTGAGATCTGGTTAGAAGCCACAAAGCACTGGTTAATATGTTAATATCCTTAAATATCCTGTTTGGCGGAAAGTGTGGGCTTCAGCTATTTATGTGGGGACACTTTTTTCTGTGTAGCCCCGGAACTATGATGCCACCCCCAAAAAGTATATAAAGCATTTGGTATTTTCGTTCCAGCTGGATGTGTTTGATGCTGCAGAAAGATACAAGCAGGCTGGCCATCCTCTGATTGTGCTGGCTGGAAAGGAATATGGTGCAGGAAGTTCTAGAGACTGGGCAGCTAAAGGACCATTCCTCTTGGTGAGTAACTGTGGTAAACTGGAAGGAGGACAATACTTAAGAGTGCATTATTTGTCAGTCACGTTTGTCAGGAAAACTAGCTTATGACTAACATCTTGGGTAGCTCTTGCTACCAAAAGTGTGAATGAGCTATTTTGAAATCTCAGCTGTCTCCCAACAGCCACAGCAGAGTTGCAAAAGCTATTTAAATATTAATAGATCCTGTTCAGACTGGAAGCCTGGACTGATCTCTAGCTAGAAATCCACAAGGATATACCAGAAAGGCCAGTTTCTTTATTTCTGCTTCCCATAACCCCGTAAACCTTGGATCTGCTTCCAGTTCACTTAGCAGGGAAGATAGAAAGGGTGAGAGAAAAGCAGTATCAGAGAAAATGAAATTTATCATGGTTTCATCATGCAAATTACAGGGATGTTTAGCAGTATTGTTATAGGAACCTAATAGAAATTGACATACAGTGAAATACCTATTCTGTTCTTTGTCCTGTCCTGCAGAGTTTACCAGCCTGAACTCTGATTGAAGCTTTCTTGGTATCGAATTTGTGAAGGCAATACTGTGTGTATTATTAAACAAAGATCAGAAGAGTTGGTGTTTAAGATTACATTTGTCTAACTTTTAGTGTTCTTTTTTTCCAGTGGTGATTTTTTCTTTCTTAAATGTATTGACATGTAAAAATTCAGAAACTAATTAAAACGCATCCCTGCAGCATGTAGTGGAGGAGGGCAACACTGACATAGCAAGAGTTAAAGATGACTCCCTTTGTGAGACCTGTTAAAGGAGGATGCAGGATTCTTGAGAAAGCGTGTGTATTTTTTGGACAATCACACTTCTTTTAAGGATGTTTGAAAGTTAGTGTATAATCAAGTCATCCTGGATAGTGTGCTGTCCCTCCTGGTAGCACAGAAAGACTATCTGGAGCCATGAAGATAACTATACCTCTTGTGTATTTCCCAGGGTGTCAAGGCTGTGCTTGCTGAAAGCTATGAGAGGATTCACCGGAGCAACCTAGTAGGGATGGGAGTGATTCCTCTGCAGTATTTACCTGGAGAGGATGCAGGGACTTTAGGACTCACAGGACGGGAGCGTTACACGATTATCATTCCTGAAAAACTAAAACCGCAGATGAATATCCAGATTAAGGTAAGAGACACTTATGGGATGAATTTTCTGAATCGCTGTAATTTCACTCAAAATTAACCATCTCTTTAAGCAATGTGCTTTCATATGGCAGTAAGGTTCTCTCACTTGAGGAAAGGGGAAGACTTCAGGTGGTGAAAGGGATGAAAAGAGTCCCTGTAATAGGGACTTGCTGTAATGGGATATAAAAGCAGCATGTCCAAACTGTTTTATTTAACACAAAGCAGTCTTGTATTTTGGACCAGTCTTTCAAAGTGCACTGTAAATTTTCCTATGTTAAATATTTGAAGCACAATGAAAACCAAACCATTAAGTATGAAATTAAATAAATGAATTTATTTAAATGAACTTAAATTCATTGAATGCTGTGGTGTACAGTATTCTGACAGCTGAACTGTCAAAGTGAAGTCTAAGCATACCCAGCATAAAATCTAGCTAAACTTCAGGCCCTGTATTTTAATGATTGCTTTTTGTTTGGCTTTGCTTCCAAGCCTGTGCCCTTTTTTTAAAAAATATTAGCACTTATGACAAAAATGTTGTTTATGCTTATAGTGGAACATCTGTAAAACTGTATGACTTAATGAAATAGCCACAAAGTCTGCTTTTTTTGCTGCGGTTTGCAAAACGATCTACTTACTGCATGATGATTTAATGCAGGTGGTCTTCCTGGATTAGTTTCTAGTGATAGCTGTTTATGTGTGCCTCATTAACTGCCCTGAAATGGAGAAAGTGTATCCCAAGGAGTCGGTCAGCTTATCAGTCACAGATGAACATTCTGCGTTCATCTGGAAGTACATGACTAGGTCTACAGTAAAACACATGGATTTTATTCACTTAATGCACTTGTCTTTGTGCTTTTATGAATCCCAAACAATAGCCTCAAAGAAGGCTAATGAAATTAGTATTGCTGCTAAAGCCAGAATGAGCAAGAACATCAAGAATTAGTATAACCACTTGAAAGGATGGCCGTCTTCCATGCCTCTAGGCTTATATCAACAATAAATCTAAATGAGGCAAAGCAGAAAATGCCATGTAAGGAGACTCCATATTATGTTTATTGCCATTTGTTTTAAACCACTTCCCTCTTAAGCAGCTGGCTGTAGTCTAGTGTGGAAAGAAACACTGACATCCAGTGCCTGTTCACTTTAGCTTTCTATCATGTTTGGTTAAGATGACAAACAATTGTAATAGTCCTTATTTTACTGTTGTAAACACTGTGTAACATGTGGAAGGTTCTGCTGCTTGAATGATTTTCTTTGACCCCAACAGCTGGATACTGGGAAAACCTTTCATGCCATCATGAGATTTGACACTGATGTGGAGCTCACTTACTTCCACAACGGCGGCATTCTGAACTACATGATCCGTAAAATGGCATCCTAAGTGAAAACGTCAAGCAAAAACATCCAGGTACAAGCCTGCTTCTGGTGAATGCTATAAAACTATGGTAATCATAAATTTGAAATATTGAACCATAAAGTGAACAGTTTTTTCATGGATTACATTAGGAGGCTTGTTTACAATGCTGAATTATTCTGTGTAACAGGAAACTGGACACACTTGCCCAATTAAAGTGAACAGCATTTATTATTTGTTTTGTATGGTGGTTGGCTTGACTTACCTTAGAATACAGAGCAAAAGTTATTAAAATACTGCTGGAATATGTGAAACTGTTTAAGATCATGTGCTGATTTCATATATTTGGTCCATTTAGTTTGGAGTTAAGTTTTATGCTCTATCAGTGGTCCAAAAATTAACTGACAGTATAAAAAAATAATTTTTGTTTCTTCCTGATTACCTTATATTGACTTGCTTTCTTACTCACTTGACCAGAATCTGAATCTAATACTGAAATGAATTATTTAGCTGTTTATTCACTCTAAAAAATGTGAACTTTGTTGTTTAAAAATCTAAGCCTTTGTGGAAAGGCAGACCTATTGGGGATAATATTTCTAATGCATAAAATTAAATTTATTTTCAAAAAGTTTGGTGGTTTTTGTCATGTTGTTCTCAGTACTGACATGAAGAACAAAGCTTTGACTTTAAACTCTTTCCATTGTCCCTGTAGGAGCACAGTTACACAAGTTTTGACTTCTTATATTTTAATTCTTGTTTCTTTGAATAATCTGCATGAGACAAAAATAAATACAAATATTGTCAGATACTGGCAGTCTTCTGTAACCCAACAAAATACTGCTGTGATGTACTTTCCTCCATTTTCCTGTGTCCTCAAGAAGACAGTCTAGCACAACTTCACGATCCTTGTCAGCAATTTTTATGGCAGTTAGCAGCCAGGGACTACACTAACGCATTCACTGAAGTCAGTGAAAATACCACGATTCTATTTACAATAACAAATATCTTTTTACTCAGAGATAAATGAGGTTATGATACTCATTCTTACTCTTAACTTTATTTAGAGCAACTGCTACAACAACACAGTAGAGAAATTCTTTCAAAGTTATCTCCTAATGTATTTTTAGTGCAGTTGACTCCAGCTGGAAAAAACAATGAAAATAGCTCTGAAAGAAGTCAAGAGGTTGAAGGAGGCTATAGAGATTGCACTCTTCCTGCAAGAGGCTATTCCTGCTTGATTGCAACAAATGGAGCTCCTCTAGTGTGTCCAGCAGAGGCCTACTAAGATGTTGCAGGGTCTGGAGCATCTCTCATGAGGACAAGCTGAGACCTAGTATTTTTGAAGGGGAAGCATTATCCAACTATAAATCATCTTTATTGTTCCGTGTTTCCTTTTTTGGAAGCAGCTATAAGAACAGCAAATTTACTAGGTAAAAATTAATCACCAAGTAAGTTACTGTAGGGCTAAGGTTCAGGCTTCCTGTACAGTGTGTACAGCTTTCACTGTAAAAGGCAAGGACGGGGTGGAACATGAAGCAGTTTAAAGCTTTAAAAAGTTGTTTTGCTTTTAATGCCACATAACACTGTTTAAAAGAATACCACAAATTTCGTTGACTAGGGTTTAGGTAGTTTAAATAGTATTTGGGCTCTGACTTAACGTTTCTGCTTAAGGTGGTGGTTTTTCTTCAGTTGTTTCAGACACAATTCTTCTATATATATACCTTGTTATACTATCAAATGCATAAAGTGAACACAAAATATATTTTTATCTTGGGTCCAGAAATAAATACTCCTTGAAGATATATAGAATCAGCAAGTGCTTTAAAGTCTGTTTCATACCTGTGTCTGTATGTACAAGCAATTTATGTTTTTCTGAGAGAAGTCTGGCATCTGGGTGTGGAGGAGGGATTTAAACACATTAATGCCTAGATTTTGCAATTCTAGATCAGCTATGACAGAGTTAATATTAGTGTCTTGAGAGATTCATGAGACAGGACACTGGGGTAAATGCTAATCACTATGTAAATTAAGCCTTCACCCACCCTCCAGGGCCTTGCCTTGGGGCTTGTTCAGTTAAGCAACACATAGAAAGGTGTCCCTTCTGCTACTTCAGCAGCAGCAGCAACTTGATGAATGTGCAGTGATAGAAGAAAACCGTGCTACCATTTTGATCTAGAAGATGCCTCCTCCAAGAGGGTTAAGTGAAGCCCTGCTGCTTTTCTAAGACTGTTGCAGAAGCAGTCTCTATGAAAGATGGATTTAAAAGATGTGGTATCTTCCTTACAGAAAAGTCCAAATTGCCTAAAGCATTAAAAGTCATTTTTAAAAAGCTTTAAAAATAGCAAAAGTAGTGCTTAAAGTGATGGTATGCATAAGCACTGTTGTCTGCATGGAGGTACAATCTAACCAGAAATTACCAGTAACAAAGAAGATTCTGATTCACACAAAAAAATCTTGCCACCTAAAATTAGATGTTTATTTAGTCATTCAACTTGATTTTGTTTTTTTTCAGTACCAACTTCTTCATAACAGCAAGGGTTAAGATCTAGATGCTTAGGCACTTGATTCTCTCTGCTAATAATTAAACCTTCTAGTGAAACATTTCATTAGATAACAATATTTTTTTTTAATGACCGTATTATCCTTTTAAAATCTAACCAGATGCTGATGAGGGGCCCAGCATATCAGGCAGAATAAAGAACAAGAATTTTTTTCTACATGGAAATACATCCATTATTTCGGCTTAGTGTAGTAGGGTGATGCACTCACTAAACTGCTGAGTTCAGCTGGATGTTTCTTCATCAAAATTCTTCAAAGAAAAATTAATATTTTTCCATTTCTGAAAGTCCATTTGTGTCCCAGTTTCAACATCCTCTACTACAAAGCTTTTGATTTTGATCACTGGTAGATTATCAAATGTCTTGTACTTCACTGTGATTCCCCAGTCATGCTGGCAGCTAGTATTTTGGCAGTGCATCTTGCATCTTTTCTCAAAACAATCAAAGCGGATTGTTTTTTGGTGAGGCTTTGTTATGTAGCGCTCCCTGAACGCGTCTCCTAGGACAGTGTGATGCGATTCCTGAAACAACACAGGACAGAACCACTTAGTAAGTAAAACCACCATTCCTCTTTTTTTTTCTTCCCTGACATTCCCTTTCCCCTCACAAACACCATTTCCCTGGTAAGGTGTGTCCTGTCATTGAGGAGGTGTACCTTCCAGCCCCTTTGGCTCATTGCTCTTTTTTCCCCCTTCATTAAATACCAGCTACTAGAAAGGTCCAGGCCTGGACTTACCAAAACCAAAACTACTATATATCACCAGTCACCATCTTATACATACTTGAACTTATTTAGCTTCTCTAAAAAACATGCTTGCAGTATTTGAGCCTTGTGCATAAAACTACCAGTCATCCAGACAACAAACAACTTGAGAGAGTCCTGCTTCCCCAGCTTTCCACGAGGGGTGAGGAAATTGTTTTGGAGTGGCAGAAAAAGTAACCTTAACAAGGTAAAGGAGTTACAGTTGTTGTTTGTAACACATATAATCAAAGATTTAAAAAATTAGCAACTTAATTAATAACTTAATTTTAAAGCATATGTAGAAGTTGAGCTTAAAATGCTAGTTCCTCCTGGAAATGAAACTTCTGTTAAATATGTAGGCTAAACTATGGCAGAACTCAGTTTGTAGGGATTATTTAAAATACTGTGAGGGATTGTTTGCAGAGTACTAACCCAAACCTCTTTTTGAATGGTTTTATAACTTTCAGATCTTTTTGCACTGGTATAGGTGATAAGCCAACAGCATAAAATGGAGTAAGGGTCAGAGGTGCATGTTAGGTATCCCCTGTTATTTGTAAAAGAAATGTAACTAGGTTTTCACAAGGCTGAGCTATACCCAGCTCCTCACTTGTGGACCTTCCCTGTGCAGAGGAGTAGTGAACTCCATCTACATTCCAAAACTCGCTGGTAAAGAAAAAAAGATTTTCCCGATTTTTCCTACTAAAAGAAACTGCCTTTAGGCAATCACTCTGTAATGCTCAGCTGTGGACTAAAGCCCCTTGTCACATCACAAGTGCACTTTTCAGAGTAGCACAAATAGAAGCAGCTCAAAAGAACAATTTCAGAACTAGAAGGTTCAAAGTGCCCAGAAAAGGCTCTTCCATAATCACTACTATCCACGTGTATTTGGCCTACAGAGAAATTCTTCAGTTTCAGAAAGAGTACAGTAAAAATGTTCCCCTGAGATACAAAGAAGCAATGTGAACTCCCTAAAGAATGGAAAACAAAGTAATATTGAAGAATAAAAGGGCTCCTCGTGCAAAACTATGGTTCACCTTGCTTGTTAAAACTGAAAACTGGCCCATAAGCCAAGGAGCTGAAGAGTGAGCTGATGTCAGTACTTTGTACAGGTAATTTTCAGTCAACAGAAATGGTGGAAGAAAC
Organism: Scolopax mira; assembly: GCA_004320125.1. NCBI lineage: Eukaryota > Metazoa > Chordata > Aves > Charadriiformes > Scolopacidae > Scolopax > Scolopax mira. The sequence goes on from BJBW01000569.1 coordinate 19,922, forward strand.
CTTTCAGCTGCAGGAAGACTTCCAGTCTTATGCTAATTGAGAAAGTAAGTATCAAGCAGCTGCACAGGTAGATGTCATTGAAGATCACGTGGTTTTCCACAAAATTCATCAATGTCTAGCTGAAGGGGCTTCAGGAGAACTGAACTGGTGCCTGTCACATCACATATTTACACACCTTGGACATCATCAGGAACACTTCATATACTGTATCTGTACAATATATAATACTCAGATTTTTTTTTATGCTCAATTTTGCACTAAATGGCCTATTTTCCACACTGATAATCAATGCTGTTAGTTTAAGAATGCTCATTTCTCTGGTGTCCATGGATGTAGGTTTCCAAACAGAGGCATACCTTTATAATTCTGATGTCATCTGTATTGCAGGCATATGTTTTGCATTTTCCACACAAAAGATTTTTTTTCCCTTTCGCAACGTTAGGTCTTGTTTCTTTCTTCCTGAAATCTCGTAATGCCTTTTCCTTTATTTGCAAGTCATGTATCTTTAATAAAGAAATAAAAATCAATATGATTGTGAAATTAAGAGAAGCCCCAATGTCTGTCTAAAGGTGACTCAGGATATGTAACATCTGGGAATCTACTACTTCAAAGCAAAGAAATGAAATGTGTCTTGATCTATCAACTCATCCCAAGGAAAGAGCATGGTAAATTTGTCAGGTTAAGGATGCAGGGCTAGAATGAGACTACATGATGGACAGCATTTATGCCATCTGTTCCTTACCCCCTCTCCACCCCACTATGGCCCCTTCAGTCGTTACACTATTAAGTCCTTGTGAAGACTAAGCCATATGAGACTCTGTATAGCAGGGTATAGCAGAAGTATCTCTGCTACTCTGGGAAGATCAACATTTGGAAAGTAGACTCCAGACACCATAGAAACTGCACACAGAGAAAGAGGCAACAGCCACAGCCTGGAGCTTGAGAACCCACAACTCATGCAGAAACAGAACCCTTTGAAAAGAAGCAGGAGCAGCCAAACCAAGTCCTGGAGGTGGGAGAAGAAATTTCACAAATGCTAGAGGGCCTTGGACATCCTTTGTTGTACAGCTCGGTCTCTTGCCTGGAAACATGGAGTGATCTGCAAATCCACACGGCTACGGCAGAACTCTGTACAAAGCCTTTTTATTTATGTTGGCTGCCACTGGCTTATTTTACTCTTCTGTGGGAAATTTGTTACAAAGGTCTAGGAAGACAGAATCACATAGATTGGAAAAGATCTTTAAGATCATTAAGTCCAACTGCAAACTTAACACTGCCAAGTCACACTAACCACATCCCTCAGTGCAACATCTACACATCCTCTAAATGCCTTCAGGGATAGTGCCTTAACCACTTCCCCAGGCAGCTTGTTCCAAAGTTCGACAACCCTTTCAGTGAAGAATTTTTTTCCTAATAATCAATCTAAACGTCCCCTGGTGCAGCTTGAGGCCATTTCCTCTTGTCCTATCTCAGCCTCCTTTTCTGCAGACTAAACAATCCCAGCTCCCTCAGCCACTCCCCAAAAGACCTGTTCTCTAGACCCCTCACCAGCTTCACGGTCCTTCTCTGGACACGCTCCAGCACCTTGATGTCTTTCTTGCAGTGAGGGGCCCAGAAATGGACATGGACAGAGGTATAGGGAAACAATCACTTCCCTAGTCCTGCTGGCCACATTATTCCTGATACAGGCCAGGATGCTGCTGGCATTCTTGGCCACCTGGGCACACTGCTGGCTCATACTCAGCCAGCTGTTGACCAACACCCTCAGGTCCTTTTCCAGTAGGTGGCTTTCCAGCACCAACTCTCCTAGCCTGTATCGCTGCATGGGGCTGTTGGGACCCAAGTACAGGACCCAGCACTTGGCCTTGTCAAACCCCATGCCATTGGCTTCAGCCCTTCAATCCAGCCTGTGCAGATCCTCTTGGAAAGCCTTCCTACTCTCAAGCAGATCAATGCAGCAGCCCAACTTGGTGTCATCTGCAAACATACTGAGGTTTCACTTGATCCCCTCAGATCATTGATAAAGATATTAAACAGAACTGGCCCCAGTACTGAGCCCTGGGGAAAACCACTTGTGACCGGCCACCAACTGAATTTAACTCCATTCACCACCACTCTTTGGGCCTGGCAAGCCAACCAGTTTTTAACCCAGTGAAGAGTACTCCCATCCAAGCCATGAGCAGCCAGTTTCACCAGAGAATGCTGTAGGAAACTGAGTCAAAGGCTTTATCGAAGTCTAGGTAGACAACATCACATCCTTTCCATCATTCACCAAGCCAGTCACTTTATCATGGAAAGAGATCAGGTTTGTCAAGCAGGACCTGCCTTTCATGAACCTGTGCTGGTTGAGCCTGATCACCTGGTGTCCTGTATGTGCTGTGTGATGGCACTCAAGATGATCTGCTCCATAACATACCTCGGCACCAAGGTCAGATTGACAGGCCCTTAGTTCCACCCTTTCCAATCCTTCTTGTGGATGGGAGCCACATTCACTAACTTGCAGTCAGCTGTGACTCCTCAGTAGCTAGAACTGTGATTAAATGATGGAAAGTGGCTTGGTGGCAGTTGTGCTGGCTCCCTCAGTACCCCTGGGTGGATCCCATAGATTTGTGTGTGTCTACATGGTATAGCAGATTGCTAATCATTTCCCCTGGCATTACGGGGGCTTCACTCTGCTCCCCATTCCTGTCTTCCAGCTCAGGAAGAAAACAACTGGTCTTACTGTGAAAGACTGAGGAAAAGAAGGCATTAAGTACCTCAGCCTTCTCCTTATTCTTTCTTACTATGTTTTCCCTCTCATCTAATAAAGGATAGGGATTCTCCTTAGAGATTTTAGATTTTAAACTCTCCATTTTTAATTGTCTTTTACGCAGTAGCCAGATTAAGTTCTAGTTGGGCTTCGGCCCTGCTGATTTTCTCCCTCCATAATCTCAAAATATCCTGGGTCCTCCTGAGTTGCTTGCCTCTTCTTCCAAAGTTCATAAACTTTCTTTTTTGCCCTGAGTTCCTGCCCAAAGCCCTCTGTTCAGCCGGGCCGGTCGTCTTCCCTGCCAGTGGGGTATGTCCTGCTTCTGCACCTTTAAGATTTCCTTTTTGAAGAATGTCCAGTCTTCCTGGACTCCTTTGTCCTTCAGGACTGCCTCTCAAGGGATTCTGTCAACCAGGTCCCTAATCAGGCCAATATCTGCCCTCCAGAAGTCCAAGATGGCAGTTCTGCTAACTTCTCTGCTTAGTTCTCTAAGAATTGAAAACTGTTATTTCATGAATACTGTGACCAAGATGGCCTCCAAGCATCACATCACACACATGTCCTTATCGGTTCACCAACAACAGGTCCAGTGAGGCTCCTTCCTTAGCTGGCTCCCTCACCAGCTGTGTCAGGAAGTTATCTCCCACACACTCCAGGAACCTCCTAGACTGCTACATCTTCACTATATTGTATTTCCAACAAACATCTGATAAGCTGAAGTCCCCCGTGGCTAGGGCTAGTGATCCTGAGACTTCTCCCAGCTGCTTATAGAATATTTCATCTGTCTCTTCATCCTGGTTGGGTGACCTGTGACAGACTCCCACCTTCCTATCAGCCTTGTTGGCCTTATCTGTGATTCTCACAGATAAACACTCAACCTATTCACTCCACTGTCAATCTTTAGACAGTCAAAACAGTCCCCTACCCCATACCTCTACTTCCTTGCCTGTCCCTTATGAAGACTCTATAGCCATGTATTGCAGAACTCTAGTTGTGAATCATCCCATCATGTTTCCACAATTGCAACTTTATCAGTTTTCCAGCTGCACAATGGCTTCCAATTCCTCCTGTTTGTTGCCCATGCTGTGCTCACTGGTGTAGATGCCCTTCAGTTGGGCTATTGGTCCCACCATCTTTTGGGGGAAGAAGCCCCAGCTCCTACGTGAGTGTCCTTGGGTACTACTTTCCAACACATCAATAACCCTTGTGTCTTTGCTGCTGCATGGATTTCTGTCTCCTTCATCACTGATATGACAGACTAAAGGATCTCGCTAGTACACTGTCCCTCAACCATTGGTGTGCCACCCCCAGCCTTGTCTCTAGCAAGCCTGGTTTTATCCCTGTTCCCCTTCAAACCTAATTTAAAGCTCTTGCAATGAGCCCTGATGATTCCTGTGCAAAGATCCTTTTTCCTTTTTGAGACAGGTGTACTCTCGCTGTTGCCAGCAGGCCTGACGTTGTGTAGACCAACTCAAAATCAAAACCCTCAAAATTCTGACGGTGACACCAGGCTCAGAGCCTGTTTGATCTGCTGTCTCTTCCCGTTTCTTCACCATCATTCCCTGCAACTAGAAGGATAAAAAGAACACTACTTGTGCTCCTGATTCCTTCACCAGTCATCCCACGGGCCTGAAGCCTCTTTTGATCGCCCTCAGACTTCTTGGTGCAACTTCATCACTGCCTACGTGAAAAATCAATAATGGATAATAATGTGAGGGATAATAATAATATCAAGGTAGGAAGGCTTTTCCTCACATCTTTAACCCGTGCCTCAGAGAGGCAGCAGAATTCCCTAAGAAGTGGGTCCAGTCAGCATGTTAGGCCTTGTGTTCTCCTCACAGAGAGTCTCCTGTGACAATGACCCATCTTTTTTTCTTTATGGAAGAAGTCTATGCCCTTTTGACGCAGGGCATAGACTAACTTAACCTTGGCAATACCACTAAGCACTAGATGAACAATGGTCCTTGTCATTGTTTGGTTCCACTTGCAGAGCCTCATACCTATTAAACAAGGGCATCTGAAAAGGCAGGGTGGTCACGGAGGAGATGTGCCTGCTGTGCTGGGCAGGAACCTGTCTAACAAAAGTCCATCATTAGCTTAGCCTGAGACACTTCTTGTCTATCACCTCAGCACCAGAAGTTCTTGACAACTTCCTTCCACACTCATAGTATTTTCTGATCTGGTAAGCACACAGCACACAGCAGGGTGAATGTAAAGCACTGAACGGGTGCCGAGGTGTTCCACTGGGCTTATTCATTGTCCTGACATTACATGAAGCAAAGATGAACAGTACTGTAGGCAGTACAAAAGAAGTCACAGAGAAAAGCACACAACACAAAATATCATCCTATTACTGTCCCAGGCAATGGTTTCTGGAAATCTCTCAGAAACTGCTACTCTGAAATAAACGAGCACTTTGCATGAGGATAAACAACTTTAGAAAAGCACTTGTACTGACTTACAGCAAAGATAAAGTGCTTCTGAACATGAATATGGATGGACATATTACCACCATCTGCACAGCTTCCCATCTCCCTGTGCACTATCCCAAGCAGGCCATATTTTCCTTCCAGTGCGCAAAATATTTTATTTCTAAACTCTAAGAAATACTTTACTTCTAAGTTTATATAAATTCTACCTCACCTTGTAAGTATTTTACAGTTACAGTACAGATGGCATTCTCCAACTAACCCTTCTCTGCTCATCTAGCCTTGGTCTGAAGTGAAATGCAGTGAAGACTTTTTTCAGGATATCACTTGGTCCTAGACAGATGCTGAGCAGATGAAGGCTGATAAAGATTATGCCCGCAGATTTGACTATGAAAGTTCCACAGAAGTACCAACCTTTTTTGTAAATGTTGTTTCATCCCAATTCTGTAGCTTCTCAATAGCTTCATTCATCATCTCTTCCTTATAACGGTTGTGTTTCTCATTCTCAACCACTTCTATTTTGCTTGTCACAAGGATGCACTTGCTGTCTCTTGCCCTTCCACGACCTGTACAGCAACACATTTATCCTCTTTAGTTACTCTTAACAAGATGTGCAAAAGCAGCAGCTCTGCCATAAAAGAGCATTAAGAACTTTCCGTGTGGCTGCTTTTGTTTCCCATGTTCAGATTCAGATAATGCTGCTTCTAAGCATTAGCTCAGCTCTTTCTTCTTTGATCACAAACCAGAACAAGATGTCCCCCCCAGCAGAGGAATGGCTGCCTCATTCCCCAGCCTGCTTCTGTGATGTGCCTCAGGTGGGCTCGGGCAATGCTCGACTCTTCAGTTATGGTACAGCATCTTGCTGCCTTATTGTGGAAGCAAAAGCCAGAGGAGAAAAGCTCATTCTTAGTCTGACTTTCTGCCCTGCTAATTGGTATCTACTAAAAAAACCATAAATCTATCACAAAAAATCTGTAGAACTGAAAAACAATGCTGTCAAGAAAAGAGATGACAAGAGCAAGTGCCATCTCTTCCACCTGTCTGCCTACTGCCTGCCTACTCTTTGCTGCTGTGACACCGGCAAGCTAAGAACTACAGGGATCTCATACCAGTTTAGAAGTATTTCAGTTAGAAAAAATGCTCACATTTACCTTTGAGCTCCCAACCCCTCAGATCATGACTTTATGTGGTTTAAAACTGACACGACCTATTTTCTTCCCACCTTTAATGGCTTGTTAAGAATAAACACTACCCTTTCACTCATAAATTCTGGACCAACTATTTCATTGTAAGAGGAAAATATGAAAATCACAAGACACAAACCCTGAAAGCAGAGGACTGAGTACAATGGAGATCAATTGCCATCAAATTATGAAGTTAACTGCTCTGGTGTTATGATAAAATATTGCAGATGCACCCTTAAAAGATATAGGCAGTTTTATGACGTTTAGGAATGTGAAACAGAAAGCAGTATTTGATGTGGCTCTTCATTCCCCTCTCTCTACTGGCTGTACTGTAAAATCACCAGGATTCAAGACCAAAGTCCTTGGTTTGGGTTTGGTTTGGTTTTGGTTTTTTTTTGCCTGCCTGTTAAGAGACCTAAACACGAAGGTACCCATGAGTACTGGGATTGGAATAAGCTGCTGGGCAGAGGAAGGTCTTCAGAAGCCAAGACAATACATGACAAGACAATTCCATTGCAGAAATCCTTTGTAAATTGTCACAGTCAGAACAATTTGTGCCATTTCTGATTACAGCTCTTCCAGCCATGCTTCTGCTTATATGTATAGTGATCCACTTGAGGAATCGGTACTCAACAATTCAATAACCCTGTGCAGCATGGCTAATTTGCACAGCAAAAGAAAAGTCACGCAATATCAAGGACTTGGTTCTGTGAACAAATTTGTCAAGTCGGATGTCATCATTCATCTGACTTCACTCAGCAAGACATGCACATATTACTGCAATATTTTCAAACTGCCATTCAGTAGCACTTTACGTCCATTTCTAGGCCAAAACAGGTCTCTAAAGTAATAGCTCTGAAATTCCATACCTCTGACTTGGATCATTTTGGTGACGTTACCAAAGTATTCATAGAGCACAACAAGGTTGCATGCAGAAATATCAATGCCTTCGTCAGCAACAGATGTAGCAATTAGCAGTCTGCTGTCCTTATTGTTTTTGAATGCATCCAGTATCCCCTTCTGCATTGGGAGGGTCATACCTAGAGTACCAAGAAACTGTGTCAGGAAGAAAACACTGAAGAATTCCTGGAGCCAGATCCCTGCATTTGCTCTTAAGTGATTAGAGGCAAGCATGTCATTTTGATCTAGAAAAGTACTTTAAGTTTGAATATCCAGCTGGCTGATGCTATATATCTGCAGAGCAGGAATTCCTGTTGATGTGCCACAAGAACTGTCTGCCTGGGAAATGCCATTGCAGACACAAAATGAGCTCATTTTTTCTAAAGAGACCCATACAGCCTAGTTATTTTAAGCCCAAGCTAAGTCTTAACTTAATCTATGCATAATTCATTTCAGCTCTAGCTTCCATTCTACCTTAAAATGTTTTTGTGCCACCAAACACAAAGTAAGAGAAGGACCTGTAAAAGGAACAGAGAAAATACCACTAGAAGTAATCACAATAAGCCGAACAGTTTCTAAACTTATTTTGAACTAGGGAAAGAATCCTGCAGCCAAGGGTCACTGAGAGTGTTACTGCTGCTTTAACCAAAGATTCTGGACAGAAAAAGCAAGCATCCCCTTAGAATTGGTTAAAGATCTTCTAGATATGTAAGAAAGCATACTGCAAACTTGCATGGCCTTCCTCTGTTCAAGAGCACAGAAGAGAAACACAGGAAGAGTAGAGCAATTTTGGCAGCATAACCACCATGGGTTTAGCAACTGGTGTTCCTCAGTGCAAACCTGCATACTTGTTTTTTGATCTCTTCTTCCACGACCCATCAACACATCTGGCTTTATGTGGCTAAGTAGAGGGTTAGCTTCTACCCACTTCTTCAAAGCCTGGAAAGCAAATCAGGGAGTCAGACTAGATGAAATGCTAGTTTGGGATAGATAGGTAGATCCTGCCCATGACTGCCTAGACAATTAATATTTCTAAGAAACCAAAAGCAGAAAGGAAGGTGGAAGTGTGCATTGGGAGGGAACATCTATTAACAGGTAAGAAAGCACAGGTCACAGCCGTGATGACAGATCCAACCATGCCACAAACGATTTCCACTTACTTAAAGGCTGGCTAAAGGGCAAGCAGCCTTTCACTGCTAAAAAGTATGCCTTTTCCTCTTGTAAACCAAATGCTGCACCTCTGGGATCTAAAGGAAATGAGCCACTATTTACAAACTGCACTTCATCAATGCACAGTGAAAGTAGCACCTTCAAACTGCTCTTACCTAAAAATAAAATTCAGCCAAGCTGTGGTGGTTTTCTAATGGAAAATTGCCAGCATATGCTTGGTGTTGTCAATTTGGACTTTAGCCTGCCTTTAATTTTTTTTTCTGGTTTGCAATTCTTACAGCATTTCTAGACCCAAGGATAAAAACAGGGTTGGGACTCTCAGCTGATAAATCTGTTTACAGTAGCCAGAGACTGTGTTACCTCATAGTAAATGTTTAAGAGCTGCTGAGGCTAATGATTAGCAGCACACTTACGTCAAGCATGGGCTTTTCCTAGGAACAAGGGATGGGAAGGGAGAAAAGATCATCCAGCCTAGATCCTTGATCCAAGGCAACTATGAAATAGACTAGTGCATCAGAAGGGTCCAGAGAACATATGCTCCACAAAGACTTTCCTTTTTCTTGATCAGGAACACATGCTAGGGGACAGACCTCCCTTTGGTACATAGGAATTCTCTGGGAAACCTCTAAATACCTCCTGATGTGCAGCCAGTAATAGAGCAGAGCTGCTGGTTTGTAACACTGCCACATTAAAGCCAAAAACCTTGTAACACATCTTATTAAAACTGACTTCAGACCTAAAGTAAAAATCTGACGGCTTAATGATCAGCTATGACATGAAGCAAGAAGAAGGGATGAAGGATACCACCCCTCTAAGGTAGTTTTTAAAATAAGAAAGAAAAACCCTCATCCTGTCTCAGTGCTTAGGAAGACATAGAAAGATAAGCATTTTCTTAGGAAGGTCAAATATATGCATATTTTTTTCTATTTCCAGATCAAAATGCAAAGGGTAATCGATAAGGCATTATATTCTCTCACTTTCCATTTTAGGAGCTTTAAAAATAAATGTCTTACAGCTACTAAGGCTCTTGTCTTGGCAAAGAGAAGAGTGCGAGTCTGCGGGTTATAGCGGTATGCTTCATCCAGGATGCACGCAAGCTCTTCCAGCTTGGGATTCTCATTTGATTCGTCTTTTGAAAGGGCAGTCAGTTCTGGTTCTTTCTCTGGAAGAAAGACAGCAGTGTCTTGAATAATTATGCAAATTGAAGTAATGCAGTTCTCACCCAAACCGACTTTCAAATGCCACCCACATTCTCTTTAGCATCTATTTTTATTTTCTGTATCATTCTTTCAGATGGAAGCAAAGAATGCTATCGGTTAAACGCAACAAAAAAAACCCCAACCGAATCTCTCCCATCTTGGAGCAAACTGAAAGGAGAACCTCTGTGACATGCTGTAAATCAGAAGAAAAACCAAACCAAAACAAGCTCAGTCCTTGCAAGAAGTGGTGCTCTTGCTTCTTAGGGAACATCTGACTCTAGAGGGCACCAGCGATTTGACAGTGCGGTCCCGCTGCATCTCAGCAGCTGCCGGGCTGGCTGAGGGCACACCGCTGCTGCATCACAAGTTAGAGAACAGCACAACCTCTAACTTTAAATGGGAAGCATTTATACAAGGGATGCCTGCTTCTTCCCAGAAGTTTGGGATCTGTCCAGGTGCACCAGGCAGGAGGAGGCTGGGCAGTGCACTGCGTTGCCGTATCTAATGCTGCCAGCAGACATGGTTGTAGGCATCCCCCTACTGCAGGACACCACTACTTAGTCTTCAAGACAGGCACGTGGAAACCTGCTACAGCATCGAGCTATAATACTACTCCTTCCTTAGTTCCTGCACTAGAAGCTTGAAGTTCTCCCCTGCCTACCCCAACACTACATTTGCACCCCCAGAGACACTAGATCTTCTGAAAAGTGTGTTCCTGGAAAAACAACTGCACTTACTCTGAAGACTGAGATCATTCTACCATAAGCCTTCTTCTCCCATGAAACTGTGTGAAATACCTTGAAATTTGGCTGTCAGTTGCTTCTCTAACTCTGTATATGGTCCATTTTTGACATTTGTGAAAAATTCAGTGAGGTAGGCTACAGCATCTTCAATGCGGGCATCTTCGCTGATGATGAGAGCATCATTGAGTTTCTGCTCAGAAAGAGAGACATACACATGTAAACCTTGTTTTCCATGGGAAGAGGATGAGCACAGATTTTATTTAGCTACATTAAGTATTACAAACTTCTGTTGTTTTTCAGTCTGCGTGACAACACAAGCATTTCAGCCTACTTTGCACTATACTGTTCTTAGTGACTACCTTAAGACACAACTCCTACACACCACGCTTTAACCTGTGCCAAATAAAATTATCAGGTTCAAAACTTGCTCCTAGGTGAATACACCTGTGTCAGAAGGAAGCAGATGGCTCCACTTCTGTATGGAAAGAGAGAGGATGTAGACTTACCCGCAGGTGTTCGGTGCAAATGAAAAGGTCCCTACAAATGCTGCTCTCCTTCTCCTTATCTGTCAGTTGCAACAGTCTGCATTTCTTCTGAGTTGCAATTATCCAGTGTTCGTATCTCTGTGTTCCAAAATCATTCTTGTTGATTTGGGAGATAGTATCTAGTAAAGAAGGAGGAATCATTTTTTCATCTTAACTTACAAATAACCAGAACAGATAGCTAGAAAGTAACACATTTTCCATGAATGTTAGGTCTAAAAAGCCTATGCAGAAGAGGCCAAAAGGCACCTAGTTTAGTCCAACACTCCGCTCAAAGCAGGACCACCCAGAGCTGGTTGCTCAGGATCATGTCCAAATGGATTTTGAGTACTTCCAAGGATGGAGACTCCACAACTTCTCCAGTCAATCTGTTCCAGTGTTTGACCACTCTTACAGCAAAGAATTTCTTCTTGTTAAGTATTTCTGTTTGAGCCCCCTGCTTCTTGTCCCACCACTGGGAACCATCTGCGAGGAGTCTCTGTCTGTCTTCTTCATTCCCTGTGTTTCAATATATACCCAGATGTTACGCTATGTCAGTACAATTCAACTGAGGACCTGTGTACATACAAACATCTGCAGAGTCTTTATCAATAAAATTGTAGCTCATGTATCCTACGAGAAGCCTCCAGTATTCAAGATGCTGCATGTGTGTTGCTCCTTGAATTACCAGATACTCAATAATTACGTATTCAATTGCTAAATGCTCCATGGTACTTAAAGGCATGTTATCCAATGGCCTGTTCTTGAGGCAGAAGTGGTCAGTACCTCTTTGTCATACATATACTCTGTCTCAGTACTTCACAAACTTCAGTAACCAAAGGGTCCACACAAGGGAAGCCAATGGCATTCAATGCAAGAGGAACAGTGATGCAGAGATAAGCTGCAGAAGTGTTTGCTTAATTTAGCATGCAGTTTGAAAATCCCACTGTATTTGTTCTCTGTTGGCATTTCTTGGGTTTTGATTTTGGTTTTATTTGGTTGGTTGGAATTTTTTTGTTGTTTTTGTTTGTTTGGTTGGTTGGTTGGTTGGTTTTTGTTTGGTTGGTTTGGTTGTTGTCTTTTTTTAATTCTCCGTGACTGCCCCAGAATACATGCTCCAGTATCTGGAAAGTGTGTGTGTGTAATCTAGAAAGTATAGCACTGGCCTGAAGAAGCTTAAGGCACCCTAGTCAATTTGAAAAAGACAATCTAAGCACAGAAAAAAAATCCTGTTAATTCAGAGCTGGATAGACCAAGGCTGATCCTGAGAGTAGCCATCCTTGGGTCTCTGCTCTGCATCCCCTGTAGCTCTCAAATTTAATGATAACAGTCGCTTATTGGACACCACTTAGGAACTCTGCAAAAGCAGAAAAGATCAACTGATTTCTGCAGAATTAGGTCTCATGGTGGTAAGACCTGTTCTCTTCTCATGGCCATGCACCTCCCCTTCAGCAAACCTGCAGCTCCTGAGGCTGGAATCCTACAGACAAGTGTTTCCTTTCTTAGGGAGCCATATCCTTTCTCTGGTGGTGTTCATGTTCCACAGATCCTTCTCTGTAAAATTACCTTAAATGCTTTTCAGTGGGAAATACTGAAGACCAGGTAAATGGTGGAAATAAGGGTACCCACAGGTATAAAGAGGACAAAATGCTGTCTAGAAAAAGTCATCAGGGCACCCCCAGAAATAACTCCAAGTGCAACTCAGAGAGATCAGATAAAATATGAGAGGAAGTGTCAGAGCAGCAAGAGTGAAAAGAAGCTTTTGCTGAAAGGAAGAAATCACAACATTCGAGTAACACCATAACAGAGATCCTTTTTTTTTTCCTTAACGGAGACATATTTAAGTATGAAACATTTGGAGAAATGCTTAAATAAGAAAATAAAGGTGTCTCTCATCCATGAAATCCAGATCATTCCATTTTGATAGCAAGCCTTTGGGTAGTCTTGTTTTGGATTCTTTAAACATTAAAAGTGATTTGACAGTGTCAAAAGCACACCATCCTTAGCTGCACGAAACACAGGTAGAAATCCAAGGAAAAATATTTATGATTATCAAACTAATCACATGTAACAGGAAAATAGTTGACTCTTGTGCCTGTAATCTCATATTTAGGAAATTGGTTAAAGGCAACTAAAAACGGAGGAAGAGAAAGGAAGGGGAAAAAGAGTGACTGTTCCAGCAGCCATGAGGATTCACATTGATGTAATCAAAGACTGAATCCCAGTTACAAGAATATTACAGTATCTTACCCACTGTGTAAATCCTCCTCATCAACACTTCTGTCTCAGACATCAGACCTGAGATAATGTCTGCAAAGTGATTCTGAGCTCGCATTTTAACCCATCTGACATCTAGAGACAAGAAATAGAAGTCAGTGGCTTAAATAAGTAAAATCATTTCCTGAACAGCACACAACAAATTCTTGTCTAGAAGAATGCTACATGTGGTGCTCTATGCAATCATTATAGTGTTTATTGTTAATGAGCATTACAGTTGCAGAGAAAGAAAGAAACAGCCATCAATATTCACTGGCAGAACTGAATGAAAACTAGAGATTGTGGATCTTAGCAAAAAGAAAATTTGCCCAAATGTGCACTTTCTTACAATGGGACAACAGTGAAGCACATGCTTAAACTCCTTTCAAGCTACCAGGAAGCAAATCTCCAGCTTAGTTGCAAGCTTTTAGCTTCACCTGACCAAAGGGGGATTGTATTGCTGCCTTAATTATGGTGCTTTGCATCTCATGCGAAAATAAAAACAAAGAGTGCTTACGTGTTTCTGGCTTGTTGCTGAATCTCTTCAGATCCTCTTTGTTCTCTCTGACAGTGGAGATGGCCTGTATGTCAAGGTAGGAGCAGAGGGTACAGATATGCTCGATTGTGTCCTTGATGTTGTTGGCATTACCAACTCCAACAGAAGCAGTTAAACCTACAATCTAAGCACACACATGAATAGCAGTCGTTGCTCCTTTGTCACAAATGCAAAAAAAAATAATCAGGAGATATTGCTAGGAATCTCCAAGTTGCCACCATCCTCAAAAACAAGGAAACAGAACAGGTGGGAGTGCAAGGACTAAATCATGAGAGACAAACCTTATCTCCACTCATGCCTTCTCCAAGGCATTCGAGCCTAGAGCATTCAAACTGGAAATACATTATCCACCCACTAAAATCCCACCCACAGCTGTATTTGCCAGTGCTCATCATGCACAGAAAGAGCAAATCCACCCCCAGAACAGTCCTCTGCATTCATTCAGATGAGATGTCCTCTCAGCTAGACCAAAACCTCCTCTCAGTGGAGGCAGCAGCCCCATTTTATTGTTGCAGAAGATAGCAACAGAGAGGTGACAAGAAGATCACTAAATTCTGGGGCAAATACTTTCTTCCCAGCCCAGCAATCCTGGATGTTCTCCAGTACTCTGTCATGTTTGATCAGTCCTTCTTGGCAGCTGGAGAGAAGATGTAACACGGGAAAACAGCTTGGACGTGTCCAAGAAGAGGGGAAAAAGGTGTTCCAGATGCTACCGTTTCAATTTGCAGCCATTGTTAAATGGGAGTTTGAACAGGATTAATGCAAAAGGCTGGAGTTCAGGCTTTGGCAAATGCACTGCGAAATACTTTTCTCTAATATTTCCACCAGTGACAGGCTGGGTCTTACCTGAGGCAGCTGGTTTGCAGAGGAGTCAAATTTTTGTTCCAGGTATCTTGTCATTAACACATTGTAAGGGTGGTTGCCCGTAGTGTTGTGGCACTCATCAAATATCATCAGAGTGAAGATGGAGAGGGAGCTAAGGATCCCTTCCTCGATGCTATTCACAAGAATCTGGGGCGTCAGCACAATGATGTCACTGTCTTGTATAACCTTTTCTACAGAGATATTTGCAACTGTCTCACCACTAATTCCTTGAACAGAATATCTACAAAGAAGAGGCAAAAAATAAACTATGAAAAAGGCTGTTCTGTCATGCAAAAAAAACCCCTAGAAAGATGGACTTTTGAGCAAGCCTGAAGGGGGGTGACTAAGTTCAAATGTCAAATTGTTGGGGCTGGAAGTCTGACCCACAGAAGCTGAAAAAAACCCAAAAACCTGCCGAGGGTAAACAACTGGATTTTCATTGCCAATTAACTAAAATATACTAGATTTGAAGGATGGTGATTTTGTACATTTAAACTGCATCTGTCAGTCACAGTATTTGGAGATCGCACCCTTCACCCCTTTTCTGTATATGTCTGGCAGCATGGAACTGCTTTTTGTCCAGCAACCTCTTTTTCCCATAATTATAAGGATTCATATGTGGATATTCAGTAATCAGTTGCTATGAGAAGCCATATGTTATTGATACTCCCCTTATCAATTTCCAGTTCCATATGAGAGGTGGACTGTTGTTTTCTGACTGGAGGTTGAAAAACCAAGGAAGTTTGGGTCCTTCCATTTGGAAAAAAAAAAGAAAAAAAGAGAGACTGCCATTTGAGAATGGCAAAAGGAATCCCACTTGCTGCTGCCTCAGGAAGCAGAGCTGAAGGGAGTCTCAAGAAAGAGAACCCTTCATCCGTTTTGAGAGGCAAGCACTGATATACCTTGGCCACTTCCACCAACACGGCACAACCAGTGCTTAAACTCTCCAAGAGCAGATTCCAGACTCTCCAGACAAAGTCTGCCCTGGTAACTTGCCATTCTTTTTACTAGACATCACCCTTATGTTAATGACAAACACTCTTGCCACCAGTAAACCCATTACATTTTGCCCTATCCACAGCCGACCTACAGGACAGCTTACTTTCTGTGGAAGAAGCCACCAGGCTGAGTTACACTTACCCACTTCTTTCAAAGTGCTGCTTGAATACAGTTTTCTGTTGTGCATACACTGGCACTTTAGTTGCAAGAAAGACAACTTTCCCTTTTCGTCCTGCAGGCATGTTTTGGAAATGGTGTTCACAAATCAGAAGTGCCACAAAAGTTTTTCCAGATCCTTTAAACAAAGAATGTGAAAGTCAAAGAGTATGAAGCGGACATCTTTGTGAGCAGGAGCCTTTGTCATCTGGATGCCCTGTAACAATGGGGAGCTGACAAGGGGGATATAACACTTCAGACTCTCTGGGGACAGATTTGAACACATGCTTGTTGCTTACTCAGGTGGGTAACCATCCCTTCCTCTCTTGCTGTCCCAGTCTGTAAAGACCATATGGCAGTCACCAAGACACAAAATCGATTTGCAATTTTATTTGCATTCTTTGAAATCATTGAGTCTACTTCTGCACTGAGAGTGTGCTCCCACATCAAATCAGAGAATGATACAGGCACCAGGCACTTTCAGTTCCATCCTTCCCCATGCAGCCTCTGGGGCTGGCTGTGTAAGGCCACCCGGAGCTCCTGGGTGTCCCTGCCTCTGCTACCTCTCCTGCTGGCAGCACAGCTGGAGAGAGAGATGATTCATCTCTTTGGCTGCTGAACTTCAATCATCTTAACTCAGTCCTGAGCTACTACAAAACCTCTCTGTGCTGTTTTGATGTTCCAGGTATTGCAGTACAGAAGACAAGGGGGTCTGAGGGTCATCCTCTTTTTCCTTCAACTCACAAGCCAAATTTTTCACTCAAAAATCTACTCTGGGAAGTGAGAAAGCAGAGGTTAGAACATGGAAATCTAAAAATAAGCACCAAAGTGCCAAGAGACTCATCTGTCTTGCTCAGTCTCTGTGCTGCCCTTGGTCATTAATTTCAGGTTAGAGCTAGATCTACTCCTGCAGGGAAGACTGCTTTAAAATAAACAGCTAGAAAATTTTGACTCGACTTTTACTCTTGCCCATTCTTCATAGCCCTCTCCACCAGGACATTTTTATTAAGAAACGTGTTTTCTTACCTGTGGGAGCACATATCATTGTGTTTTTCCCGCTGATAGCAGGCTGTGCAAGTTCAATCTGGTAGCTCCGAGCCTCCTTTGGTTCATAAACAGGTGAAGGCTGCTCGATCCCTCCTACAAGAAAACCATGTTTTTGTGAAGAGTGCTGCAACAGAAATGCATAAAATATATTGCACCCCATACAGCTGTTATCTAAAATGATCAAGGTAGAGTCTCCATAGTTCCCACACAAAGCATTCTCTGAGATAAGTCTTTTAAAAAAGTGTACACACCGGACAAGAGTTTTGTGTAGCTTTGATGGCACACTTTTGTTACCACTCAATTGTGCTTCCTAAGATATGAAGGTCTTGGCTGACAGCCCTCACCTTAACCGGTCATTTTCAACTCAGAAAGAAACACAATGGCTTATTTTCCCCCAAGTATATGCACCTTCTGCTCTACAGACTTAACACTATCTTAAATTGTGGTCTTGTCAGAGGATACTCTCATGGAACAGGAACTAGAAACCACTGGTGGAACAAAATTTGCCATATGAGACATGACAGCCACTCTACAGACCCTTTGCAGCCACACTCAGCTCTCTAAACTGTCTAATATCAAGTCATGTGAACTGGTTATATCAGAGATGAGATGCATCAACAACGCTCTGGAGACCTTTCTGATTATATGCTGACAGAACAACTTTGCACTAGAAATGCTGGAAAGCCCTAACATTTGCAAAAATGCCCTGTATGAGAGCCATAAAAAGAGAAGACAGTGAAATCAAGTCAGAGATTCACGCTAGTTCCTCAGTACCTTCCTTTGTGGCACACTGCACCTGCACCCTTTGGGAGTCTAAGGAAATGGAGAATTCCCACCACAAACTGTTTTAAGTTGCTAAGTCTTACCTAGAGATGAACAGAGGTTTTCACTGAGATTGTTATCACATTCTGCTTCTTCAGAAAATGTCATCGTGGTTTCAAAGCTGTTCTGAGAGGCATCTGTGATTTCACTATCAATATATTTGCCATTATCTGTACAACCACGAAAAAGAAAAAAAGGCATACTGTTGATCCTTTTGATTTCAAAATGTTGTATTTGCTGGGATGACAAAGTGAAGAAGCTAGTTGCTAGCATGGAAAGACTACATCAAATGATGCTGCATAAAGACTCCCTTTCCAGTAAGATGGAAGGCACCAAATCTTGGGTTTCAAAAACACACATGCTCAACACACATTTATCTATCCCTTAAAAATCAAGTGAGATAATAGAATGGGAGGAAAGTTATATCCTCTGTGTCTAGTGACAAGATTACAGATTGAACACAGACATTAACCACAAGCATGAAAAATAGGAGTTCAAAGAAGCTTTGTAAATTTCCCTTCCCCTCCACCTTTTGGAAGGACCTAGAACCTGTAAGACTATCTCCATCCTTCATCTTACATGATAACCAAGAGAGGTTCCAAAGATGCTTGCTTAAATTTTCTTTGGTCCCATAATTATTACCTTCTCAAAGAACTGTCACTGGGCTCTGCATGAAGAGTCTCATTGCAAACAGACAATGATTACAAAGTGCTGCTTTGAGGGGGAGAAAGAGCACATTTCTCTCTCAATTATCTCAAATTAATTTACACTAGCAACACTTAACTGCTGGCATTAAAATGCTTCCAATAGGGATAACATTTCTTCAGTAGACTGACTGTGGCTTTTTTAAGTTGAATGTTAGCAGAAGCTGCCTCAGTTATATCTTTATAAAGTTATATCTTTAACTTATATAACTGTTAACCAAATAAAATGTAGCCCCCAGTTACATGAAATAGTATGCATATACTTATAAGTATTATTCTTATATATGTAATTATTTATAAATTGATAATTAACTACATATATAATTATATATACATAATAATTAATCATCCAGATAAGAAATTACACAAATTTGACTACAGCAATAAAAACATTTCAAAATAAGAAATATTTTTTAAGAAGCTCTTTCACTTAAAAATAGCATGTCCCAGTTGATGGTTAAAAACCATTTAAACAATCACATGGTTTGGGAGAAAGCAAATGTAGATGCAAATAAACACAATCCAGTTTATCTAAATCACTTGTCAGTCTTTCACAATTATTTTGTAGTAAAATACTGTAAGTACTCACATAGGTACTTTAAGTGGAAAAAGGTAAGTTCAATGACAAAAGGTAAATCTTATTAAGGGCAATTTCACATTTTTTGCAAAAAATGAACATAGTCACTTAGTTACCCCTCAGTGAACCCATGCTGACCATTCCTGATAACCAGGATGGTAATGATAGAACCAGCCTGTAGTTTCCTGGGTCCTCCTTCTTGCCATTTTTGCAGACTGGAGGTGACACCAGCTCTCCTCCAGTCCTTGGGCACCTCACTTGATCTCCAGGACCTTTCAAAGATGAAGAGTTGCCCAGCAATGACTTATGCCAGCTCCCTCAGCACTCATGGGGGCATCCCATCAAGGCTCATGGATTTGTGGGTGTCAGGTGTGCCTAAATCACCTCTAACCTCATCTTCCTCAAGCAAAGGAAAATCTTCCTTTCTCCAGGCTTTTTCTCTTATCTCCAGAGTATGGGATTCTTCAGGGCCAGCCTTAGCAGTAAAGATGGAAGCAAAGAAGGCATTCACTAACTCTGACTAGGAGTTGGGAGGAAAATACCCAAAAATAATTTCTGACATTTGTAGGGTAGTACCTACATTTCATTTTATATATAAGATATTTTAATTGAAAAAAAATAATACGATTTTGTTTTTAAACAACCATGCAGTTGACAGCATCCTTTTATATTAGTCTTATTGTCCTGAAAAAGAATGTACTGTCTGGCACAAGAATTGGAAAAGAGTATCATTAAGAATAATTCACAGTTTACCTTCTCTCATATCCCACAGTTCACTTGCATTATAATATCCTGTGCAATCTAGGGCAAGTTGCAGGCTTTTTGGCCAGTTTTCCTTATCCGATCGACAGAGGCACTCGATGAGTTTAGTTATCCCAGCTGTTTTGCTTCTGTATTCACTAATCTGCATACACAAAAACCAGAACTTGCTGTAGCTTCTGAATGATCAAAACCACCATTCTTGGATTGATATTTTGATTTGTTTTGTCTGATGTTCAGTTGAAAATTGCATCTCATTCTCACAGAATAAAAGGTTTCCAATAAAATTCAGTCACTTAACTACTACTGCTGCAATTCTGTCATAGTAGGCACACGCAAAATTTAGCTGGACTACATCAGCAGGTGGGCTATTTGCTCAAATATTCACAAGGCCTGAAACATTGCACAGCTATTCTGTGCAGTTCCATGTGGCAAGGTCCTTGTAATAAACCATATCTGCCACAAACCTCTGAGGCCAAAATGATTAAAAACCATTCCAGAACAGGAAAATGCAGAAGTACAAAATTTAGGGCAGGCCTGATGTTTGATAAGATACAACAATTTTCCAAATGTCATGTATCTCCATAAAGAAATACTGCTTTAAAAATAAAATAGCTGCAAACAATCGTTTCTCAGGAGTATGACTCCTTCATACAGCATCAATAACCTACTATTAATGAGTCATAAATGATGAGCGATTGGTGACACCACTTGTTATCAGTCATCAATAACAACACTGAGCTACAACCGGGTAACAGTACAGCAGCTCCACATGCAAAGGCAATGAAAATATTGTTGTTCCTCTGTCATACAGTATTTAGCTAACGACTCCAACTCAGAAGTTTCATTTCACTCTATGACCATTTCTTTGTGTGCTGACAAAACTCAAAGAGCCACACAAAGTTTCTAAGGGTTGCCGCAGTAAAGGTACTAGACTATACCAAATCTCATGACAAGCAGAAATCAACTTAGGAAACAGCTAAAAGTCACTTTGCCTACTTCCATCTCTACTTCTTGGAGCATTGATGTAACATGAATGCTCAAGAAAGGATTCTATTTCAAAGGCACAGCAATGCACCCATTTCACTGTAATGTGGCATCTTCCAGAGGCCCTGAGGTCTCTTCAGGGGACCCTGGATTCTGCAAAGATGCACAGCTGAGCACTGTCAATGCCAAAGCCACCCCATCCTGCTTCCCTGTCTGCAACCCTTTTGCATTCTGCCTTATCCATCGAGCTGGAGGAGTAAAGAAAGAGAAGTGCAGGTGTCACAAACACCCGTGGGAAGCTGTAGCCACATAGCAAAGCCTCCTTTAAGGAGGAGAACGTGTCTTCCCTCCCTTCCCTCCTTCTCACTCAACAGCTCGATGGATGGGCACCAATTCTTCCTACAAGTGAAGCAACCAGCTCTTCCCTGCAGCAAAATGAGGTAAAAATGACACCCTGGGGTGTCACAACTAACCATACCTGCAGGATCTCATCACACTCCCTTTCTATCAAGCACATGTATATGTGGGGTATGAGTGCCACTGGATCAACTTCTAGCATCGTTGCTTCTATCCGCTTCAACAGCTGCCTGTGCGGCTCCAGTTTTTCCAGTTTGCTGAAGTCCCAGTTTTCAATGGCTTCTGCCAGTCCAGTGTAACCTTTCAGAAAAATAGACAAATTGTTACTATGAATTCAATCTTTAGCTAGAAGAGGTAGGATTAAGCTGAAAAAAAAATTTTCTTACCCACACAGAATCATGGAATCACAGAACTTTCATGGAAGGGACCTTTGTGATCATTGAGTCCCACCACACACAAAAGACCCCAAAAAGCCAACAACCACCACACTCACCCACAGACAGACACAAACCAACAATCTCAGGCACCAGAGCATGCCCTGAAGTGCCATGTCTACACGTTTCTTAAATACCTCCAGGGATGGTGACTCCGCCACTTCCCTGGGCAGGCCGTTCCAGTGCCTGACCACTCTCTCAGTAAAGACATTCTTCCTAATATCTAATCTAAACCTCCCCTGCTGCAACTTTAGACCATTTCCTCTGGTCCTGTCATTATTTCCTTGGGAGAAGAGGCCAACACCCAACTCTCTACACCCTCCTTTCAGGTAGTTGTAGAGGGCAATGAGGCCCCCCCTCAGCCTCCTCTTCTCCAGACTGACCATGCCCAGTTCCCTCAGCCTCTCCTCAAATGACTTGTTCTCCAGACCCCTCACCAGCTTGGTGGCTTTCCTCTGGACACACTCCAGCAGCTCGATGTCCTTCCTGTAGTGAGTGGCCCAGAACTGAACACAGTACTCAAGGTGAGGCCTCACCAGTGCCAAGTACAGAGGCACCATAACTTCCCTACTCCTGCTGGCCACGCTATTCCTGATACAGGCCAGAATGTCATTGGCCTTTTTGGCCACCTGGGGACACTGCTGGCTCATGTTAAGCTCCATCATGTTAAGTCATGGCACATGTTAAGTCCACCAACACCCCCAGGTCCTTTTCTGCTGGGCAATTCTCCAGCCATTCTTCCCCAAACCTGTAGGGTTGCCTGGGGTTTTTGTGACCAAAATGCAGGACTCAGCACTTAGCCTTATCATCCCATTGGCCTTGGCCCATTGATCCAACCTGTGCAGATCCCTCTGTAGAGCCTTCCAACTCTCAAGCAGATCAACACCCCCATCTACTTTGGTGTCATCTGCAAACTTACTGAGGGTGCACTCAACCCTCTTATCTAGATCATCAATAAAGATCTAAACAAGACTGGCCCCAAATTACCACTGGGAAAATAAAAATTATTTTTACCTGTAAATGACAAAAATCAAGTGAATTGCATACAATTGTTATGGATTAAGTGACTGTTTTCCTTTACAGCTATACTTGTATGTATAACATGATAAACCCTATGCTAAAAAAGCAGTAACACCTATGAAGGGAAAAAAGAGCTACATGTGTCACAGCTCACATCATCCAAACAACTGTAACAAGCCCCTTCCATACAATCCTGGGATCCCTGAATTCCTAGAACACAGGACACTACTCAGAATCACAAATACCTGTGGTCCCTTTTCTTTTATTTACCAGCCCTTTATCTTTTACTCCTGTCTTTGTCTCCACCCTCTTTCAAAAATCCTTCTCATAATGGATTCAAGACAGCCCCTGACTGAAAGAACACCTGCAGCCTAGACAGTCAGCAAACAGCTGAAAATACTGTCCTGGAAGAGACAGTGGCTTGGAATCATGTTTATAGGATTTGTGTGATTTGCTATGTAGGCTCCAGAAGTGGAAGAAAGCAGGTCAGGGTCCCAGAGCAACTGTGGACAAACAGAAGGATTTTGCTTAACTTTTTATTTTCTTTTGGAGGGGCAGAAGAAAACCATAGGTACTTATTACCACAGTGTCGATAATCTAATTATCACCTATCTCTGCATCTGCCAAATATAAGAGTAAAGTTATGTTCTAGTCCCAGGCACAAATAATAAGTACTTGGGATAGCACTTGGAGTCAGCAGGTTAATGTTTTCAGTTTTCTGCTGAAGAGGCACTTAACTGAACACTATCAACATGTTTAAAGAAGGCATTTTTGCAATTCACAAAATTAGGGCTATCACAGACTCGTATTAGGACTATCACTGCTCTGAACCTAGTATTTAAGGGCAGAGTGGGCTACATGAAAGTGAAAAGAAATTTTGTAATTGCTATAACTATCCATAGTTAACAGTGTGACGATATTTTGGGATTCAAGTTACCTAACACATCACCAACAAGATTCTATGACAGAACCTACATATACAGAGGGAAGATCGCAAATCCTGGTAATTTCACACCTTCTCAATCTCTTCTGTCACATGTTGGAAAGGAAATTGCATTAGGACCTAGCACATCAAGCAGTCAAAGCGATGAGGGATCGTCTAATTTATAAACTATTAATAGTTTCTTACTTCTTGAAACATTCGCCTTTCAAGACCTGAGTAACTTTCAAAGATCAGTTTCTAATTCAACTTCTCTGTCCTTGAATGAAGTTATCCCATGCTACTGTTAAGCCCTACACAAGTCCTGTAATCCATTTAGTTTTTTCTTTCAGAGGATTAAGCTTCCTTTAGCTATATTTGGTGAAAACAATGGTGATGTTATTTCTTCTCTAAATGCCCTGAGATGGGCAAGTCTCCCCTCAATGAGGCTTTGTTCTCCATCCCGTCCTCTTTCACTGACTTTCTTCATAAACAAAATTCTTACAGACTTTCTCCATAAACAAAATTGTTCCAGCTGCTTTTCAGGTGGGCACTTCCACGTGGCTTTGAAGGGTTTTATTTCCATCCTCTGTCATCCTATTTTTTTCCTACCATCTCAGCTGACCTGACACGGCCCAACAGCAGAAGGCCACGGGGCAGGGAGAGATGCTTCACATCCCAGGTGTGCTCTGCTGGTCTGTCCAGCTGAACATGGACCTGGCGAGGGAAAGGACGATGGGGAGGAGACCACGCTTATGAGTGGGAACGGACCTGCTGCCACCAGGGCGTCGATGAAGCCCCGGAACCATCCCACTGCCTCAAGCTGCAGGACAACATCCAGAAACAGCGCGGCGGCAGCCGTCACCCCCTTCTCCTCTTCCTTACGGATCATCTCCTTCACCTCTGCCAATAAAAAAAAAAAAAGAAAAAAAAAGGGCAGCAGTGATGGAATTGGGCAGAAGCGGCGACGGCGGGGAGAGGGAAGCCCCCCTGCCCCGGCCGGCTCCTCACCGTCCGACAGCCACTCCGTCATGTTGCTCAGGATGTAGACGGGGTTCAGGCTCTTCTCGATGTACTGCCGGTAGCACCGCAGGCTCCTCTTCTCCTCCGCCGTCATGGTGAACACGGTTCCGTACCGGCCGGTGGCGGCGGCACCGCTCCCGCTCCCGGCTCCGGCTGCCTGCGGGGCGGCGGGGCACCCTGCCCTCCCACCGGGAGAACCGTCGGGGAGCAAAGGGAAGCTCCTCCGGGCTGCGAGAGGACGGGGAAACAGAAACTCCAGGCCAGACGGAGAATGGAAACCGAAAGCGGCCCCCGAGGGGCGGGAGGCACCGCGCCGCCTTCCGCTGGCGTCTGGCCCTGGGGAAAGGAATAGGAGGGGAGAGCGGGGGGGAGGAAAGAAACAGAGAAAAAAAATAAAAAAATAAAAAAGAGAGCATATGCGCATGCACGCTGTTATAAAGGCTGTGGACAGTCGCCTGCGGCTGTCGGGGCAAGGGAGAGCACCGCCAGGTAATCCGAATAAAACCCTCTTTCCCCTTGCCCCCAGGAACCCCTGATCTGGATTTGCAGGCTGTATCCTGGTTCCTAAAAGGCTGAAAAGTAACTTTCTACAGCAAGGCAAGACCCCTGCATGCTCTGAGCAAGCGTTTGCTAAGCTGTTAGCATCCAGTCAAAATGAGGTGGTCTGTCTGTCTGACTGCCCGGGAGCAGGGAGGTGGGCATCACAGGGTGAGGCTCGCAGAGGGACAGCACATTGCAGAGCTGAAAGCACCCCCAGTTCAGAAGTGCTGCTAAACATGAAAACTCTATTTCCAAACCTCCCTCTAACCATTCGTAAATCTCATATTCAAGTAAACCACTAACAGCTACTGGCCCCAATACCTGCTTTCTAAAGCCATGCTAACACAAGACCACTGAGTGATGGGCGTGCACTGGAAGGATGGTGGGGGAGGAGGGGAGCAGAAGGAGGCACTACCATTGGCACCACATTTTCTACTCTGTTCTAGTCCATCCTTACTCTCAAGTATTTTATATTTTTACTTTTCTTTCTCTTGAGTCTTCTCTGTTCTATTTCACCCAGTTCTAAAGGAAATCTTATTTGAAACATCCCCTTTACTGCCATGATGTAGTATCATCTTCTGTTGTCCTCTCAAATGGCCCTAGGATGAGAAAGACTTGCATTTGGACTTTTAGTATTAACCCTATGCATGAAATGGATCAGGGAAATGTCACACTCACATAAGGTTATCCACCTCTAGCTGCAGAAATGTCAAAAAATTGTGAGAGGACAGCTTCTACAGCAAGACAGGTGAATAAGGCCTAAATGGCACCACCATTCACCTCTCCGTTCTTTGTACTTCTCTCCTGAGTGTCTTTCCTGTGTTCTGAACAAAGCAGGAGCTCTAGGACATTGCTGTGCCACAGCTCAACTGTACCCTCTCTAGCAGTAGCCTGTCTGTCTTGAACTGGGGAGCCCAGAACTGGACACAGTACTCCAGATGGGACCTCACCAGGGCAGAGTACAGGGGCAAGGATAACCTCTCTCTACCTACTGGTCACGCTCTTCCTGAGGCACCCCAGGATGCCATTGGCTTTCTTGGCCACAAGGGCACATTGCTGGCTCATGGTCATCTTATTGTCCATCAGGACTCCTAGGTCTTTCTCTTCAGAGCTCCTGTCCAGCAGGTCAGCCCCCAACCTGTACTGATGGATAGGGTTATTTCTCCCTGGGTGCAGCACCCTACACTTGCCTTTATTGAAGTACATCAGGTTCCTCTATGCCCAGTTCTCCAGCCTGTCCAGGTCTTGCTCTATGGCAACAACTCCTTCCAGTTTTGTATTGTCAGCAAACTTGCTGAGGGTACACTCCATCCCCTCATCCAGATCATTGATGAATATATTGAAGAGGTCTGGATTGACTCCTGGGAGACTCAACTTGTTATGGACCTCCAACTAGATTCTGTGCCCGCAATAACAACCCTCTGAGCCCTGTTTTTTAGTCAATTTTCAGTTAATCTAATCCATACTTCCTAAGCTTGTGAGAATGCTGTGGGAGACTGTGTCAAAAGCCTTGCTGAAATCAATATAGACAACATCCCAGTTACAGGGAACCAACGTGGGCCTGAGATGGCACTCACTTTCTATGGGTCTTTTCATGGTTTGACTACTACTGTCCGCTGCAGGATATAAACTCTATAAAGAGAAATGCTTTAAAATATTGTATTGGCTAACATTATTTAATAGGCAAGAAAAAAGCCTAAAGCAGACCTCAAAGTTCAGCTATCATGGGTGTTCCTCAGAAACTGAGATTTCTGCTGAACATCTGCTGCATGTCTCCCAGATGTCAGATGCTGAATATTCCTGCTCAGAACTCCAGTGAGCCCTTCCCAGGACTTGTCCAAAGCAGTCATAGTTAATCCTTTCCTGACATCTTTTTGCCTTCAGATACCCCTGGTAAAGTCCTGTTAGGACTTTAAATACCCATATTCTCTCAAGAGCCAATTCTAATGTTTTATGTCTGACTTAATCAATTAAACATTAATCATTTAAGTCCCATGTTAGTGCCTTAATCAGATCGGGTCACTACTGGGGATACAGAATACTATTCCACAGAGAAGATGCTCTTTTCTTAAATACCACTTTTTTCAACATGAAAAATAGAGAGACATGGAGTCAAATATTTCCTCTCAGGCTTCAAGGTAAGTGGCAGGCAGCTACATTTTGATTCAACACAGGAAAACATTTTCTTCCACAGCTCTTAAGTCTGTGAATTATATCTGCTTTGTGGTCACAGGAAAGGGAAAGGAAAGGATATGTTTTCTACTGTGGCATCAAGGTATACAGAAATGCTGTTAAAAGATTTTAGCAGCATTAGACTATTTGTTAATTTGTAAGTGAGTAAGATGCCTCTTAGAGAAGGAAGATTGCTTCAAGAAAACCTTCCTTTCAGTGTTTACTCAGCACTAATCCAAGAAAACCCTGCCACAGTACCAGAAGACAGACAAAAGACAAATTACACGGGCTTTGAGCAGCTTGTTTTTCCAGATGGTCACGCCACAGCTACAGTTCATGGGCACATAATGGCTAACTCGTACAAAGAAAACAAGCCTTATAATGTCACCAAGTCAATTTAATATTAAAAAAACCCACAAAATGTGTTCCTCAAACAAATTATTTCAAAGTTTGAAAAGTGCTTTTAGGTGTAATGGAATGGAAAATGGAATGGCATCAGCAGAGCTGAACAAAATACTCTGTATGCTAACAAAAGAAAGCTGTAAGGATTTCTTTTTCCACTCACGGGTCTGTCTTTTGTTTCACCATCATTGACATTATTCATCAGATCAGAAGGTAGTTACATGGTGAAAAAGATACTTACAGTCAAAACCTCTACCAAATGTACTCTATCAGGATTTTTTTAAAATTACTTGCAGTTTGAAAAATAAAGTACTTTACACAGGAAAAGTCCTGTGCTTCATTTTGGAAAAAAACAAAAGCAAGGAAGGATTTTATCATGCAGAATAAACTTCATGCAGAGAAGCCATATCACTACAACTAAAGCCAATCTTCTCTTTCTTTTTTTTTTTCCCTGCCAATTCCCCTTCTGATTATCCTCACAAATCCTCTGATTACCCTTGGGTGAAAACAAACAATATCTTCCTCTTTTTTATGTTTGGACTTCATGGCATTGATAGATGCTATTAGCAGGATGGGTGTCACGTGATCTTCTGATGAAACGTGCATCATATATAAATGAATCTTCTGATGAAGTGTGCCTCCTCACGGTAGTAACCTGCTCAGTAGTGCTGATGCATGATGACACAGATCGGCTCATTTCAAGAGGTCATAGATAGATTCAACAGCTTCTGTCAGTGGGAATGCAAATCTAAAAAGCAGCAAAAGCTTTGCTGAATTTTCCTAGGGATTAGAAGCCAAACTACATAATTCAGTTTCAGCTCAAGCAGATATTGGATAGCAACTGCAGTATCTGTAAAGTTTCCAATAGAAGATAATTATTTTTTTTTAAATTGGGATACATAGGAAATGTATGTATCTCCTCTTTAGGTTATATCCTAAGTATAAGTTTTATAAATATTTTCTTAGTATTTCTAATAAAATAGCTATACATATATAACCCCTACTTCTTTAGTCACTCATCCTAATTGTGATTTCCAGAGACATCTTTCTCATTGGTTAATAGGTAAACATATTTAGATTCATCATGAACAGAGAAAACATTAATTTCAGCATCTCATTCTTTTTTCCAATATACTTCATCTAACAAAATTTAAAGTCAAGGGGTAAAAAAACCCCTCCAAATAAAATTGGCTTGTCATCAGAAGTCTCCACAAAATGTAAACAGTTCCTTTTCCAGAGGGAAGAATTTATGCTTAGGAATTAGATCTTCAGTCTTTCAGCTGTAGATAGATGGTGGCAATAACTAAACCATTATTTACAGTTAAGATTGTACAGAACTATTATATATCAGCAGCTCTCTGGTGATCAGGAAGCTAATTGTTAGGAAATAGTACCATCCCTGCTGTAGATGGAGAAGCGAGTTTATGTTTTGTGGAGACAGTTGGCTTGAATTGCCACGTAAGAAACAATATTACTGATTATATCTCCCTAGTCCCCAAACTCCAGAGACTTGCCTGCAACCTTTTGAAAAAGGAATGGCAAGTATCTTTTCCCATTAAAAAGATGAGGGGTCAGGGTGGGTTGGGGAATGGGGAATGCTTGTTGCAAAGTGTTATGTTTCACTTTCTTCCTCACTGAAGAAAAAAAAAACAAAACACAAACAAAAAACACACTAGCATTTTCTCATTTTCCTCATTTTATGACAAGTTTATTATGTATTATTAGTTCATCTCTGTTGCAGTATATACATATGAGGTTCATATAGCCATGTTAAGGCATGGATTACTGAAGCCATTTGAGCAACTATTAATACCCTAAGGACTTATTTTTATTTTGAACTAATTAGTACCAAAGACAAAGGCAACACTGAACTTTAAATTCTACACTGGTATACAATGGCACATGGAAAGATCTGCCTCAATATTCACCAAGGAAGAAAGAAATAGTTTTCTGGAAAGGAAATAAAGTATCTGTATCACTTCCACACAACTTCATGTTATTCTTTCAGGAAAAGGATTTTTTCTCCCTAACATGGAATTCAATTTTCTGCACTTGGAACTTGGCAGTCCAAGTAGGTACGTCTACTGGTCATTACTCAAACACGTGCCAGTCTATAAAATCACCCCACATGATTTTCAGATTTATTTAACCTGTCTTCTACCACAAAAGGTCTTTAAAATAAATGTTTGCACTCTTTGGACTAGAAATATAAACTTGTGCTTGGTTTCATTAATGATTTATGAGTCCTAAACCATTCCAGCAGAGCAGATGCAGACACAACACATTTTACCACCATGTGCCATCATTCAGGTCTATATAAATACATCCCCTAATGGCAGTAGTTTAGAGGTCAACTGAGTTTAGTTGTTCTCAATCAGTTCTTGTTCCAGTTGCATCTTTTTGCATAATTATATCTGTTCTGTGGGTGTGATGAAGTGCAATGTACACAATTGTATTGTAGCCCCAGGTTGCCCAAGTGTTTGTACAGTTACATTCTGGTGTATCTGTGCTAAGACAACTCAAGGCTTCTTGGCAGAGTAGGTCAGACTGAATTTTGTCACCTTTGGGATGAAAACAAAATAAGCTATGCTGTTAGAGACTGTTTTACAAGTGCTTTAAGTACATTTCATTAAAAAAAACCACCTCCAAACCCTCACATTAAACAGCTCTGTCCCTCATCCAGGTCTCTAACTGCTAGAGATTAGACAGATCTGAAGCACGACATCTCTTCAAAAATTGCATCAGCCTTAAATATTGCCATTTCTGAGAATTTAATTATCCTACAGATGTCCAGTTCTGCACTGACCCCATGAATTTTCTCTCTAGGCTGAAGGGTGCACAAGATTGTCTGCACACTGCTGGCATGAACCTCAAAGCAGTGCATGCATTTCAGGTCAAATTTTGTTATCAGACATACAGATAAAGGGCCCACAATTTAGAATTTGAGATACTTGCAGGTATCTCAGGAGACTTTTTCACAGCTTTACTCTGCAGGGTTTTCTTTCATCTGCACACAAATCCTACAGTTTTCATAATAATGTTTCAAATAGCTTTCACTGTAAAATAAAATACAATTATTCCCCCATATTTCAGTGCTACAAGTCAATGGAGCGTTAAGAGAATGTGGCCATATTTTGTCTAGAACTGTTGTTTTCACACTGCTGGAGACAATGAGCACTGCCTTATGCTCCAGCTTATGATCTGTGCCACAGAAAGCAGTAATCTCAATTTGCCTCTGAAGAGAGGCTGGGGAGCCAAAGGCAGCTGCTTTTCCCTCTCCGAAAGCCCCAGCAATGGGCTATAAAGTTCACTAGGGAGGTTTGCAAAAGTGTTTCTTGTGGCTCCTCATCTAAATCTGATGCCAGATGCCAGACAGTTATGGATTGCTGTGGTGAGGTGGGCAAGAACAGCTGGTCTTCCATAATAATTGCCTTTCCTTTCTGGAAGTAAGAGGATATTAATAGGAAAACACAGGAATTTCAGAGGCCTTCTTTCCATCATAGTAATCTTTTGCAGAGAGACTGCTTGCAGGGGGGTGCCTCTGCTTAAGGACTGGTTCAAAACAGGGGAGCAGGGCTGTGGTGGGACAAGGGGATCTGGCAAGGTCCCGTGGAGCCCTTTCCCTGCCCAGCTCTTTACATGCATCCCCACCTTGCTCCCCAGGGATCCTCCATTCCTCACGGCGTCCTTGGCTGTTTGCAAGGCGCACAGACTCTGTTTGGGCTTTCCGTGACTGATGCTGATAAAAATAAAGTACACAGCAGCAAGTGTTTCTTTGGCACCGGGACCCAAAAGAGATCATTGATGGTCCTGAGTGGGTAGTATTATATGTATGGTGAGTAGTTAAGAAACATTAACAAAAAAGATTGATACAAAATGAAGTAGAACCATTAAGTTCACCGTGTTTTGTGTGGAAGTCTTGAGCGAGAAGTGTCTTATTCTGTTATGCTCTAACTCCCTCTGGTGATCAAGACTTGTATCAGACCTAAAAGTCAAATCAATAACAGCTTTCTGAGCATAGTTTTATTTCTACAGAATGAATCTAAGGTAATCTCTAAAAGTACCCATTGTTAAAAGTTCCTCAGCAGCTGTCCACTACACAGAGAATAATTAATTTAATGTAATCATTAAGTAGTAATTAATGTTGTGTGAGACCAGATGCTAGTTCTGTTGTGGCAGGAGAAAAGCTTAAAGTTTTTGATGGAGGACAACACACAAGGAGGGTTGCTGAACAGGAAATAGTCTGAGGTATTGGCCAATTCAGACTTTATGGACTTTACCTGTGACCTGAACAAAAATGTAAAAATAAGTATATAATGCCTGACTTGCAGATAAGCAACAAAACCAAGCTTCAGACAACACACTGGGCAGGATTTGCTGCTAACCTCATTGTTAGCTGTGATAGACTTTAAAAAGGAAATGCCCTCTGAGGAGAAAGACCTAGGAGTCCTGCTGGACAGTAAGATACCCATGAGTCAGCAATGTACCCTTGTGGCCCAGGAGGCCAATGGCATCATGGGGTGCATCAGGAAGAGTGTGACAGCAGGTCGAGGGAGGTCATCTTCCCCCTCTGCTCTGCCCCCGCCCCAGAGGTCCCATCTGGAGTACTGTGTCCAGTTTGGGTTCCCCAGTTGAAGAAGGACAGGGAACTGCTGGAGACAGTACAGCAGAGGGCAACAAAAATGATTAGGGGCCTGGAGCATCTCCCTGACAAGGAGAGGCTGAGGGACTTGGGTCTTTTTACTCTGGAGAAGAGAAGGCTGAGCGGGGATCTGATCAATGCTTATAAATACTTAAAGGGAGGGTGTCAGGAGGATGGGGCTGGTCTTTTCTCAGTGGTGCCCAGGGACAGAACAAGAGGTAACAGGCACAAACTCGATTGTAAGAAGTTCCACCTAAACATGAGGAGGAACTTCCTTACTGTGAGAGTGGTAGAGCACTGGAACAGGCTACTCAGAGAGGTGGTGGAGTCTCCTTCTCTGGAGACATTCAAAACCCACCTGGACAAGTTCCTGTGCAACGTGCTCGAGCAGGACCTGCTTTGGCAGTGGGGTTGGACTAGATGATCTCCAGAGCACCCTTCCAACCCCATGTGATTCTGTGATTCTGTAATGCCCTGTTCACTAATTTCTAGAAGACATGTACATTCATATAATGGGACTTACATCCCTGTCAGTGTCTTTGAGGGAAAGCGCCTGCTGAAAAAATAAATTATTACCAGATCAATCACCTTCCACCTAGAAAAATAACATTGGCAGGAACTACCTGTAATATTTCCATGCTACAACCTTATTTCTTTTTTAATAAGGATTTAAATTAGTGTAAAAATTGTAAGATATTTTCAATCCAAGGATATGAGCACATTTAGAGAGTGATATATTTCCTCTTACAGTGCAAGCTGACAGAGATGTGAAGTGCAGCTTGATGGGTGCTCAATTTGTTAAGTAAATCCTGATATATAAGCTGGCTTACTTTCAAATCTCAGGCTGGTGTCGTGAGAGTTGAAAGACAGTAAGACAGCTGAGAGTTTTGCAGAGTCTTGCTTCCGACATTGGTGCATTAGGCTAAATTTCTTACAGATCTAAGTGTTTTCACGAAACTGAAGCCCACCTGCACCCATGTGAATACTTGGTTCCTACAGACACCATGGGTAGGGCAGATACTAAGCCAACAAATGCAGATTTCAGGTGCACTGCAACCATTACAGCCATGTATAGCCACTGGTTTTTTTTGCACCAAACTGGAGTTCACACAACAATCCAGTTGGATTCAGTGGGTAAAAGCCACTGCTATAGAGGTCAGTTGGAGCTCTGCCACCCTTCTCCAGACACTCTCCCTTCACACAGTAATACTGTTCATGTCAGTAAGTTTCTCTGTATGTGTAAACATAGTCAAACATCAACAGTCCCAGAAAAGTCAAGATGTCATCTATTGCTACTGAGTCAAAAAAGAAATAAATATGGCAATTATTTTATTAACTATATAATTGCTTTCTTATATAGCCGTATTTTTAAAAAAATGCATGACACCTAACTCTTCTCCACTAAATATTTAATTTATAAATACTTTAAAATCAAGAATAACTTTATTTGATTGAAGAGTTCATGAACCCCCCTGGTTTTTTTTCTACTTTCTGACTAGTATCCTGTAATAAAGTAATTGGATAATTAGAGTCCAGTGGCTTGCAGGAAGGACTCAGCTTTGGCATTACATCAAGAACAGACCATACAGGTTCTGGTATACAAGAAACTGGAAGCATGAAGTTGGGGCTGTCAGTGTAGTCAGCTTCTTTCATTAAGAAAATGGAAAAAGTATTTTTCACTTACATGTGAAGGTCAAAAGACTTTTTTTTGGGTCCAAGATCAAACATCTTCAGTCTACTGTGAAATATTCAAGACTGGAAGAAACCTGGTCGTGTGTCAACAACACAATGGACCTTCAATTTTAGTACTACACCCTAAACCGTGAAATTCACTACATTATGTTCAATTCAGTGATGCACACACACCACAGCTATTTTGGTCTCAGAATACAGTTTACCTCATACAGTGGTATGAAAGAAAGAAATCCAATTATATTGCCAACTTTTACAGGAGACTCTTAATTACAATCCATGGATTACAGCACTAATTTTTTTTCCCCTTAGAATCATAGAATATCTCAAGTTGGAAGGGACCCATAAGGATCATGGAATCAAACTGCTGGCTCCTTGCAGAACTACCTAAAACTAAACCATAAGATTAAGAGTGTTGTCCAGATGCTCCTTGAACTCTGACTGCTTGATGCTGGGACCACTTCCCTGGGGAAGTGACCGACCTATTCCAGTGACCGACCATACTCTCAGTAAAGAACCTTTTTCAGGTGTCCAATTGTATCTTTCCCTGATGGAGCTTCATTCCATTTTCTTGTGTCCTGTCACCAGAGGGAGAAGATCATCAGTTTTCCCTCCCCTGAGGAGGTTTTGAACTGTGGTGGGATCAACCCTTAGCCTTCTCTTCTCTGAGCTGAACAAACCAAGTCACCTCAGCTGCTCTGCAATCTTCTTAAATATTTTTACTTCATCCACATACAATTTCCCCCTAACCTTTTTCATTCTCTGATATGCGCCTTGGTTGAAACCAGATCAAACAAACTATGCAATACATTTCACACCATGGTACCTTCAAAACCAGCAGACTCATCTATTGAGGGAACCTGTCTGAGGATAAGACAATATTATCCTGTTCTTGCCAGAAACCATTAGCAGATTTATGGAAAATAAAAAATAATTGTATTTTAAAATAAGAACAGTAGCCATATCTGTGTGCCTGCCCATGGCAGGGAGGTCAGAACATGATGATCTTTAAGGTCTCTTCCAACTCTATCCATTCTATGATTCTATATAACACAGTTAAGCAGACACACATTTATTAACTGGTTATTGGCTAGTGACCTGCATCAGAAACTGAACTTAACTGCATGCTATGCTATTCAAATCTGGCTGGTTATTCCCTCAGCCATTATCCTATCTAACTTTTCCCTTCAACATTTATCACTGGATGGTAAAAGGTTTTATTTACAAAGTGCAAGGGAAAAAACCCTCAATTCTGTCCAGAGCTGTCGTCAAGTTTTGAGATTTATTCAGACCGAAAAACTTGTTGAAAAGTGGGAGTTGTTGTCTCAGCATCTGTGCTTAAAACACAGTAAAGGTAGTCACCCTAGAAGGTGCAAATGAGTCAGTGGACTAAGTACAGGATGACTCATGTCGGTCTGACGAGGCCTTTAACCTCCGACTGTCCTCTCAGGCTACCTTTCTGCTGATGTGACACCACTGACCTCAGTGTTTGTACTCCTGACCAAGCAGCAAGCTGAGAAGCAGTCCCAGGGTCCCTCAGCAGGGACCAGCATGGTGGTCTATTACCCTGAAAGCCTACTTTGTTATCCTCTGATAAAATTTATCTCTATAAGAACAAATGCAAACTTCTCATGTTTCCTGAATTCCCACATGTAATCCTACTGTCCAGTCACTAAAAGGTGGGTGAAAGGAAATGCCCCACCATGAAGACTAGCTTCCCTGTGAAGAACAGAATGCCAGTCTATTAAAACATGTGGAATTCTGGTTTTGTCAACATTGAATTGTACTTGCTAACCCAGTTGTGCTTACTGGTGCATTTCAGAAATAATTAATCATTTAATTCCTGTTCAAAGTGGTCTGCTGGACAGAAATCTGTGGTATGCCAGGGATTATGGAATTGGAAACTAGAAAACCAGCAATATCTGCTGGTCTCACTGGCTTGTATACAGACAGATGATTTTAACGTATCTACTAGGCATGGTCCTTCCCCCAGAAAACAGGACAAGAAATTGGCTGTGAGCACGGAAGATCTGAAAGACCTGGGTGGGAAGACAAGACAGCAGCTCCCACTCTGTCCTGCTCCCACAGTACAGGCAGGGCCTGCCCATGTCTCACCAAGGCTGAGGGTCAGGAGCACACCTGTGCTGTTTGGCACATGTTC
The DNA here is from genome assembly GCA_004320125.1 of Scolopax mira. Classification (NCBI taxonomy): domain Eukaryota; kingdom Metazoa; phylum Chordata; class Aves; order Charadriiformes; family Scolopacidae; genus Scolopax; species Scolopax mira. The sequence goes on from BJBW01000569.1 coordinate 55,906, forward strand.
TCGCTGAGAACATGACTGTCCACTGGTGATGGACCTCCCTCCACTGGGAACTTGAATTAAATAAGGAAATATTTCTAAAATTTTCATGTTTGAAATATGGTGTTGCTTATACTGACAGAGCAGATGAGTATGTATTCTGTGGCACTGAAGACCATTCCATCTTCTTCAAATATGATACTTCTAACTGCTCTAAAAAACGTCGGAAGCTATTTTCCAGCTAGCATAAATACTTTGAACTTGTAACCAATGCCATCATTGCACAGAACTCTCAGTAAGTCACACAAAGACATAATTGTACACGGGAAAATACCTCCTCACTTTTTAATTCTGTCATTTCCACAATTATTAATGTGCTGAGCCAACATCATTGAGTTTTTAATGGAAAATGAAATCAAGAAGCCAATTTGTTACTTTTCTGAGAAAACTCATCTAAAACAAAATGTTGAAACACAATAAATCTGCCCCTTTTAGCTGAGCTTGCGGCTGCAAAAACTTCTGAACAAATTACGAAGCCCAAAGTAATCAGCTAATAATTTCAAATGTCACAACATCAGGTGATAAAGTAGCATGGGGGGAAATGTTTTTTTGTCAGAACTAGGGTTGGATCAAGTAGCATTTTGTGCTTATGGGCTGCCCACCAAGCCATTAGAGCATGCCTGAAAAATGTGCATTGTAGTTCAGAGCTCATTGTAAAGCTCAATTCCCATGCAAATCTGGGAAAACGGAGGGATGTTTTTCAAAATAAGCTGAGTGAGCAAAGACCCAAAATCCAGATTTGCAAACTAATATAGAACCAGATGGGGTACATGTTGAACTCTCAAAACAGACTTCTGACTTCTGTGGTCTTAAAACCACAATCATACAGTTTAAAATTTTTTTTGTTCTTAATTCCCTTGACAGTCTAATATTAGTGTATTGCGTGTTCCTCCTTTTTATCACTGTGGTCAATCTAAAGCCATCAAAGGTATTCTATATGAAAAGGTATTTCACAGAATGACAGAAGGGCTGAGGTTGGGGACACCTCCAAAAGTTGCCTAGTTGGCTACCCTGCTCAAAACAAGGCCAACCAGCACAGGTTGTCCAAGCCTGTTTCCACTCAGTTTTTGAAGATTTCCAAGGATGGAGGCACCACAACCTCTCTGGAAAATCTGCTCCAGTGCCAAATTACTCTTATGGTGAAAAAAACCAGTAATTATACTTAAGTAAAATTTCCTGTATTTTATTTCATGTCCATTGCCTCTTGTCTTTTCACTGGGCACGACTGGGTAGAATCTGGCTCTTTACTCACATCTCGAACCAGATATACCTGTAAATATTTTTTTTATTTCTCTTTAAATCACACCACCAAACAAAAAGCAAATTATGGGACATTTTAAACAAAATGTTACTGTTTCCCAGTTGGCTTTTTTTTTTTTTTCTTTTGCATTTGGGAATCCTTTGTAATGATCTCCAAGTGTTCACTACTTTTCTTTGTTCATCTAACTTTTTGAAATCCAGATGGTAAGGCCTTTCAGGCCTTTAAAAGAGTCACTGCTTTTTGCATGGTTGTATTTAGAGAGATACACACTTACACGCCTTCTGATTAGTCTTTGATGATTTTTTAGAATGTATATCTACCCTGTGTTGTTAAGCCACACACTGAAAAGCTAAATCTGCAAAAATGTAGACTTAAGCGATAGAAAATGAATGTAAATCCTGCTTACATTTGTCTCACTTAATCAAAAAAAAATAATGGACACTACTGCTGACTCTGTGGAGGAAACTAGGGATGTTTCACTCATTGTTTTGGTTTGTCCATGATGATAAGCCTGTCTTTGTGGACCTGCACAGAACCACCAAGAACAACCCAAGAGTTTGAAAGAGAAGAAGTGAAGTTAGTTTCAATAACTTAGGCTTGAAACTGCATTTCCAGAGGGTGCAAGGGGAATGTATGGGGGAATTTTCAGCACAGCAGAAGAGACCCCTTTTGCAAATACACCTAAAGCACTTCCTTGAGCCCCATTACTATGTGAAGTGAGAAGCTTACAATTTCAGTGTTAGAATACCAAGGAAGACATACTACGTATATTATCTTGAGCAAAAAATCCAAATGATGCTCTTATGTTTTACAGTCTCAAAGTCAGTTACAACTTTTCACTTTTGGTATCTGTTGGCAAAATGAGGTATTGCAAGTAATTGCATAATCAATATTCCTTGCATGGATTAAATTGCCCATTTTGCATGCATAAGAGTCATCCATATTCTGAATTCATTATAAAACAAAAACTTATTTTGGAACTGCTCAAATCACAGCCAGCATACACAAATTTATCAAAATATGCTTTCAAAGTTTGTTAAGATATTTTATCAATAAAAAAGATGGTTTGAATTTTGACTCCCCCCCAAAAATAATTATACATTCAAACTGTTCCTACATTCTTCACAGAATCACAGAATCACCTAGGTTTGAAGGGACCTTTAAAGATCATCTAGTCCAAGCAATGAAAAATCAAAAGAAAACAAAACAAAAACCATCCACGAATGAACAAGAACACCCCCACACAAACCCCACACCACACCCAAAACACCACCAACCCAACACTAATCCATATCCCCAAGCACCATGTCAACTCGTCTCTTGAATACCTCCAGGGATGGTGCCTCAACCACCTCCCTGGGCAGCTCATTACAATGCCTGACAACCCTTTCAGTAAAGAAATATTTCCTAATATCTAACCTCAACCTCCCCTGGCACAACTTGAGGCCATTACCCCTTGTCCTATCATCTCTGACAATTAGATGCTAAACTGATGCTATTGTGTATAATTAATTTCTAATAAAGAAATTCTAACACTATATTTGAAAGCATGACAACCATAACACCTGCGGGTATTCTAACAACTTACAAAAGTTAGAATAAAAAACTGAAAGACTAAGAGGTCAATGTTGCATGATGATATAGCCAACTAGAAGTCCAATAATGTTCTCCAAATGATAACTTTCCTTTCTTGTCTTACCAAATTTGTTTTATTTGGCTTACTATGGTCTTCTGAAGGTCTCTTCAAAACTTCATTCAATATGCAGTAACTCAGACTCACAAATGCATGTGTCTTTCACATGTGATACTCCTAACAAGGTGATTAATGCATGTGCTTACAATTTGAATGCTAAATTTCCACTATCATAGTAACATCTATAAGCCCGATTACAAGAAAAGTAATAGGTAAAAAGAGAATAATAGGTAAAAAAATTGTTTGCAGCACTAAAACTCCCAAGTAGTTTTCCAGTGAAACCCTCTAACAGTAACAGTTTTGCACTCAGATACTATCAAAAGAATGGTGGCTACAGGTCAAAAACCAAGCCCCAAACTAGCCCCAGGCAGCCTGGCTGCATCTAAGACATACCCCTGCACTAGTTCCATCCTTTTTCCTTTAACAAATCCTCAGTATAAATGTTTGTCCCAGGTGTAACCACCGACTGTGCAAAGAAACACCAACCAGCAAGCTTTTTTAGGCAACAGGCATTAAAAATGGCTGCTTGCCCCTTTTGACCACAGCATAGACCTTTCTCAATGATGTTCAATGCTAACTTAAATTCAGCTTTGACAAAAGCATCAGTGAGGGCCTGAAGACCTTCGGTTCCACTCTCTAAATCATGTTGGTCCAGTTTTGCAAACGCTAAATACCCTATATCCATGTCTTTCCCCATTCTTAAACACTAAACATACCCTATTAACTCAAAAAGCAACACGGTGGTTTCTTAAGAGCCATAAAAGGCATGCCCACACCACACCACCATCACCAAGATACCTTCCAGCCCTTTCTTGCATCTCCCCCAGTCCTCCCTTTCAAAGGAGAAATAGCTCACCCATAGTGAGATGTTTCAGCCCAGGTACGACCATTGCTCAGTGAGCTTAACTAGAAGCAGTCCTGAATTAGGGTTGCCTCCACTTTTCAGAGCACTTGAACAACCCAGATTTTAATCCCAGCCTTAGAGTCTACCTACCATGCCTACTCAATTGGAGGAGAGGGCAATAAGGAAGCAGCTTTTTGGTAGGAAATGTAAGTAGAGACCACTTTCCCAGCAATGTGCCCTTGTTGCCAAGAGGGCCAATGGAATCCTGGGCTGTGCAGGTAAGAGTGTGTCCAGTAGGTCAGGGGAGGTCATTCTCGCCCTTTACTCTGCACTGGTGAGACCACAACTGGAATACTGCATTCAGTTCTGGGTTCCCCAGTTCAAGAGAGACAGGGAACTACTGGAGAGACTCCAACATAGGGCAACTGAGATGATTAAAGGGATTGGAGCATCTCCCTTACAAGGAAAGGGTAGAGAGCTGGGGCTCTTTAGTCTGTAGAAGAGAAGGTTGCGGAGAGACCTTATTAATGCTTGTAGGTATCTAAAGGGTGGGTTGAAGGAGGATGGAACCAGATTCTTTTCAGTGTTTCTCAGTGACAGGACAAGGGGAAACAGGCACAAGCTGGAACATGGAACGTTCCACTCAAATATGAGGAAAAACTTCTTTACATTGAGGGTGACAGCACACTGGAACAGGATGCCCAAGGAGGGTGTGGAGTCCCCTTCTCTGGAGATCTTCAAGACCTGCCTGGATGCAGTCCTGAGTGATGTGCTCTGGGCAGCCCTGCTTTGGCAAAGGAGTTTGACTAGATGATCTCTAGAAATTCCTTCCAACTCTGACAATTCCATGATTCTGTGACTTCTCTTCATTTCACATCTTCCCTCTCCCAAAGGCGGTAAGTATGTCCTTACCAACATTTTACATAGTTGCCTCCTCCAACAAGATGTCAACACCTTCTAATGCCAAGTAGGCTATGATCACATTGCATTGCTTTCCCAACCTAATCTGACTCCACCTTCTAAAACTGAAATAAATTAGAATCATAGACTCATCTGGGCTGGAAGAGACCTCCAAAGGTCATCTAGTCTGACCCTCCCGCAGTCACAGGGACACCCCCAACTAGACCAGGTTGCCCAGGGCCTCATCGAGCCTCCCCTTGAATGTCTCCAGGGAATCACCTCCCGGGGCAACCTATTCCAGTGCTCCACCACCCTCATAGTAAAGAACTTATTCCTAACATCCAATCTAAATCTGCTCTTCTCCAGTTTAAAGCCATTGGCCCTTGTTCTGTCACTGAAGGCCTTTGTAAAGAGGCTCTCCCCAGCTTTCCTGTAGGCCCCTTCAGGTACTGGAAGGGCACTCTTGTGTCTCCCTGGAGCCTCCTCTTCTCCAGGCTGAACAACCCCAGCTCCCTCAGCCTGTCATCGGAGCAGAGGTGCTCCAACCCCCTAATCATTTTTGTGGCCCTCCTCTGGACCCGCTCTATCAGGTCCATGTCCTTCTTCTATTGAGGGCTCCAGACCTGCACAGAGTGCTCCAGGTGAGGTTTCACCCGAGCAGAGTAAAGTGGCAGAATCACTTCTCTGGACCTGCTGGCAACACTTCTTTTGATGCAGCCCAGGATGCAATTGGCCTTTGGGGCTGCAAGTGCACGCTTCCTGCTCATGGCCAGTTTCTCATCCATCATTACCCAGGTTTGCCTTTCTGTCTTTCAAAAAATCTAACCCTAAGGCTCATCATGTCCTTAACCTTAGAGATATAAAGCAGGTGTAGCTGCTAACATCAGCAGTGAGCGCTGTCATGCGAAGCAGCTGCACAGCCCATTAAGCCTCCTCTCCTGACAGCAGTTACTTCATCTCCGCTTGAGGTCCAGAACGATTATCTCATGCAAGTAGCACTCAGGGATGGAGTTAAACCTCAGAGCAAGAAAAGCAAGCCTGTGCAAGCAGCAAGAGTTTTGAAATCAACTGTCACCAGCCCTGGCCTCATCCTGGCTCACTTTTTGGAACACACCATGACAACGAGCTTTTGGGAACTGGCCACCCTTTGGAGCACCTGGTGCAGGCACGTGGGAGGTGTGTGTGTGAACGGGAGAGGGAGCCCTCAGCACACCAGCCAGCACAAGCTGTGCCCAGGGGCAAAAACCGAGCCAAAACACACTCCACCCACTGCCAGCTGGGCATGGGAGGCACGACTCTGGCCTCTGGTCCAGAGGTGTCACCTCACCCAACCACTGCGCGGTCAGCAGATGGTGCCCTGCAGTTTACAACTTACAGAAAACCCCACCAAGGTTCTGAAGAAAAGTGCAGACATGCTACCGACTCTGCTGGCAATAGAGGGCCACTGCTCAGGACTTACTGTGCTTCAACCTCCATTGATCCCCTTGCTTCCTGCAGGGTATGCGAGCAGCAGAGAGAGCTCCCTGAGAGAGATGAACCAGCCAGACTCACAGCGTGGTCCTGGGCTGATCTCGGGATGAGAGCTTGCAGGGTGCCACAGGAGGTGGCTGGGGGCCATTTGGCAGGGGAGGGGGTGCAAGGGGATGGGAAACAGCATAGGATTCACAGTACATGGGCTGCCAGCTCTTGCCTTTCAAATGTTAAGAGGCCTTCCAAATCAATCGTGAAAACTCGAAATGATCATTTTCTTTGTAGAAATTAACTACATAGGGGGAAAAAAAAAGATAGCATGTATCCTTTTGCAGGATGCGAGGCTTGAAGAAAACCTCTAAGTACAACACATCTTGCAAAACATCTGAAATACTTGGCCGCAAGGCAATACCAGTTACAGTTCTAGTGTAGTAATAGAAAGTAAAGTCTAACGTCAGTAACAAATACATCCCGTGATGAGTAATCAGGTGAGTGGCAGTAATTTCACCTCGGTTTCCACACCCACAGAATTCCTTCACGCTAGCTAAATTGGAAACTTCTCTCCCTGGAATCCCCCCCGTGTACTCAGAGGAGTTAAGCTTTTCCTCAAGATCACGTGCTGGAAATGCCCAATTTCCCCGGCTCAGTGCCTATGCAAGGAAATCAGCCAGTTGATTTTACAGGTCCAGCTGGCTGCCTTGAGTTACAGGGGATGGATTTTTACAAGTGTTTTAAGACTGAGCTGTCTCCTCCTTAAAAGGTGCTGCACCTTCAGGAAGTGTATAACAGGAGTGCAAGCTCATCTATTCCTCATTTATCCACACTGCAAAACTTCACACCTTCCTGCCAGGCTTCTTGTTGAACAAGAGGAAAAAAAACCAAAACACCCTAAGAACTATAAAACCAGGGTGAAAAATTCTTCACAGCCAATTTTACTATTGCTAAACACAAGTGTGCCTGTGTTTTTTTCTCTCACAAATGAAGTTATAAATGTTTTTATCAGGTATGAGCAGAGTCAAGCCCTAAGTGTGTATTGCCATTAGATTCAGCATAGTGTGCAGAAAACATGTATTGGAGAGACATTTGTGGACATGCAGACCCCAGCCTGGAAAAGGAAGAGATGCTCACAAACGCTGTTGTGAAATTCAAGGAGGCAACTTGCATTAGGAGAGCTGCCCCTTGCAGAGAGAGTGCTCACTTGATTGGGACCAGAACTGCTAACATTTGTCCTGTCTTCTGGATGTACCATTAACATGCCCTCAAATCAAACTTGCCTCCAGTTCTGTGTGGGAGTTTATGGAAAACAGGAAAGGAAAAGCATGTGCCTGCTTAAAATAATTGTTACGAGGGTCTAACAGAAAATTGTTTCACGTGTCATTAACCAAGCACGTAAATAGTGTGTGTGGATTAAAACACAGACACAGAGCACACGCCAAATCACATCACATCACACCATATCACTCCACTCTTTTAACCGTTTCTGAGACTTCCAAGCCAAGACCAGGCTGAGTGTTCTTTTGGGAGGTTCAGGGACACCATCTAGCGTTGGCATTTGGAGAACACATGATGTGACCAAGCCCAGTAAACCCTTGTCCCACCATGGTGGGCCAGAAAGGTGGCCAGGAAGAGTAACTCACTGTGTTACTGCATCGTTCATCTGGACAAAGTGTAAAGTGAACAACCTGGATGACAACAAATGACACATCCTGGAGCCCAATCTTTTGAGAAAATGAGGTGCAAGGCTTGGACAGCTTTGCTTTACTAAGCTTTGCACTTGCTGTCCAGACTGTTCTCAATGAAGTCTTTGGTTTTAGTTTATATTACTTAAAAGAAGCAAAGAGGTTTGTTTTACCTCACAACAGGTAACAAGTCTGGTGATACCTCTGCCACCACACAGAGGCAGCCCTGCAGCATCATTACTTTATTAGCACAGAAGCCCCGGGGGTCTAAATGACTCATTTAGAAAGGGAAATGAGCCAGAGTAGAAAGTGCCCTGTTCCTGAGCCCTTCTGGGTTGAGGCCCTTGAGGCATCTCATTCCAGTATCTCTCTGGAGTCTGGAAACACGCTAACTACCAGCAATTAACCACTACCTGTGAAAATATCTTCTGCAGGTAAGGCATTCTTTCCTACTACACTTTAGGGAAATGAATGTGTGCATAAACATGCCATTTCTTTTAATGGCTTGGTGAGCTACGGGAAGCAGGGCCAGGAATACCAGATGCATAGGTGGGACACCTGGGATTTCCAAAACACAGCAAACTGGAGAACTGGACAGTTCTCCTGCTGTATTTAACTAACAAAGTAGGCACAAACCCACACTCCAGCCCAATGCCCTCAGTTCGGCTTGAAAGATCCACGTTGTGAAATACTTGTCGTTAAATAGGCTGATTACACATATAGATCTCAAAGAGCACACAAAAGCCTATTTCTAATTAATGTCATTTTAGGACATCTCCCTAACTTTGTCTTCTCTCTTCTACTTATCTTGCTAGAAAAAGTGTAGTTATAAAACTGCAGATTGACTTTCTTTTGTTCTCCAGAACACCCTGTTGTATAGCAAAAATTAAAGCCTTGACCTGTGTTATGAATAGTATTTTTAATAAAACAGTTTGTAGTCCTCCTATTCCATTGTTTCAATAATTCTATTTAGGGCCACTCACTCCCTTAAGCTTTCAAGTGCATTGAAGAAGCTGGAGAAGCGGACCTGTAAACCGCTTTGATGCTTGTTTTTCTGCAGCAGACTGGGAAATCCCCATGAATAGTAGCAAAGGAAATTTAGGGGTTTCCCTGAAGATCAACAGGCTGCCAACGCATGTTCTAAAGTATTGCACAGCAGGAACACTAGCAATCGAGCTGGGAATAACATATGCCAGTAGGAGTGGTTCAGTGGATATGCTAAGGCTAAGCTTTGTGGGAAACTAGTTAATAAATAACATATAGCTCTTTAAACAAGATGATTTGTTTTCCTTCCTCTCCACTGCATCCAAGGAATAAGGAACCACATAAAGTACTTCCATGCAGCAAGCAAGTGGCTAGAACAAAAGTTCCAACAAGAACAAGAGCTGGACAAAACATTCAAATAAATTGTCACTTTACTGGAAAAAGGAGTAGGACAGGAGGAAAAACTATTCACAAATCATGAACAAATTTATCAAAATGTATCTTAAAAAAAAAAGGCATAGGAAGATTTTAAATACTTCTCAACAATTCACTTTTCAGCATGTATTCCATTTGAGAAAGGTCTACCTTTGTTCCTCATTTTCAAAACAGAACTCTCTTGCTCCTAGTTTTGAAAATGCTTTTTTTTTTTTAATTGGAAATGGGATACATTTAAGAAAAATTAAAGAATAGGGCTAAATAATCAAGAAATAAGAAAGAAGCATTAGTGAGAAATATACAAAATGTTTGGTTTGAGGGAGAATCCAAATAAATTGGGGTAGTTCTTGGTTTGCTTTGCAGAAAGTAGTTCTCCTTCAATAAGACGGTAGTTAATTTCTATTCTTTGTTCAGTCAGCAGTTCCTCCCATTCAGTCAGCATGACAAAAGTGAATTAATCATCCAGCCCTAGCCTGGAATAACCTTTCTAATTACAACTGAAATTTTTTGGCATACCTAAATGCAGAAGGATCAAATAGGTTCTGGACCATGCCCAGAGAAGGGCAACAACGCTGATGAGGGGTCTGGAGAACAAGCCTTATGAGGAGCAGCTGAGGGAGCTGGGATTGTTCAGTTTGGAGAAAAGAGGCTGAGGGTAGACCTTATTGCTCTATACAACTACCTGAAAGGAGGGTGTAGCGAGGTGAGGGTTGGTGTCTTCTCCCAAGTAACAAGTGGTAGGACAAGAGCAAAAGGCCCAAGTAGTGCCAGGGGAGATTTAGATTGGATATTGGGCAAAAATTCTTCACTGAAAGGGTTGTCAAGCATTGGACCAGGTTGCTCAGGGAAATGGTTGAGTCGCCACCTCTGGATATATTTAAAATACGTGCAGATGTGGCACTTAGGGACATGGTTTAGTGATGGACTTGGCAGTGTTAGGTTAACAGTTGGACTTGATGATCTTAAAGGTATCTTTCAACAAAAACTATTATATGATTCTATAAATGCAGGGATCCACGTACTCAAGAGTTGATAACTGATTTTGCTGCATCTCCCTGACTTCAAGGACCATGAGTTCTGGATGCATTTCAGGTTCTCTCTGAAATCCTACTGAGGTGTTCGGCAGCCTCTGCCATGCCACGTACATCCGCATTTCAAACAAACATTGTCTTTTCCTTTCCTAAGCAGGTTAAATGTTCGTAGGTAAAGGAAGGAGATGTTGCTTCATACCACTGCCAGGCAGTGTCTGATAAGAGCAATAAAAAGACCTGTATGTTACAGACAAGCTGGCATGGAAACAGGGGCAGACGAGAAAGCAAAATGTGGTGGTGTACAAAAGTCTATTTGTTATATGGCTATTTGAGGACTTGTGCCAGTAAGCACTGCCAATAGCAAAACCAGTATAATGGGTGAAAAAAAGTTCAGTGTGTTTTGCTGAGCGCCACCAACACCGAACAAAGGTCAAAGATAGATGACACAAGATTTTAGTCATGAACAGTGTGCAATACCTTGTTTTTCTAGTGCCCCACCATGTTAATGAAAATGCTACCTGAAAAAAGCTCTAGTGGAGCATAAAAAGTACATAACTGGCCAGTAATAGCTCAGTATTGCGGCCCTGATGCAATTACCATTTTCTTATCCTACAATAAACACATTTGGAATAAAATGGAGAGTAATTTTTGGAAGAAGCTTATGCCTTCTTATTCTGCCTGAAGGCTACACTTGTGTTGTCCCTTTCCTTCTCTGTCCTTGTACATGCCCTTTTGTGCAAGGGCACATATTCAAGTGTGTTTTGACAGCAGCTTCTGACTCAGAATATTCCAGGAAAATAGTCCTGCCTCATTTCTGCACTAGAATGAGATGTGAAATACATGGAAAACAGCCCCCTTCACATTAGGGTTGGTCTTGGCCTTATTCAGAGATGCAACCCCTGGTTCCTAAAAACTTTCAGGTAAAAATGTAGAAGACACTTTCAGACTTGGTGCTAGAGGACAGGATGCTCTATGTAAATGACAGTTCTCACTTCAGCTGCCACAGTAATTCTTTTGGACCTAACACCAACTTCCAACTGCAAAGTCTTCTTCTTTTATTGGGGAAATGAGAAGACTGTAAAGGAAGAATCAACACCAAAAACCTGAGGACAAAGAGATTCAAGAATATATAAGGTTTAATATTTATTGAATATTTAACTCAGGTTCTCTTGTACTGAAAAACTTAGTGCTTCAGGACACAACAAACAAAAAAAAGTTAGAGAGTTTTAGATTGACATGAGAGAAGAAAATCAATGGTTATCCATCTAACATACTGCAGGTAATTTTCCAGCATTTGGTGATCTTATTTGTTGTACTACCCACCTGAAAATGTCTTTAATGAATTCTTTGTTTTATGTTCTTTTCACTTGAGTGTCTGAACTTATCTCCGTGAAAGCCATCTATATTCTATAAGCTTCCGCATGTTGTACTCAATAACACCTAAGTAAGTGATAAGAATTTAAACCTGTTAAAATGTATTCAGTCATCTGTTGAACCAATTAACACAGCATTAATAGGAATACTATGTTATGGGGAATGTTAGAAGTTCATACATCTAAAGGACATATGCCCTGTATTTTTAAGCTAAGTGATGGATCTAATTAGTATCATCTTTATATACCTCAAGTCCTTCTTAGAAATATCTTCTATGTTTGTTCACAAAAATCTACTGCCATTTGCCAAGCAGCCCACAATAATTCACTTTCTTAGTCACCAGATTGTATATTCATTTCTCTGTGACGCATGTGCTCTTGCACATAGCCTTTTATCTCCCTCTTTACAAGGAAATTTATCCATAGTTTTAAGGTGTGTACATCCGTATGAGCAGAAATCAGCTTGCCTTGATGTTTTTGTTGGGAGTCCTCAATGTGGAGGAATTCAGGTCTTGGGGTATTTTCATCTTAAATTATGCAATGGGAATTTACAAATTAACCGCAGCAGACTGTGATTCATCTTTCTACTGCTGAATTTCACATTCCTCTCTCAAACACCTGAAATGAAAATTCTTAATCATAAAGCATACCAATTTTCACTCAGAAAACCCTTGCAAAAGTGGGAACATAACTGTTTACTTTCCCTCATGATAATTGTATTGGTTTTGTTTCTCATCGCATACTTAGTTTGTACTTTGCTGAATTTTCTTGCTTACTCTCCATGTTCTTACAGGGTGTACATGGTGCTGTCTCTGCTCATCTCTCTGGACATTGCATGTATCATGCAGCACTTAACTGCAAGTTCTTGCTCTGTCCAATGCAAAAATGAACAGGTTGGAGGCAAAGTTTTTCTCCTTCAGGAAGGCTGAAGAAGAGCCTGGAGAACTAATTAATGTGGTGGAAGGGAGGGATATCTCCTGCTTTGGGAACTAGTCAGATACCCAGGAGGAAGTGTGGGAAATGCAGGAAAAGAAATCCATGAGCTCATTAATTCTGTATGTGTAGAAGGTATGTGCAGTGAAGAGAAAGAAGATTGAAGGTCATGAGGAGGACAGATGATCCAAATCCAAGTCAGAGATTTGGCCTACAGATCAGGTCTACATGGCCTTGCCTGTAGAAGGACTATCTATATTTAAGAGAGATCTGAGGAGGGCTTAAAAGAGATTCAGAGAGAACCATGAACAAAGACAGATTAAAGGTCACTCTGTGGATGAAGCTGAATGGCTGTAAGTAAGCTATAAGATCAGCAAAGTCTGAAAAAATCATTCATTGAAGTTTTGATTTGGTTATTGACAGGAACATTGGTTGCAGGTAATGGTAAGAAATGCAGAAATTAAATGCATCTTCCACATCCAGAGCTAGCAGGCCAGAGCAAGTTGCCCTGAAAGAAAAAAAAAGGAACATTGTTTGTTTCCTTAAATTTATGAAATAAAAGTAGCCTTCAAGAAAAGCATTAGCTGCAATATCTGCCTAGTTTAGGAAATATGTAGGGACAGGTGTATCTAAGGAAGGGTACCTGCTTAGAAAACTCTCTTCTTAACATCTGTCACTTCTACTGCTTATAACAGCTATATGAATTATTTTTTATTTGATAACCTATTGAGTTCAAAATGCAGTGTCACATGAAAATCTGACAGATTAAAGAAAATAGAGGTCATAATAAAACAAATGATTGCTAAGGTATCACTAACCAGATTCCATCAGAAGTCTGAGCTACCAGCACAGATAATGAATGAATATATATGTGTGTATATATATATATATATATCTGTGTCCTGAAGAATTTCTGCTCTGATTGATATTCTTTCAAAATTAGTGGGAGTTTTTTGTTCCTACAAGTTATTAATTTTTAAAATGTTTGAAATTAACTTTTAAACAACATTTCCCATCTGCAAGGCATGTTTTAAAAAGCACTTTTATCAGTGGGAAAAATCTCATTGTGAAGAAAATCCTCCAAAATAAACAGGACCTGGTATGTTATGGGATCACAAAATGGTGTACATAAAAGTGAGTATATTATAACTACCATAAAAATGTACTGTCCTTCCAAACATCTATAAAGTCCTCTCAAGAAGCTTTACATCATCTGGCAATTGGCACTTTACTACAATTTGCAACTGCTAACAATTAAGTCCTAAACGGTGGTTTGCAGCATCTTACTGCCCAACAGAAGGCCTGTGCAATCATGCCATACATTACAGGCACATTTTGTCCTTTATGTCATCTTGCTTGGAAAGAAGGAGAGAGCTCGGAGTCAAATCTCATTTCCCCAACTTCAGCAAGACACTTGATGTCTGTAACTTGCCTTTTAAAGTTTTCTACTAAGAGAAAATTTACATAACAGGAGGATATCCTCCACAGATATTATAACTGAGTGAAATAAGTAATCAAAATAGCCCTCTGGTAGAGGCAGGAACAAAAAAGAACCCCACCAACATATGTCAGCTGTTTTGGAGGGATCAGATGGGGAGTAGTTCTCACCTTTGAGATTGTGAACACGGAGGCTAGTTTTGATAGAGCATCATGACTTGATCTGATATGTACTGAACCTGAATCAGTCATGTCTGTTCACTCAAATCAGCACACAAACAGGTTTTCTAATTCTTCTGAGACGTTCTCTTATTTGATTTCCTACAATGAAACAAGTTCCATGTAGTGAAGAAAACATCAGTTACGCTTTTCTCCTAACTTCACTCAATACTGGAAAGAGAATGGAGGAAAATACTTCATGCAAAATAGAAAAGAACACTGTATTTTGTGATTCAGAATTAGTTACATGGCAATAAAGTATGACAAGAACAACCACAGTCCTTTACATCTATGTCAAAGACCTTAATTTTCTAGGGCTGTCGTTTTGTTTATAACTTCAGATTTCTCCAAAATGTGAAATAGATTGCAAACCACTTCATGTCAAATTCATGACCAATGCATGTGACACAGGTGATTAGCAATGGCATCATATTTACAAATAATTTACCACATTGCAGAAACAAGCCTTATATTTTTAGAAGAATAATGAACAACCAAGCCAGCTACTGCAAAGGTGGCTATACATTTCGAGTGCATCAGGCTCTGTGTGGGAAATTCAGTGTCTAGTTACAGTTCCTAAGGTTATCAAAGAATACCTTAACACAGCACATGACCAGTTTTCTTTGTGTGCCTCGGGACATTTATGGAGAGTCCCTATCAAACTTAAGGATGAATCAATATCCTGTAGAGATCTCCATAGTCCTCTGTAACAGAATCACAATTACACCAGATGCTGGGTTAAACAGAGTTCAACTTCATCCTCCCGGGTAATGCTTTGTACAGTTTTTCCCCTTTTTCTAATTTAACCATCTTTTACAATTTTTTCCCCTAAATTACTAGGTTTGGAATTAAAGTGAATCCCTGCCCAAATGAAAATCAAAGGGTAGTCTGCCATTTTTACCTCAGCTGAGAAGAATTTCACCAACTGTACTTAACTTTGTTATTGCTAGCATTTTATTGGTTGCAACTCTCTTCTTCATTGTAATGCTATTTAACCAAAGGCTTTCGATGTCACTCAGATGTTCATAGAAATTATATTTTACTTAACTTGAGACTGAACCTCATTTATGTCCTACAGCCATAAAAAGAACTTGGCAGTCTTGTATAAGCCTTTCTCCTTTTCAGGATCAGTAGAATCTCTAATTATGTTTTCTAGAAGTGATGGGCGTTCTTATTGTTATTGATAAAGCGACTGCCAAGATGAAGGCCACATGGAGAATCAACTTCTCCTAAGGTATAGTACACAGAGAAAAACAGTTTTTATTTCCGACTACAACACACTTTCCTGCACTGGGTTGGCTATTGGTTTTCTTCATATGTGAAGAGACTCCTACTTAAATAATAAAGCACACTGTAGCTTTGCCCCAAACTTAAATGCCATGAACTCAGTTATATTGTTCCAAATACTTGCATAGGCATTGCTTAAAAGACACAACAGAACAGCGATGTGGTCCATGCCACGGCAACACTGCTACAGTTGTCAGCTCCTTCACCAGGTTGCTGGTAATGCTGGTGTGCTGGTGTGCCTGGGTAGAGGAGAAGAGGGTGCATGCACACATTTGCTAGTGAAATAGCAACTTGGTCACTATCTATAAAGAATGCTTTTAAACACTGGAAAAATATCATAAGAACATCACTTCTAGTTCAGCCTACAGACTCTGTAACTCATCCTTAAAATATTGCACAAGTCTTGGTGTTCCAGGCACTTCCTAGAATTTGTATTTTCTCTATATTTTTAGAAGGTCTGCTTCTGTGAGGTGAAAGATCATTGAGAGGGTTACAAGACTGCTTAATTTTTCTAAATAAACTCACATACCACAATTCTCCAAGGTGTTCAGCTTTACAAGCTTATTGCACTAGTCAGTGTGGACTTATTTTATACCTCTTTTTTCCCTTTTTTTTTTTTTTTTTCACTGCCAGGAAGAAGAGTTTTTTCAAAGGGCACTTCTGTTCACTCAATGAGTAGCCCCTCTGGCAAATACACTCCAACCACATCACTGAGTACTCTCCTATTGCTCTTTTGTGAAATAGTTTTGTACGATGTTTGGGATCGCACACAGTGTCAGCTTCGCTCTGGACATAACAGGAGATTGAAAAACTTTAGTTTTAATTCTGCATCCTGTTTTGGGATAAGATGCACCTTGACAGCTACTGAACAGTTCACACAGTGGCACAGGTCTGCACATGAGTTCAGCACATGGACAGTCATTCATTCAGGATGATTCCCTTGTTTCAATGAGTCTTATTATGTAAATCTTATTTTCTCCAGCTGATAAGGAGGCCCCCCCCTTTCTAGCAACCAGTGGCACTTCTAAAAAACAATATATGCCTGCAAAGCAAAACCACAGAGGACCACGTACATGCCCAAGACCTCCACAAAAAAAAGTAAACCTATGTGAGGAGAAAAAAGTTATCAGCAGACATTTCTTATGAAATAATGAACTTCCTTTATTTTCAAACTGTTACTTTTTCAGGGTGACTGATAATCACAGAGAGCCCTTCTCCTCTCAGGATACACAAACCACAGGATTCCGATGACTCACACTGAAAGAGCTTTCAAACACATGGAGGACGGAAGGGCATGCTGTTTCTGCATTAAAGCTTCCTGCCAAACCCCAAAACTAAGTATACATAAATGTATTTGGATAAAGTTTTAGCAACAGTGAGAAATTCACCTCCCTGTAACCCTTCCGGTGAGACAGTCTTGCCCATCTTATGAACTGCCTGATTGCATCCTGTTTGCCATATGCTTCCTTTTTTACAATCACAGCTGAAAGCACAATACTTGTGAACGTGTTGTTTGCACACAAAGGTGTGATACTGACTTTTTGATGCAAAGCTATAATGTAATACCTCTCCTCACTGATAGTCAGCAGAAAAGGTGACTCAGCTGAAATTTTGAGTGTTCTTTGGGCAGCACCTGTAATTTATTATATGACACTTATATGTGTTTATATGACACTTATCACAATATGCTCCTAACTGGTCAAGCTCTTTGGTTGAATATTAATAGTAAATTAAAGTGAAGTTCTTCCTTCTTGGAAACTGTAAAGATAAATCCTACAGCTCTAGCAGAATCGACTCTCCAAAGCAGAAGTACTAAGCTCAATGCTCTGTACTGTATAGGAATTGTTATGGGGAAACCTTAAAGAAAAAAGATCTGGTGAGACAAAATATACACAGGGGTGAAAGTACAGTCTGATGCTGTTGCTGTCTTTTCCAGGGTGCTTCTCTGTCTCTCTGGAGACATGCCATTACACTCACTGCCTATTTAGCACCTAGATAACACTGCAGGGAACATAATTAAGCCTGTCCGGGCACATCTTTCTAAAAGCAAAGGTTGAGTATCCCTGAAGTATGTGTTTCACTGAACTTAGGTAATTTCTCAGGCCATAGCTTGGAATTTGATGGAAATGAGTCAATGGAAGTTAAAGCAGAATAGAGCAGGTAAGCACGAATGGTTTGCAAAACAGTAAACTTCAGATTCAAACTAACAGCAGGGGCCAGTAGAAGACTTGCATTCTCAAATTCTTAAACTAGATTTAGTTGATGTACTGTACAAAAGCGGATGCCTGCCTTGTGAGGGAAAGGCGTGAATGAAAGTCATGCAAAACTCTGAGCCACTGAGCTAGTTCTAAATGGCAGAGGAGACACCAGTGAGCTTATGGAGGACCTCAGGCTTTGCAACCTGAATTGCATTCTCTGCGGCTGCAAGTGCACGGCTTTCAGTAATTTGAAGTTAATTTGTGTATGCTGCTGTCCCCAAATCCCAGGTGCCAATCCCTTATTGACTGCAGCTCCATTACTGAGGACATAGGAAGGTGCTGGAGCACCCAGACTGCACTCCTCATATAGGCAGAGTTCCCTAACATGAACAGGGCAGTAAGGATCCCAAGCAAGTGGGATTGGTGATTTGTGGGGCAGGACGACACATATTTTTTGGGAACCTCTGGGTGGCCGAGAGGAAAAATGCATGGATAGTGTACAAGCATTGCAAAGGTATAGTGAAGACAAGAGTCTTGCACTTTAGGAGGATGATAACCATCTTCTTTATCCACCCAACTCACAACCCTGTTATTATCACTATGTGGAAAGCAGATGACATCAATTTCTCTGGGGTGATGAGTACATCCATCAGTTTCTGCTTTTATGACTACCACAGAGAATTACTGTGCTCATTCCCCTTTTCCTATCAGTTGCACTCATAGAACTTTTAATGATACAGCTTTTAATTATTCTTCTCCTAAGATATCAATGTAAAATTCAGGGAATATGGAATACCATACATGAAAGATTTAATGTGTTTCTCCTCTTGTCATTCTTGCCTTTCTAAGTTATTATGGAATATTCTTTCTTCTTTTATCCATGTAGATCCAGGCATATTTTTGGTGCAATTACTATATAAGAACATAAAAGGGCCTTGAAGAAGATAATTTCATAAATGTAGAGCATTATTACTGTAACATTGGATTTCTTTACCCTATTTGTGTAAAACTCCCATCCAAATTACTCCCTACATGAAAGTTTTCTTAAGGAACTAAACCTATAATCTGTTTTTCATGTAGATAATGAAATGCAATGGTTGCAGCATCAGCTGTTAGTTCCTTGTTTTCCATGTCCTGTTTGGTAATTCAAAATCTGCATCATTCTGGATATTTGAAGGAAGCATAAAATTAATATCAAAGCAAAAGGGGGTATGTGCATGACATATCAGGACAGTAGGTCCTGGAAATAAAGGAAAAGCATGCTAAGTGGACTCTGGTATGGATTTCTGTTTTTTAGAGATCTGGATTTAAATAAGAATTTTGCAACACGGTGCTATATGAATTCTTTTAAGTGAACATGGTTGAGATTATACTGTTCTTACTAAACATTTTGGAAAAGCACACTTCAAGCAGTGATGACGCAAATGTCAAACAGGATGTATGTATTGAGTGATTTCCTGAGGTGTATCCCAGTCAGGTATTTGATATTCTTTTTAACAACTTAGATAGAATAGTAAATATGTTTATCACACCATCGCTGTGATATGAGCTGCAAGGTTAGATGTGATGGAGAGCAAGGATAGAGTTCGGCATAATTTTTAAACATTACAGAAGAGATCTGGAAACACTGAGTTCAATTTCAATGACAACTGCAAAATTCTAAACAAACAATGGCAATCAGATGCTTCAAATGTAGGGTGGGAAATGATAGTGTCTAGCCCTGGAGAAGGGCATCTGTGAGAAGGTGGTATCTAAATCAAACAAGCCAACGTCTTATATTTTGTCAAGAAACATAAAGAGCTCACACTGGGACATATGATCAGGTGTCTAACTTGACAGGCCCCAGGAGAAATGGCTTGTGCTCCACTGATATATCTTCAAATTATTTTTGTGCTCAACTTTAGGCATCCTCTCTTAAGAAAGGTACAATACACCTACAATAACATACGTTATAATTTGAGATCCAGAAGAGAAGAATGGGGATGAGCAGGGATCTAGAAAATACAGCTGATAAGGAAAGACTGAAAGAAGTTAAGTCATGTACTTGAGGACTAAAAGGATTCTAGGAGAAGGGCAGAAGTCATGAGCTTAGGGAACCAGCATTAACAAAATGGAGATCAGACACTAATGGCATGGTCTGGATGACTCAAGTCACTTAGGGAGTCTGTAAAGGCTCCCCACCAAATGTTTGTGTAGACACAACCAACAAATAATCCTCATGAATAATTGTCAGAAAGAAGATGAACAAGATTTGTGTCTGAACCTACTCCAGACCTTTCAATATGTCACACAGGTCCCACACTGTACAGAAGTGATAGAAAAGTTTTTAGTATTTCTGGAAGGAGGCAGGGGAGGGGTGGGGAATTAAAGACAAACTGTGAGGATATCTTACTTACTCTGGCCATGTGTCTAGACCCTCATCCAAACTTAGATCCTCAAAATGGACCAAAAGTCAATTTAACTGAGAGAATTCTTAATTTAAATGAATCTAACATTAGAACACTTCAATAATTGGGAAAACTTTAAGTAACTAGGTGAGACAGCCTAGAAATAGAACGGTTCATATGCATTGCTTCCCCGGCCAGCTGTGTCTCTGCAGGCAGATCCTCATGTCCATAGCTGGTTGCAGCCAGTTCATTGATTTCTTGAGTAGCAGTACGTTATTCCCAGCTCTCTCTAGGAAGTTCCCGTTTCCAATCCTCTGATACTCAGATGTCTGGTCCCTTCCTAGGCAACAGCAACCTACACTCTTCTTCCTTCCAGAGGGTCGAAAACAACCTCTTCACTTCTTAACGAAACACAATGTATCACTGAAAACAGCCAAGCAACACAAACACCACCCATCACACCTTTGTGTTGAAAAGCATACTGGGTTAAGATAACAGTAAGTAAGGACTAAGAATTTCTAGCATGTAAGGCCAAAGGGAATCCTGCTACCTGGGCATCTTAAATAACACAGATCAGCAAATTTGTCTGTATTATTTTTTATCTGACAAGAGTACCAAAATTCCAAATTAAAACTTTGAGTTGAAGAACTTGCCACGTTTTCTAATACACTGTTCCAAATATTTCTTAGCCTCGCTGCTGAGAATTTACACTTGATTTCTAATCTTCCTTTGTCTTGC